>PVKU01000588.1:126861-444306 GCA_004027475.1 Anoura caudifer | reverse complement strand
CTTGCTGCTTCTAGAATTCTCTCCTTCATTTTAATCTTGGCTAATGTAATGATGATGTGCCTTGGTGTGTTCCTCCTTGGGTCCAACTTCTTTGGGACTCTCTGAGCTTCCTGGACTTCCTGGAAGTCTATTTCCTTTGCCAGATTGGGGAAGTTCTCCTTTATTATTTGTTCAAATAAGTTTTCCACTTGTTGCTCTTTCTCTTCCCCTTCTGGTACCCTTATAATTTGGATGTTGGGATGTTTAAAGATGTCCTGGAGGTTCCTAAGCCTCTCCTCATTTTTTTGAATTCTTGTTTCTTCCTTGTTTTCTGTTTGGTTGTTTCTTTCTTCCTTCTAGTCCACTCCATTGATTTGAGTCCCAGTTTTCCTCCCATCCCTATTGGTTCCCTGTGCATTTTTCTTCATTATACTTATTGTAGCCTTCATTTTTTCATCTAATTTGTGAGCAAAATCAACCAATTCTGTGAGCATCCTGATCACCAGGGCTTTGAGTTGTGCATCTGATAGGTTGGCTATCTCTTGGTCGCTTAGATGAATTGGCTCTGGGGCTTTGATTTGTTCTCCTGTTTGAGCCATTTTTGTTTTTGTTTTTATTTTTTGGTCTAGTCACAGCTGTTACGTAGTGAGGGGTGGAGCCTTAGGTGTTCCCCAGGGTGGGGCAGCCCAGTTGCTGGGTAGTGACACTGTATGTGGGGACAGGGTCCAAGAAGGAACAATGGCGCTTGCTCTGCTCTCACTTGGATTCCAGTCCCTTCCGCCGCTTCCCTTTCACCTGGATTATCTGCACGTTGAATGTGGGACCACCTGGTCAGCCAGCCATCTTGCCCAGCCTCACTGGGTCTGCACAGTTGCCACCCCGTGCCCGGGGTCCACTAGCTGCCACCTGTGCACCTGGGGTCTGCCAGCCGCTGCTGCCTGCGTGCCAGGTCCCCACCTCCACTGTTTCCTGCCATGACTCTGCCCCTCTGCCCCTCTTACCAGTCTGGATGAATGGTTGTCGGACTTGCGTACAGTTCAATTTTCTATCAGTTCTGGTTGTTTTCTTGTTTCTAAATCTTTGTTGTCCTTAATTTTGGTAGTGAGAGGAGGCACAGTGAGTCCACCTATGCCTCCATCTTGGCTGGAGGTCCTTAATCTCCTGTTATTTTTAAATGATGTTACATATCCTTTCTATCAGTAAAATTGTAACAACTTGCACATTCACAGTTCCAGAGAGCCGACTGTTGAACACTTACCCACATAATGCCGAGCCCCAGCGTGTGCCTGACCACGCAATGTGCTCCGGCAGTCACGCATTTTTGTAAAATTTGAGATCATAAAATACTTCTGCATTTTTTTTTTCTTAGAAGAGTTGCCAATTGTATGTCTACCATCCGGGCGCACAAAATCTGGATCTACCCACCGAGAAAGCTCTTTGTCGACTGTAAACACTGGGCAAAAGTGGTGAAGGTGGAGACGGTGGCTAGTGATGAGCAGAGACTTGAGGGAAAGAGGAAGAGCAGGGGAGCCCAGGGTGTGCAAGGAACACGAAGGAAACGCAGCCTGAAAGGCCACTTGGGAGGCCAGTGGATATGCTTAGAAAGAAAGTGAGAAGGGCTCTTGCTGGGAGGAGATAGTGGAGAAGAGGGAACAGGTGGGCAAGGGGGACAGCAACGGGGCATGCAGCGCCAGGTGTCTCCCAGACCCTGACTCACCTTCTCGTAGTAGCGGATCTCGTACTCTGTGCCGTTGGCCCCAGGGGCTCCAGCGGGGACGGGCTCCCGCCATGACAGAGACACACTCTGGGGTTCCACTCGGTCCCTGCGAATCTCATCCTCCTCCCAGGGCCCTGAAAGGAAGTAATGTGGGATTTTTGACCAGACCTATAGGGCATGGCCGGCTGGGGGGCGGGGGGGGGCAGGGCTGGAAGGGTCAGCAAATGGGGATTGGGGGCAGGGCTAGGGATGGCTGAGCCTCAAGCCTAAGCAACTGTGGGTGGAGCAATAGGCTCCTAAGGGGCGGGGCCTGATGGGTAGAGGAGGCTCCTCTCACCCCCATACAGCTCTCCACTTCAGTGGCTCCTAGGGGGGGAAGCACCAGGGCTCCTGCTGCTTGCCCGTCCCCTACACTCTAGCTCCCCTCACGGTGTTTGGTTCTAATTCCCCAGGCTCCTTCTACACTCTCTGTGGTTTAGAGACATTGGAGAGTATAAGAGGCAGGAGGACCAGCTACTTAACTATTCTAATGATCTGGTCAAGTGGTAATATATTCAACACACTAGAAATAAAAGGAAACTACCTCAACATAATAAAACCCACATCTGAAAAGACCACAGCCGACATCTTATCTTGCTCAACAGTGAAAAGTCGAAAGCTTTCCCTCAAGATCAGGAACAAGACAAGGATGTCTACTCTCGCCACTTCGTTTCAACATAGTATTGGCAGTCCTGGCCAGCACAATTAGGCAAGAAAAAGAAATAAAAGAAATCCAGATGGGAAAGGAAGAAGTAAAATTATCTCTGTCTACAGATGACATGATCTTATATAAAGAAAACCCTAAAGACTACACACACACACACACACACACACACACACACACAAACCCCAACCCTGTTAGAACTAATAAACAATTACAGCAAAGGTGCAGGACACAAAACCAACACACAAAAATCTATTGCATTTCTATATACTAACCACGAACAGTCTGAAAAGGAAAGGAAAAAACTTCATTTACAATAACATTAAAAAGAATAAAATACTGAGGAATAAACTTAATGTTGATGGAGAACATTAAACAAACAAACAAACAAACAGGTACTAATGCCTGAGCTAAGAAGACAGGGACCACACCATGTTACTGCGGAAAGACAGGACTTTACTTCAGCGTGTTGAGCCCAGGGGTTTCCAAGAGAGGATGCTAGAGAGGCAGATGGGTGATTCCAGAACTCACCAAAGGTGTCTGGGAGGAAGGTAGAGAACTAAGAGCCACCAGAAAGTGATCGGATGAAACTGCCCAGAGAGGAGGAAAAGTTTTTAGGAAATAAGCCCAAGAAACAACATTTAAGAGGCAGGCATGGGGAGGGCTGGGGTGGTGGGGAGGGGTAGGGGGGAAGGCAGAAAACTATACTTGAACAACAACAACAAAAACATTTAAAAATAAATAAAGTATTGAAAGTTAAAAAAAAAAAAAAAAGAGGCAGGCAAATGAAGAAGGAATTGAAAAGGAGGAGCCAGAGAGGTTGGAGGAAAACCAAGAGCCACCGAGGTCACAGAAGCCCCAGAGGAGAACATTTAAGAAGCTTCTCTCCCACCACTTCCAGTTATTAGCTCTGGGTCCATGAGTGAGAGCCTCGGTTTCCTCATCCATAGACTGGAAACAATGGTGACAGCTCACAGGCTTGCTGTGAGAATTTTATGAAGCAATGAGTATAAGAGCAAAAGCACAATGCGGACACAGAACGAGTGCTCGACACAGGCTGCCAACAAGAGGGGCCCCAGTGGTCAGCAGTGTCACATGCCGAGAAGAGCCAGGGGTAAGATGATGATTCAAAGTGCCCTCTGGCTTTAACAATATGAGGTTCCTAGTGACTTCAGGGGATTAAAGGGAAGTTGATGTCAGGTGGTGAGGGGCCCAGGGAGTGGAGACAGGGCATATGCAGCTCACTCTTTGAAAAGTATGTTAACATGGCTTCCAGTTTTGAATGGTATCCATCTAGCAGCTCCACCTCTGGTTTTTCTTGAATTTCAGTTAAAACAGAGATACAGAAAGAGTCGAAAACCCAGAACATCACCATAAACTAGTCTTGATAGCTGATTCCCAGAATGGGGGAGGGCAGAGGAAGAGTGGAGAGGCGTATTTCTACCCGTGATAAAGCCAGTGGGACTCGACTGAAAAGTGCAATTGTAGTGAACCCCAGGCTAAGCTGCTCACAGAGCGACATTGCCTCCCAGCCTAAAAATAATTTGAAAGGTCCTGTATCCTTCCTCCCACTGTCTGACCCTTAAAAAATAGCAAGGTCTTTGTCAACTGGACAATGCACAGCCGTCACTCGACTGCATGGCTGCTTTTGAGGAAAAGTGCTCTTCCTTGTCCCCGTGGAGTGCCTCTCAGCCTACATCCGCTAGGACACAGCAGCTCCCAGAAAAGATGTGACACAACAGGGAGCAAGGTGACGAAGTATCCTAGAACGTGGCACGGTCCCTTACAGATGCAGATGGACAGCGCAGACAGGAAGAGGCTAGGAATGTCATTTTTCAAAACCACACTTGTTGAAAGCATCAGATGTCTGGGATACAGAGGTAAGAGAAGGTTCCATTTCAGCCCCTTAGAGATTAGACGGAAGCCTCACAAATCCTGAGGATGGAGCTAAAAACTGAGCCCAAGCACCTGTTCTCCCGCTGCAGATTTGTGATGAGATTCACCCAGCACCCATGTGGGGCCAGAAGTGCAGCAGGAGCTATTGGACACCTGTGCGATAGCCATGTCCCTCTGATGGCTGAGTGCAGTTTTTGATTCAGGGTCTACTGTCTCCCCACTGATGACTCAGGTTAACTCTGAATGCGCTAAGACATCTGTATGCACTCATTCCCTTTGCCAATGATTGCGTTAGGGCTGGACTTGCAATTCAGCTCTGACCAACAGAAGGAAAAATCAGCTAAGGGGAGGATGATTCTGGAAAAGTTTTCTTGCTCTGAAAAAGATACCTACAAGGAAGAAACAATTCATTTTCTGCTCTGGTTGGTAAGGATGTGCCTACTTACCACCTATAAAATTCTGAAACCTATAGAATTTTATTAACCGATGTCACCCCAATACATTTTAATAAATAGAAAAAAAGAAAGGGAAGAGGAGAGGGGGACACAAAAATACTACACATTTTTTTCACCAAAAAAATGCTAGAACTGTTCAGTGAATTCAGCAAAGTAGCAGGATACAAAATAAACATTCAGGAATCAATTGCATTTTTATACACCGATAATGAATTATCAGCAACAGAAATAAAGAGAACAATCCCATTTACAATTGCATCACAAAAATAAAATACCTAGGAGTAAATTTAGCCAAGGAGCTAAAAGACCTATACTCAAAAAATTATAAAACATCAAAGAAATAAATTCAAGAAGACAGAAATAAATGGAATCATATGCCATGCTCATGAATAGGAAGAATTAGCATCATTAAAATGTCCATACTATCCAAAGCAATCTACAGATTCAATGCAATCCCTATCAAAATATCAAAAATGGTATTTTTCACAAGACTAGAATAAGGCAAAAATTTATATGGCACCACAAAGACCCTGAATAGCCTCAGCAAAATTTATAAAGAACTCATATTCCTCAACACCAAAAAACAATCTAATTAAAAAATGGGCAGAGGACCTGAACAGATACCTCTCCAAAGAGGACATTCAGAGGGCCTATAGACATATGCAAAGAAGCTAAACATCACTAATCATCAGGTAAATGCAAATTCAAACCACAATGACACATCACCTCACACCTGTGAGAATGGCTGTCATCAATAAATCAACAAACAACAAATGTTGGAGTGCGCTGTTAGCGAGAATACAGACTGGTGCAGCCGCTATGGAAAACAGTATGGAGGTTCCTCAAAAAATTAAAAATAGAACTGCCTTACAACCCAGCAATTCTACTTCTGGGAATATATACAAAGAAGTCCAAAAACGCTAATTTGAAAAGATGTATGCACCCCTATGTTCATTGCAGCATTATTTACAATAGCCAAGATATGGAAGCAACCCAAGTGCCCAACAACAGACAAGTGGATAAAAATGCTGTGGTACATACATACAGTGGAATATTACTAGGTCGTAAAAAAGAACGAAATCTTACCATTTGCAACAGGATGGATGGACCTAAATGGTATTATATAGGTGAAATAAGTCAAACAGAAAGAAAAATGCCACATGATTTCACTCATGTGGAAGCTGAAGAACAAAATAAACAAACAGAAACAGACTCAGAGATACAGCAAACAAACTGATGGCTGCCAGAGGGAAGAGGGGTAAGGGGGCTGGCTGAAGAAGGCGAAGGGAATCAGAAGTACAGGTTGGTAGTAACAAAACAGTAACAAGGATGTGAAGTACAGCATAAGGAATACAGTCAATTATATTGTAGTAACTATGTATGGTGTCAGGTGAGTACTTTAAATATTGGGGTAAAGACTGGGAATCATATCAAACTCCCCCCTGCCCCACTAAAATGGTACAGTTCCCAGAGAGTTACTCAGGCAGTTTTGCAGGCCCTCAAATGTATAAGTGTGCTATTTAAATTGTTCCAGAGGAGAAAAAAAGAAGAGGTTCCTCTTGATGGCTTTTCCAAAGCTAAAATTACCATACTGCTAGAACTTGACAAAGAACACAATAAAAAAACACTACAAAAATCTCTCTTATGTATGTAGATGGAGAAAAAATATTAAAATTCAAACAAATTCAGGAAAATATTAAAAGAATAATGCAATTATATCAGTAGGGCATCATCTAAAAATGTAAAGAGAGTTCACATTGAAAACACCATTAATAGAAGTCATCACACCAATAGGTCAAAGGAGATGAAAACATGTGGCCATCTTAAAAGATGCTTAAGAGGCATTTTATAAAATTAACATCCATTCCTGATTTTTAAAAAAATTCACTTAAAAGTGGAAGCACTATATGGCCAAGGGGCTCTGGCAGTAGACAGACCTGAATTCAAAGATGGGCTTCTACTTATTAGCCGAATGCCGTGCACACTTCACTTGGCCTCTCAGACCTGTTTCACTGTTTGAGAAGTGATTATCATCCCTTTTCAGTGAGTCAATGTAGGAAGTCACGCTGCATGATGCCAAACATAGAGCAGCACTCAACCAGTGGAAGCTTAGTATTTTTTATCAATAAGTAAAAATAAAGAGTATCTCCTTATTTCCAAACTCATCTCTATCAAAACAACAGGACTGTTAATGTGAAATATCAGATAAAATATTGTAACTGCATACAGAATTATACAAAAGGGATTTTTCTAGCAGATGATTCTTGGTATAGAGAGAGACACAACAGTGATGTGGATGGATATTATACTCCAAGATAGTAACAGTTGTTTATCTCCCGGTAATGGAATCAGAGGCACTTTTTTTCCATACTGAATTTTTTTAACACAAATGCAATAGCAAATGTTAAATCACAACAGAGATTGTAAAAAAACAGAACTGATGTTCCAGAAACTCTGCGAAAAGGCAGAGGAAGAGGATTAAGGGCTAAAAATGATAAAGGAAGTGACAACATTCGAGAATCAGAAAATGGATGTACAACCTAAGGCTTAGAGAGATTCTTAAGAATGATACTAGAGCTACCAGAACTTCTGGTGGAAGCAATGACTAAAGTACTTTTTTCCAGGAATAAAAAAAAAAAAGTGTGCAGATCAAAAGTTTTACTATGTTCCAGCCAAACACAATGAAAAAAGAGTGATACTATTAAATTTTACTCTCGTTGGTAGGTTAAGGATGATAAACACCTGTGTCTTTGTGTGTGTGTGTGTGTGTGTGTGTGTGTGTGTGTGTACATGTATATAATCTCCAGGTTGCTTACAAAAGGATGAAAAATTACCCTGGCCTCAGACCCTCTTCAGTTACAACTGCAGGAAGATGGGGAAGCTGAGTGACAAACCAATTACATCTCCTCAGATATGAAAAGACAGAAACCAAACCACTCTTCCTTCTTGCAAAGGATACATGAAGGTGAGCCCCGGCTGAATGAGAGACAAATCAAAAGAAACTTCCAGAATGAGGACGGTGTAGTGTAAAAGGGTGGTAGGTCTTTATTTAATCATCTCAGTTCCAGACTCAGAAATGTGACCGTTACGGTTCTGACCAGCGGATTCTACGGCCCCTGCAGAGACCCACGTGCTTCCCCGCTCTTTCCCAGGGCCAGGAAGGAGGCGGACCCATCCACTAAAGCCTTGGGGAGGCTGACTGATGGAGGACGCCTCCAGGACACAAGAGGACGATGAGTCTGCTTCCTATGTTCTAGATATAACAAAAGATTGAGGAACATTCCACCTCTGTTTCACCTGGGAAGGTAGAGGCGAAACAACTGCAGAGCTCGATGTAGGGTGAAGACTTTCTGTGCAGTCAGGAGGCAGGGAAGCGCCCACCGACTCCCACCCACGCTTTTTATTTTATTTTATATACTGATTTGAGAGAGAGAGGAAACCTCATTGTGTTGTCCACTTATGTACGCATTCATTGGCTGCTTGTTGCAGGTGCCCTGACCGACAGGACCCAGGGGCTGCCGTGGTATATCCGGATGACGCTCTGACCCACTGAGCGGCCAGGCCTGGGCCTCCGCCTACCACTCTCTTAAACCACCACATCATCCTCACACCCTCACATCCTCACTCCCTCCCCCTGGCCTTCCGGAAGGGGTTCGACCCTCGGTGGACTGGCGGGGGTCGGGGGTTTGGGAGGGTCATTTCGTCTCCTGGAGAGACGCTGGCGTTGGTTTGCAGTGGCGCTGGCATCGACTGCGGTTTCTTCGAGGTGGCTGCGGGCTGTGAGGAGGATCCCGGGAGAGATGGAGCGGCGGAGGAGGGGTGTGGAAGGGGCACGCACGCGCGCAGGGCGGCCTTACCCCCGGGCCCGGTGGAGACCGTGACCTGCGCGTAGGTGGCTCCCGCGGCGGCCGCCGGGCCAGAGACGCCGTTGAGCGCCGCCACGCGCACGGTGTAGCGCGCCCCGGGCCGCAGGTGGAGCAGCGTGGCGGCGCGCTCGCGGAGCCCAGCCTGGCGCGGCACGAAGGCCACGCGTGGCTCGCACGGCTCGCACGCGCCCGCTGGGCCCTCGCGGCCACAGCGCAGGCACAGCAGCGAGTACGTGACGTCGGAGCGGCCGCCCGAGTCCGCCGGCGGCAACCAGCGCAGCCTCAGCGCCAGCGGCGAGCGGCTCAGGCTGTACTGCAGGTCCCGCGGTGCGGACGGCGGCCCTGCGCGGCACAGGGGGCGGGCGGCATCAGGGGCAGCGCTGGGCTGGCGCGGCCAGGGGCAGCAGGGGGCGGCCGCGAGGACGCGGGAGAGGAGGGCCAGGGAGGGGGGGTGGGTGCGGGCGGAGGTCAGTGAGGGGAGGAGGGTGGGGGGATGGGGACCGAGAGCGAAGTACGAGGGGTGTGAGTCCGCCCCCCAGCTGGAGAGAGAGGCGAGGGGAGGTCGGGCGGATGGAGGCCGTCCACCCAGTGACCTGCCTACGAGCCCAGCCTCCTCCTGCTGTCGGAATTCTCCGCTTTTCTTGTTCCTCCAACCCAAACCCTGGTCCCCATCCCCACCCAGGCTCTCCTCCCTCCGTTCCTGTCGCCAGCCGGCAAGCCTTTCTTTACCCTCCCTGCCCTCACCAACACTTGGCCCGACTTTACTGACCGCCCCTCCCCCTCCCCCACCCAAAAGCGTTCTGGAGGGGGACTCACGCGTGCAGGAGGCCCAGGGCGGGTCCGTGGGCGAGCGCGCGTAGCTGTCCAGGCAGGCGCAGGACGTGGAGGCGTTTTCCAGCGCCCGGCTGTGCTCCGGGCACGGCGAGCAGAGGGGCCGCCGCGAGGACACCTTGTAAAACCCTGGGGGACAGGCTACCGGGAGGGGCCGCGTGAGAAGGAGGGGGCTCTTTCACAGCTTCTTTCTCCCCCACTGTCCTGCCTGCCCTCCTTAGGTTGGGGCTTACCGCCTCTGACTGTCGTGGGGAAAGGGGGGAGGGTCTCAGCCACTCCAGGACTGCCCTGTGGGGTGGCAGTTCCCGACTGAACAGCCCCACGCTACTTAACCCTTCCTCAGTAAGAGCTTAAAGTGGGTTCGCACGCTGGACTGTTTTACTTCTAACAATTCTTTTAGTCCTCACAACGACCCGTGAGGTATGTGCTTTATCCCCATTTTGAAAATGAGGGCACTAGGGCTCAGAGTGGGTAAGTAACTCGCCCAATGTCCCACACCTAGTAAACCTGGGATTCCACCCCTGCAGGCTGGTGGTTCCGCAGCCCCAATGCCCGCTGGAGGAAAATGGGCCCAACTTTCCAGTTTGGGCCTGAAGACATAAGAGAGGTGCCTCCGCAGTTACCAAGGGACCGACAGACACCCACACGCTCCCAGAAACATGGACACAGACTCTCTGACACACACGTTGTCAAAGCTCAACCTCCCACCACTCTTCGGGATCGATGCATTGTAAGTCCTCGAACCACACACTTGCTTCCAGTCTGAAAGTGGGGCCAGCCAGGTGGAGGGCAGGGGAGTGGAGAAGAGGGAGGGACAGTGACGTTTCCCTGCTTCTCCTCTTGGCACCGCCCAAGAAACTTCGCTCCTCCTCTCACCTCCACCAGAACACCGGTTGTTGGAGCACAGCCTTTTATGGCCAAGCAACCTGGGTCTGCGGCTAAGTCGCACCACTTACCGGCTGTGTAAGTAGCCTTGGACAGGTCCACTGGCCTCTCTGAGCCTTGTGTAGAATACCTCAAAGAGGTTGTTGGAGGATTAACTGAGACAAAACAAGTAAATTGCTTGGCCGAGTAGAGACAACATTTGCACAATGATGGTACTAATTACTGTTCCTCCATAGCAAGCCTGAAATGGAAACTGCTGCGCACCCACTATGAGAAAACTCTCACCAGCTGGGCCAGGGAAGGAGGCAGTGGCTCCTGGCGCCTCCTCTCAGGGCCTGGATGGTTCTTACATTGGCCCTGTCCCTCCTCTGTAATTTAGGTGGTTATGGAAGGCTGGCTGCTCCCCAGCCCCAAGAATGCAGGGATACAGACTAGTCCTTGGGAAGAACTTCCAGCCTGCCTGGGAGAAGAGGGGAAGAGCTGAAGGTCTCGGTCATCTGAAAGGCTCAGTCTTGGGAGGGTCCCTGTTGCCTAGAGTCCTGGGCAACCCAGCACTGGGGCAGGGCTTCGGCAGCCCAGGAGTCTTTGGAAGTCTCTGCTTCCGAGCAAAGCACAGGACCCACTAACGTTGTGGTCTGTGGTCTGATAAGCAGCAGCGACCCCGGCTGGGACTCAGCGGTCCTGGGTTCCAGTGTTAGCTCTGCCACTTCCTTTGCCTTCCTGGCCTCAAGAAACCCTCAGTCAAATAAAAATAACAACCGTAGCCTGCCCGCCTCCGTTGTAAAATAAGAGAGGCTATCTGTTCGAAGGCCTCATGGCTGTAGCGAAAGAATGCCGGAGGCTCCGCTTCTCTGTGTGTACGCGGACATGTGTCCCAGAGGCCGGTGGTCCCCTCGCAGACAGCACTGGTTATCTCCACTTGGAGAGGCTGTGTTGAGAAGAGGTTTGTGTTGAGGGGCAGACTCAGGAAGGGGCTCCTGACTGCCAGCCCCTCCCTCTCTTCCTCAAGGTCAGAGTCAGAATTTCAGAGGCCATTAATTAGTTCCACTGGCAGAGTCCTCCACAACTTCCCTTGCAGTAGCCAGCCTCTTCTGAGGCTGCCTCTGCTGAATGATGCTGGCAGTTAGAAAGTGCTGCCTTACTGTTGCGCCCCAATCAGCCTTCCTATCTGTGATCCCCCGGTGCCACCCCATCACAGGTCTCAGTGTGCCCTGAGGAGCCTTACAGGACATCTGCTAGCGTTCCTGTGCTCCGGGGAAGTTTTATAGAGATTTGAAGACACAGGTCATGCACCCATGTTTTCTCCCCAAGTCTTTCAATAATTCCTCTAGTGGCTGGGGGAGGGGAAACAAGAATCAAGATTATGAAAGAGAAACAAAAAGGATATCTTTGCTGTGTTTCCACATCTGTGTACCTTTATAGAGGGACAGGCTCACTTGGCTACAGAAGGCACTTGAAAGGCTCTCACTTCTTAATACAATTCTGACCATTTCACTCCCCTTCTTGAAAACCAGCAGCTCCCCATCGCCATCACCCCACCTGAACTGAACTCTTCCCTTCTCACCTCTGGGTCTTGTCCTATAATGTCTTACACCCTTTCTCTGCTGGCAAACTCCTAAGCTTCTCCAAACCCAAGTTCAAAATAATACCTACCTGTGAGGCTTTCCCTGGCAGCCTCCCTAGCTCCCCACTCCCCGTGTTAGGGCTGATGCCATTACAAGGGGCCTTTGGTCTCAGCCTAAGGAGAGCGAACTCAGCCCCCCGGCTCCAGAGTGGGACTGGTTTTTGAGTGTGTTGAGTGTGTGTGTGCCTCTGTGGCTGCCCAAAGCATGGACCTACACCTCCCCCTCTAGCCCTGATTCATTCATTCAATTTTTTTGGGGGGGGGCATCTACTATGAGCCAGGTGTTGTTCTAGGCTCTGGGGGTACAATAGTGAATAAAACAGACGAGGATCCTACTGGTTCAAATGCCCTCCTCCCACCTTAGAAGAAGAAGAGAGGCTATCGGTTGGTAATTCCCTCAAGGTCTGGCCATCAAACTCACAAACACCTCCATCTACACCCATCTTCCCTCTCCTCCTTCCTCCCAAGCCTAGTGGATCCTCCAGTCCGGGTCCCACCTTCACAGACTCCATTCCATCAGTCACCCGACTTCCAGACTCTCATACTGCCCATTCTCTCCTGGTTCTTCCCATGGCAGAATGTGGGGTGGGGCAATAAAAGCCATCCACTGAGGGTGCAGGCAATAGGGCACTGTCTAGAAAGTGTCTAAAAACAGTAAAACTGACTGAAACATGGTCTGCTTTTATTAGCAACATGTGCCAGCCATTCTAACCCACATCAGTTATAAAACACTTCCTTCTGAGGCACCCCCTTCTTGGTACCCCACTGGCTCCTTCATCAATAAGCAAGTCTCTCTCATCTACAGTGAATATCTACCCTCAACCCACACGGTGTCCTCACGATACAACCCCTCCTCTCCCCTCCCCTTTCCAATCCAGCCCCCCGGAGGGCCGTTTACATCCTGACTCTGGCTCCTCAGCTTCGTTCATCCTTCACCCTGCTGCAGATGGTCCCTCCGTCACCCAGCTGAGACTGCTGTCACCAAGAAGACATTGTCCCATCCTCACTCTACCTGACCACTCCCCATACTCTCGGCCATTCCCTCCCAGATACTGACCCCTTCTTGGCTGCCCCGAATTTGCAGTTAGAAGGAGCACTGCCTTTTTTATGGGCTCCATTCCTTCTCCTTCCCCTTAAATATTGCTGTTCTGTGAGACTTCATCATCGGCCCTCTCGCTTCTTACCCCACACATTGTCCTTGGTCTCTCCCAACCACACCCACAGTTTCAGGAAGCATCCGGCTCTCTGTTGCCGAGCTCCAGACCCACTTTCTAGCTGCCTCCACTTGAATGCACCGTGGACACCATAAATTCAATATGTCCACCCACATCCTGTGTTCTCTACCCCAGTGTATGACCCTCTGTCCATTCAATTCTCCAGAAGTGTAAGAATCAAAAAGGACCCCTTTCTCCTGCTGTGCTACATGGTTACCAAGGGTTGTGGATGCTGTCTCCTTATGACAACCATCCTCATCTCTCAGTGATTTCTGCTCCTACCTTAGTTCAGGCCTTGTGCTCTTCTTCCAGGACTATGGTATTATTTTCCTTGCTCATCTTCTGGCCTCTAATTCTTCCTTCTCTAGTCCTTTCCTTTTGGTTGCCACTTGAGTGAGCTTTTGAATATACAAATCTGAACATGTTAGATCCCTGCTTCAAACATTTCCCAATGGTCTAAAGCATGAAGTCTAAGCTCTTTGTCCCAACATTCAAGACCCTTCATGATCTGCCCCTACCCCCCTCCAGCTCCATCACCCCTCCCACCCCCAAATGCCCTCTGTCCCAGCCACACTGACTTGTCTAGACCCAACCATGCTACATTCTCTCCTGCCTCCATGCTTCTGCACACAATCTCTGAACTCAGAATGCTCTTAGCTGCCTGAGAGAAAGGCCTTCTCACCACCTCTCTCCACCCTTAGAACTGGGTTCTCCCTTCTCCTGCCTCCCCTCAGCTCTCTGTTGATACATATCACACCCCATGTAACCACTCATTCACCTGATACGTTTCCATGGGGCACCTACCATATCCTGGTATGGACATGGGAGTTTCTGAGACCAACATAACCCATTGCCGCAGCTCAAGAGGTTCCTAGTCCAGCGGTGGAAACACACGTAAGTAGAACATTGCATACCATGGGGCAGGTGCGGAAATAGAGGTTGCAGTGGGTGCCGGAGAGCACAGAGGTGGATCCTAACGCCGCCTGGGGGAGCTCAGGAAGGTTCGTGTCCCCAAATCCCTTACTAAGCCATACATTCCCCGAGGGGAGAGATGGTGATATTTATCTGTATACATACCATAAATCCTTAATAAATGCAGGTATTATGTTCTCAATTCAAAATAAGTGCATGATTGAATGAAGAAATGAGAGCAAGTTTCCTCACCTCCTTCCCTGTCTTCTCACCACTGTGTTAATTCCTCTATTACAGCATATATCACCCTGTTGTGATTTTTAAATTTAGGCTGTGAGCTTCTTAAGAGACTATGCCTCATTAATTTCTGTTGTCTTAGCACCCAGAAAATGGCATGGCTTAAAAAAAAAAAAAACCCACTTTATCTTTCTCCATTTGGTGCAAACATCCACAACCCCTCCCTATCCTCAGTCTTCTACAAATACGTAAGAGAAAGGGGGGTCTGTTCCTGGTGCTATCACAGAACCCTGGACACAGAGGGTCTCTCCCAGGGAGTACGGCGACTCTCTAGTTCAGAAAGGTGAGTGGGATATCAGTAACCATCCAGGGCAATTTCTAAGCCAACCTCCCTCTCTCCCTCCCTCTTTCTCTCTCCCCTCTCTCTCCTCCACCTGCCTGTCTCTGCCCTTCACACTGTCAGGGCTGGGCAGCCCATTCCCTACAATGTGACCAATCCCACTGGCCCAGCGATTTTCAACCTTTGTCATCTCATGGCACACACAAACTAATTACTAAAATTCTGCAGCACACCAAAAATATATTTATTGCTGATCTGACTCCCCCCAAAATAGGTATAATTTTGATTCATTCACACCAGATGGCTATTATTGTGTTGACTGTTCTCATTTATTTATTTTTTTAAATTTGATAATCTAGGGGGAAAGAGGTCAGTGCTCCTGACTAAATAGTCAGGTATTTCATATTTTAAAAAATTCCTGTGGCGCACCAGTGTGTCTCTTTCAGGGTTGGATATTGAGGCACTAGCCCACAGCTGGCGGGGGGCGGGGGTGGGGGGGGGCTGCTGTAGCGTTCTTCCTCATGCACGGGGCGGGGGGGCACCATAGTGTGATAGAAAGAGCTTAAGAGTTGAGCAAATCTGGGTTCAAATCCTGGTTTCCCATTTCCTAACTTTGCAAGCAAGGTATTAACCTCTCTGAGCCTCGGTTTCCTCATTTGCGAAATGGAAGTAATGATGACATATTTTATTGCCAGGAATAAATGAGAAGGCCTATGTGAGGTACTTTATCCTAGTGCCTGAAATATAGGCCCCTAATGCCCCCTTATGTGGAATCAATTCACCTCCTAGTAAGTTCACTCACTGGTCCCAGCGGGACCCACTGAAGCTCCACAAAAGCTCAGGACTTCCGGGCTCCACAGCCCACGGCTCCTCCACTCCCCTGCCCTGCCTCTCCGGTCCAGGGCACTCTCCCTCTCCCAGCTGCCACCTGCGTGCTACACTCCCAAAACACTCCCCTAGTTCGCTGGATACCTTCACAGATGTCACCGCGTTCCTGGAATCCCGCACTGCAGCTGCAGCGGCCCACAGGCACCAGCCACTCGCCGTCTGCGCCGCAGTGCATGCGCGGAGGGCTGCCGGGCTCCCCCTCGGAGTGCGCCACGCACGTACCGGTCACCTCCACCAGCGTGGAGAAGGCGCTCTCAGCCGCAGTGGCTGGAAACGCGGCCAGGCCCCGCACCGTGGCGCGGCACTGCTTGTAGTAGACGCGCACGGAGACCAGCGCCACGCATGCGCCCACGTCCTGGAAGGCCAGGTGGAAGCCCCGCCGGCTGAGCGGACCGATCTCGCGCACCTCTGTGTTCAGCTTCATCTTGCGCTCGCCCAGGTCGCCCTGAGTGAAGCTTTCGTCCGCTGCAATCGTGTCGATCTTGCGGGGCCGGCTGCTGCCTGGGCGGGGATGCCCGCGGCCCAGGTCGGCCTCGGTTTCCAGGTAGTAGACATTGAAAGTCTCCTTGCAAGTGCCCGCGGCGCCAGGGATGCTGCTGCAGTCGCGCAGTGTGAACTGCAGCTCCACAAAGATGCGCTGCCCGCGGCTGCGGCCGATCCAGCCGGTCTGCAGCCAGTTGTCCTGGTTGGGCTCCAGCACATTGCACACCTGGTACGTGCGGATGGGGCGGTCGTGCTCGTCCACGCCGCTGATCTCCTCCCACTGAGGAGGAGCAAAGATGCAGGCAGCTCAGGGCCAAGGCGCCCCCGGTAGGTAGAGTCCTGGAGGTGACGCAGGCTGAACCCCCCCTGAGCCATCATTCCTCATTCTCCTCCCCCGCCTAACCCCAGTGGCCCCCTCCACTCGCTAGAACCCTGAAATTACGAGATGCAAAGCCAGGAGGAACGCTGGAGACAGCAGAGTCCAATTTTTCATTTTATAGATGGGGAATCTGAGGCTCCAGAGTGAGAAGGACTTGACTAGACACACACACGGAGTTGGTGACAGAGGTGGAAGTCGGGCCTGGAGTCTCTTGTTCTCCACCCAGTGCCCTTTCCGTGATACCAAGCTACTGTCACGTGGCCACATGGCCACATCGCCCCACTCCAACCTTGCTTCTAACCCTTTTTGGGATCCCGAGCCCTGCTTGTTCCATCAATCCATCAGTCGGCAACACTCCTTAGGAGGATCTCCTGTGTGCAAGGCACCACCCAGCATTGGCTCTATCCAGAGGCCACATCCTGTTCCTAGACACAGCCAGGTCTCTCCTCACTTACGCTTTTGCATTGCTTACTTATTTTGACTGTCTGACTTCAGACTCAACATTTCCTAATAGGCGACTCTGGCTTGAAGCCACGGCTGCCATAGATCATATGTTCCGAGGAGCATTTTGATCTGATGGAACCAGGGGGAGCTAAAGGGCCTGAGTCCTGGACCACCACAGGATCCTCAGGGCAGGGATGGGAAGGGTTACACTTACCCCATTGCTCGGCGATGCAGTCCAGCCCAACTCAGCCTGGGAGGCTTTGGAATCCAGGAGGATGACTAGGGAGAGGGGAGAACAGAGATGTCAGAAACCCAGAAGGTCAGGATGGTGAACCCTTAGGTGAGTTCACTGAAAATTTGCTACCTGAAGGGATGGTAAATGTGACAAAGGACACAGACAAGTTTTTCTCACTCCATACATTCCCCAGGAGGGCATGTGAGCAGCTCAAGTCCAGGGACAGGTAGCTACATGATTAGGGAAACAGCTTGTATTAGTTTTCTGTGGCTGTTTTAACAAATTACCACAATTTGGTGGCTTAAAACAGCAGAAATGTATTCTCTTATAGTTCTAGAAGTCAGAAGTTGGAAATCAGTTTCATGGGTCTAAAGTCAGGATGTCAGCAGGACGGGTTTCTTCTGGATGTTCAGAGGGGAGGATCCATTTCCTTGACTTCTTCACCTTCTAGTGGCCCTCTGCGTTCCTTGGCTTGTGCCCCCCTCCTCCATTTTCAAAGCACATCCAGTCTCTGCTTCTGCACAATGCCTTGTCCTCTGGCTCTGACTCCTCCTGCATCCCATTTATAAAGACCGTGCAATGACACCAGGCCCATCCAAACAATCCAGGGTAATCTCTACATCTCGAGATCCTTAATTACACCTGGAAAGTCTCCTGCCATTTAGGACAGCATTCATGGGTGTGGGGATTAGGATGTGGACATGGGAGGAGTCATTATTCAGCCTGCCACAGTCTATGGCAAGTACTCTAAGGGTGGTTATAAAATTGTCAGAGGAGGGGCATTGTCAGTGACCACCCCCAGCATTCCCAGGCTTCTTAAATTATACCTGAGCCTCAAGAAGAGGGAGAAAGTGAGTGTATCAGAGAATTCCTGTATATAGCCCAGAATCCATGCAGACTCAGGGGCTCTTCTGGGGCCTGGCATCATCAAAGATAGAGGAATCTTGAACATTTTTACTTGACTTCTAGGGCCTCTGTGGCAAATAAAGTGAAGGTATCCTCTCAGCAGCAGGGGGAAATAAAAATCTCTCATTTTCTCATCCAGCCCCTTTCCCAGGGGCTGTCAGCTCCACTGCCTTTGAAAGAATGTCAGTGGTCCTTTTGTATATAAGAGCCATGACTTCTCCTGCACCAGAGAGGCTTGGAGTCATTTCCCCCCAAGGAGGCGTCAGTCCAGCAGTCTGAATTCTGCTCTCAGTATCAGTCCGGAAGAAACACGGGTCTGGGCAGCACAGCAGCAGCTCAGAGGCAGGAGGCCCAGCCATCGCCACATCTTGGCAGATTACTCCTCTGGAGCTTAAGCAAGTGGCTAGGGCTCCAAAGTGAGGGCCTTCAAGAGGGTTGACACCAAAAGCATCAGCGACAGTGGACAGGGCCACCAACAGCATCCGAATTTCAGTATAACTGACATTACATAGGAAATTGCATATTGGAAAGCATCAGAAATCCAGTGCCCCTACAAACCTCACAGCTGAAGCCTCAAATTCCAACTCCTCAGGATTCTGCACCTGGATATGATGCCTCTGGATTCAACTGAACGTACAGCTCCCCCAAATTCAGAATCAGAGGCAAGACCCAGACTCTGATAGATACCGCGGACAGCCACAAACCCGACATCACAGACCGCTCTGGGTAGTCTACCCTCTGGATTCAGCACTGCGGTGAGGACAGCTCCTGGATCAGCACGTCGGGCAGCTCCGGGATCCAGCTCCCACACCCACCACCAGCTTTCCACCTCCAGTTGGCCGCACAATTGTTCCCTAGCCCCCGCTGTTCGGGCTCCATCCCGTCCCCCGTACTCCGATCTCACCTCCGCATCCCGCTTCTCCTCTGCTCTCTTCTCCCCGCCCCCACATCTCCCATCTCCAATGGCTCAGCCTGTCCGTCTCACCGGCCCCTGGACCGCCGCCTCTGGCTCCCACTGTTCCCGGTCTCCTTCTTCCCCAGCCTCCCTGGTTTCCAGCCCCCGAGCTCTTCAACGCCCCTCTCTTCTCCATTGCTTAGCCACCTTTTTCTCTGTCTCTCCAGTTCTTTTGCTTTGGCTGCTCGCATGCTTCACACCCTAGTACAGACTCCAGTTTCTCCATACAACTCCACCAGCGCTCCAGCTCTTCAGCCCCTATTTCTTGGCATCCCAGGCTCCAAGAACAGCCGCCAGTCTCCTCACCTTCCTCGGCAGTCCCGGGCCTCCCTGGTCCCAAAAGCAATGCAAGAGAAAGTGGCATCAGGCAAACGAGCAGGCGCAGCGGATGTGGGCCAGCGCCGTTCTCCATGGTCCGTAGACCAAGCTGTCAGTGCGGCGGCGGCTCAAGCCGCGCCAGCCCCGGCCCGCTGAGCAGCGCCCCCAGACCCCAGCACCAGTGAGGGGAGGGACCTCACCGGTGACCGTCAGCCATGGGCACCAATCACTGGGCATAGCTGCTGGAGCTCCCCCAATCCCCGCCTGCAGAGGGTGGAGGGGTGGAGTTTCATAGGCCAGGGGCGGAACCGCGAATCGGAAGGGGAAAGGAAGGTGTCCCTCCAATCTTCAAATCTTGGGGGGTGGGGCAGTGCTGAGCGCTGGCTGGACTCCTGGGGAGAGAGGTGAGCTGGTGTCCGTGGCCCAGAGCACTAAACCTCAACCCCTCTTTGCTGAGAAGTAGAGAATGTGGGCGTGGCTTAAGAAGGGGCGAAACTCAGGGAGTCAGCGACACTTGCAGCCTCTGCGCTAGCCTGGAAGGTCTCTTGTTCCCAGGACTTGCAGGGGTTCTGATGTCCTGGCCCCAAGATCCGGGAGCTCCTCTATCTCCCAGCCCTTATCTTCTTCAGCGTCTGCGGCTCCCAGTGTCTCATGGCTGGATCCCGCCCCCTTCTCTCCCTGCCCTCTGCAAACACACACACACACACACACACACACACACACACACACATCGGTGGGAGGAAGGGGCCAAACCCACCCGTGGGAGCTGATCGAGAAAAGAGAGCAAAGTGGAAAGAGTCCCACCCTACCAGGAATGCTTCCGAAGTTGGGAAACCATGCAGATGCCGGGATGGGGCAATGGTAGATTTTGCATGAATTATCGATTTCATAGGTTCTTGCTCTTGCTGCCAGGACGCAGATAGCACTCCCCACAACCAACCGTGCCCCCGAGTCTGCTCAGAGCCTGGAGTTCCCCCTTCGTTAATCCCTCTCCATCCACCCAGGGGATTGGTGAGGGGTGCCGCGGCCGGACTACTAGGCGTCTGTCTGTGAGGGAGGCGGAGCAATCCTCGCTGAGTTCAACCAGCGCCGAAGAAGCTGCAAGGAAACGTGGAACACGACCTCTATCTAAGTGAAGGTCATTTATGTGCAAGCTGAGGGTTTAAGGCGTTGGTGTGGGAAGGGTTGGGGCCCTCCAGGACGAGGGAGGCGGCTATTGAGCGCCACCATCTGGGCTGCACTTGAAAGGAGATGGCTCCACCCACCCCGTGGCTTCTCCGAGCTCTTTCCTTGGGGGAACCCAATCCCTCTCTCTCCCTTTCATAGCCGGAGCAGTCTTGAGAATGAATGCAAGCCCTGTGTCCATTTGACCTGTGTGACCCGAGTGTCTGCATTTTGTATGTGTGTGTCCCTCACACCTCCAGCCTAGAGCTGACGGGGCTCACGCTCCGTGCCGAGGACGCTTGGGTCGAGGGCCCTGCCTCTGCCACAGTCCGCACTTCCCTGAGCCCCGAGTGTGATGAAATTTTCTGGCAATGCAGAGCCCTAGCTGTTTACAAGCTGCTTTCATGTGTCATTTCGCTGTGTGTGTGTGTGTGTGTGTGTGTGTGTGTGTGACACGTTTACAAGCACACTTGCTCGCTCACAGACATACTTGCTGGGCAGTAGCAATAAAAAGCGGCTGGGAGGAATTGGATTCCTTTGCCTGTAGACAGAGATCGTCAGAAGGGCTGGGGCTCCCACTCCACCGGAGACTGAAGCCCACTGAGGACGCTGAAGGAGGTGTGGCGTCGGGTCAGTGCCTGAAGGCTGACGGGCCCCCTGAAATCAGATCTGCCTGAAGGACTCTTCCCCCCCACCTCCTTCCCATCTTCATTCTGCTCACACTCGCTTTTCTCTCCCACCGCCAGCGTTGGGAGAGGGTATTTTTAGAAGCTGCCTAGAGACCCAGGACTCCTTTCATTTCAAAATGAGTCTTCACTCCGTCAACCCTCACCCCTGTCTTCAAAACCAGGTCCCACCCCCTTGGCAGTCTCTAAGGCGTCAGTTACGGCAATCACCTGAGCTCCAGGGACTTCAGTGCAGAGGCTCTGACCCTTGGTGCTAAAACAAAATGCAGACTCTGTAAGCTTCGCAAGGATTGTCCCTGAGCCAAACTTACGGGGGAAGTTTTCTGGGCAAAGTCACACAGGATGCCCCACAAACCCCTGGTTGTGGGGAGTCTGGTCCCTATCCTCTCCCACCGCACACACCTGCAGGCACCTCAGGGGAATGGCCAGATCTGGACCCTAGGAACGGAGGACAGAAGAGAAAAAGATGTAGTGAAATAAGACTTGTCTTTCTTCTTCTGGACAATTCATTTATGATAAAAACAAAACGGAGAAGCCCCAGAGTATGCGCATATATGAAAATCAGCCAGATCTGAGTAAGAATTGCTCCAAGGCGGGGACTCCCTTCTACCAGCAGGCTGCAGAATGCACACCTCGTGAACAAATTCACAAGGGCCTTAGAAGGACACTAAGTTACGGCTTATTGTGCCCTTTAAATGCTGGGGGCCAGTCAACCAAGGGCCAGGTTAGATCCCTCCCTGAAATAGTGGGCTTGGGGAGTGGGTCAGGGGGTGGGGTGAGGGGTGTGAGTATAGGGATGAGCTTTCTGGCCATGGTTCTGAACCCTCCAGAGTCTGGATCCTGCCATTTTCTTTTTTCTCCTTCCTTCCTTCCTTCCTTCCTTCCTTCCTTCCTTCCTTCCTTCCTTCCTTCCTCTTTCTCTCTCTCTCTCTCTCTCCTTTCTTCCTTTCTCTCTTTTTAAAAGTTTTTATTTATTTACTTTTAGAGAGAGAAGAAGGGAGTGAGAAAGAGGAAGAGAAACATAGGAAAGATACACCAATCGGCTGCCTCTTACTCGGCTACAACTGGGACCTGGCCCACAACCCAGGCATGTGCCCTGACTGGGAATTGAACTAGCAACCTTTCATATCAGAGGGCGGCACTGAGTCCACTAATCCACACCAGCCAGGGCCTGATCCCCCATCTTCAGTTGAACTTGGGACATCTCAGCTACTGCACTCTGATCCTTGGCCCGGGGCTACTGTGAACTCCTCCAGCTGATAACCAATATCCAGTGGCTGGAGTTTCCAGGAGACAAGCAGCCTTACTCCCTAGGGTACGAGTGGAGGGGCCTGGAACCAATGCAGAAGCTCCTTTTCTCTCTTCTAGTCCTCCCAGACCCCACCTGAGATGGGATGGAAGGGATGTTTCTCTCTACACCTACCTCACTGTCTCCAAGGTAATGGGGGAGAACACCAAATAATGATACGTTATCTTCCATGGAGCAGATCCAGCTTTACCACAACCTCCGTCACCAAGTTATCAAAAGTCACAAACCTAGGAGCTGGAGAATTTGTCTCTTTCTTTTGCACAGATTCGGAAAGCATATTAAGCCTGGCAGGACAGGACAAGTCCTCTCCTCCATGGAGAGGATTAAGCTTGCTCCAGAGAACTCAGGGCCAAGCCCCGGGCTCCAGAAAGAGGACAGGGAAGGAGCAGATAGCCATGGGGAGCCCTACTGCTCAAAGGAACATCTCCAATTTATCCCTTTCCTCTTACCCACCTCCCATCCCCACACTTAAGAAAGAAATAAACGTATCTAGAGTGGATTCCTTTTCCCCCTCTCATAAGCAGTTTCATTCATTTTTAAGAATCATGCCACACTTCATAAATGTTGCATCCTTGATGTCCCCACTCTAGTGTGCCCATGAGTGTAACTCCAGGGAGTGAGAGGGGCACATAGACGGCACACCAGTACACGTGCACACTCGCACACACAAGGTGTGAAGATCCTAAAGCAAAGTGAGCAAAAGCACGCCAAGCTCAGGTGGACAGGACACTAACTCTCTCAGGCGGGATGGCTTAAAGTGTGTGGGTCTGTGCCCAGGAGATGTCCCAGCAGGGGCATGAACTCTGGTGGGGCGAACCGGGGAGGCGAAGGAAGAAAGGCTCTGCGAGGAAGCCGGGTCCCCTCACCGCCTGGAGGCCAAGGGAACATGGACCTGAGCGGGGTGGGAAGCAGCCACAGGCCTCCAGTCAGGGCGAACTCTTTTCTAGGACGAGAGACTCGCTGGCAAAAGTAAGATGGAGGCTAGAAACAAATGTTTCAACTGTATTTTTCTATGGTAAAAGAAAACTTTTTTTTTCTTTTTAAAACATAAATAAAACATTTAATTTATTGACTTTGAAAATTAAGCAAAGAGCTCTGTGGATTGAGCACTGGCCTGCTAACCAAAGGGTCATTGGTTCGATTCCCAGTCAGGGCACATGCCTGGCTTGCGGGCCAGCTCCCCAGTGGGGGGTGCACAAGAGGGAACCATATATTGATGTTTCTCTCCCTCTCTCCCTCCCTTTACCTCTGTCTAATCTAAATAAATAGCACTGGCTGGTATTGCTCAGTGGATTGAGTGCCAGCCTGTGAACCAAAGGGTTGCAGGTTCGATTCCCAGTCAGGGCACATGCCTGGGCTGCGGGTCAGCTCTGCAGCAGGGGGCATGCAAGAGGCAACCACACATTGATGTTTCTTTACCTTTCCTTCTCCCTCCTTTCCCCTCTTTAAAATAAATAAATAAATGAAATCTTTAAAAAAATTAGAAAAGAAAATTAAGCAAAAAAACCCTTTAGACTATTAAACATAACACAACCTCAATGAGCTTCCTCCTCTGTAAACAAAGAATGAAAATATTTGTCAGAGTTAGTGTGAGGTCAGAATATAATTTACATATGGCCCAACACAGTGTT
Source organism: Anoura caudifer (assembly GCA_004027475.1). Taxonomy (NCBI): domain Eukaryota; kingdom Metazoa; phylum Chordata; class Mammalia; order Chiroptera; family Phyllostomidae; genus Anoura; species Anoura caudifer. The sequence goes on along the minus strand of PVKU01000588.1, from coordinate 420,249 downwards.
TGGCACATAGTTCTGGGATGTTTTATTATTCAATTCCATGGTTAATTAAAGTAAAAATCAGAAAGAAAAAAGGGAAAGACAAAGGCAGGTTAGGTGGTGAAGTAGGAAAAGAGAGAGAGAGGATTAGAAAAACTGTCGTAGAAGAAAAGACAGACTGAGGGAAGGAAAGAGGCAGCATGTGGTTAGGAGGCCAGGAGCCTGAAGGAAACGTGTTTGAAGAGACAGGAATAATGTCAGCGCAGGCTGGCTGGCCAGCTGCCAAGTGGCCTCAGAGGTGACACTTACCTCGGTGAATTCTTCAAGGCCCGAGCTCATACACCTGACCTACCAGTACTAAGAGAGAGCCTGTGCACTGCAGGGTTGGGGGGTAGATCATCCTAACTCTGCTCGGGTCCTGCTATCGGAGCCAAAGAAGCAAGGCCCAAACACACGCGGAGAAAAGGAGCTGCCGAGGGCCGGCGCGCTCACGTGGTGGAGAACCGCAGATTCCTCCCCTGTAGGAAAATGCGCGCAGGAAGCCGATCTACGTTGTGCGGGCTGCTCTGAGGGTGTGGGGAGGTGGGGTCGGGTGGGTTAAACATCTGGTAGCGTCGGGCTCTGAGAGCCTTGTGCCTCCAAATCCTCAGTGGGAACGGACTTGCCCGGGGGCGCCTGAGTGACGGCGCTGGGGGCCAGGTGTGGGGACAGGCCCATCTACACACACTTCTCTGACTCTGTTTTTTTTAAAACCTTAGTTCTATTTCTGAGCAGCCAGCTTCAAGATTAAAGCAGTGCTTTTCAATTGCCAACGTAATATAAGCTAATCAAAACTTCATAAATAAAAAGTAAAATACCCATTTGTTCCATTCTACACAGTCCCGTTTCAAAATTTAAATCATGGTGCTGGATTGGTACACACCCTTCATGATGTTTTCTACACACACACACACACACACACACACACTTACAGAAAATGAGTGTATCTGTTGGCGAGGTAAACAATGTTGATTATCTGCCTAAATACCTCTCCCCACTCATATCTTTTGTTGTTGAGAAACCGCTAGTTTTGTTTGGATGCTCATCTACTGGAACCCTTTGCTCAGAGAAGATGACACTGCCCCCAAGTTCAGGGATGGATAGATTGTTATTGGCTAACCATTTTGAGCCCATCCCATGTCCCAGGGTTAGCTTAGGCATGGAGATGTGGCACAACTCTGGCTTTCTGAATTGGGGGTTCCAGAAACAGTTTTTCCTCCTAATAAAAGGGATGCGTGACAGGCAGCATCCCATTTCCTCTCTGTATGTTAGGGTGGCATTTGACACCTGGACCTGCCGCAGCCACCCTGACACTGGGGGTGGGGGGAGGGTCAGACAGGCATGAATGCCAGGGAACAGGGGTCATGGAGACCACTCCAGGGTCTGTCCGCCACAGACAGAAATATTTACTTATACTTTTTAATAGAACAATTCTTATTTTAAATTGGTTTTATAGGGAGAGCGAGGAAGGGAGAGGGGTGGGGAAAGAGAGTGATAGACATCCATTTGTTATTCCACTTATTTGTGCATTTATTGGTTGATTCTTGTATGTGCCCTGGCAAGGGATCGAACCCCCGACCTTGGTGTATTGGATGATGATCTAATCGGCTGAGCTACACAGACAGGGCTACAGACAGAAATATTTAAACCTACTGCAGGGAAGGGGAGAGTAGTTGTTGGGGGATAGAAACATCTCAGAGGGATGAACTGACACCCGGCAGGAGATGGAGCTGGGTCAGGAGGCTGTCACACACTGAGGCGGCTGCTCTATCCTTTCTAAAAAGTCTTCTGCTTGCTCTCTTTCTCTCTTTCTTCCTAGGGTCAGATTTCTCTGGTTTCTTCTTCGTTTAGCACGGTTGCTGCATTTTCCTTTGTAGACAGAGGGCTCACCTCAGCTTCTGCCACCTTATACCTCTGATCTGACCATGACCTTGGCTTCTTATCATGTCTACTCTGGCTTCTACTGTGGCTTCGACTCTGCAAAACCTTTCCACAGCAAATTTTGACAAATTCTTTTTTATTTATTTAATTTTTTATGGGTTCTCTGGGTATTTTTTTTTAAATTTTTTAGATTTTATTTATTTTATCTTTAGAGGGGAAGGGAAGGAGAGAGGGAGAGAAATATCAATGTGTGGTTGCCCTCGTGCATACCCTGCTGGGAACTGGCCTGCAACCCAGGCATGTGCCCTGACTGGGAATCGAACCTCGAACTTTTGGTTCGCAGGCCCGTGCTCAATCCACTGAGCTGCAACAGCCAGGGCTGGGTATTTTTTTAAACTTATTTCTTTTTAGAGAGAGGAGAAAGGAGGGAGAAAGAGAGGGAGAGAAACATCAATGTGTGGTTGCTTCTCACACGCCCCCTTCTGGGGACCTTGCCTGCAACCCAGGCATGTACCCTGACTGGGAATCTAACCAGTGAGCCTTTGATTCACAGGTGGGTGTTCAATCCACTGAGCCACAGCAGCCAGGGCTGATTTTTGACAAATTCTTGAGGGAAGAATCTAACTAATTGCCTAGCTTGGGTCAGTTGATACTGGTCCAGAAGACTGTGGTTAGGGGAATAGGATCTCAGCATAGAAGGGTAGCCACTTAAGCAAGGAGCTGTGAATGAACAGGCACCCGATTCATGCCTTTTATTTCCTTCCACTGCACTAAACTGGTTGGCAGCAAATGGAAGGGCCTGTCCTTGGCAGAGGCCTCACCCTGCCTAAATGCTCTTCTGGCCATTGTGACATTTGTAGGGTGGGTGAGGAGGAACGAGGCAGTGTGCTGTCCGAGGAGCACCCATTGGTGAACAGCAGGCAAAACGGATCGGAGAGGGCAAGGGATGGACCCAAGGGTGGCACAAGCAAGCTTTGCCTGGTCCTGCAGAGACCTGGCTGAGGGCTTAGAGAAGTAACTTCACATAGGCCTCAGAAAGACAGAGTTATCAGAGATAATCTCTAGGGGCCCTTGCAGTCCCAATGTCCATAATTTCTATTACCGTAGGACTGGTACGGTGGACAGTGGGAATACAGAAAAAGAGTGGTAAGGTTCTGCAAATAGTGTCCGTATGACTTGGTCACCATTCGGATCCTGGGAATGAAAGAGTGCACTGATAGTGACTGAAGTTTGAACATGGTGCCTGAGAGGTTAGGAAAGCGGGTTGTGGAAGCAACCATAAACCACGCAAGCGAAGAGTCTAGTAGAGAGGTGTGCTTCTGTCCCCAGGAAACTGGACCTGCTGTTCCCTTTGCCTGGAACTCTCTTCCTGCAAATGTCTGCATGGTTTCCTTCCTCTCTGCCTTCAGGCCCCCCCGGGCAGTGAGGTCTTTCCTGACCAACGACTAGAAATGATGCAGCCTCCCGCCCTGCACGCCCTCCCCCGAGCTGCGGCTTTGCTTTTCTCTGGAGCACTATCACCCCCTGACCTCTCTGTTTTATTCACTGATTGGCAGACGTCCTACTATGGGAACTGCGTAGAAAACAGTATTCAAAGGAGGTTTACAGCTGTGTTGGAGAGTTCAGGAAAAACAACTAGTGAGAAAATAAAGGAAGCAAAAGGGAATTGTTCACCCCCGGAGAAACAAAAATTGGACAGGAAAGAAAATGTAATCATAGTTTACACTTGGCTAAACAATAAAAACGTAACGCGGGGTAACATATCCACCGGAGATTTAACCTAAAATAAGGTCCAGCCACATGGGGGCAACAAAAGGGGAGAACAGGGAGGCTGTCTGCCCATTTCAGTCACTCCGGGGCTGCCTGCCCCAGGCTGTCTCCCTGCTCCTGCTGAGGCTGCTCTTTGAACCTCCATCCTGAGGGTCCCCAAAAGCTTTTCCTCTGTGTTCGATTTTTTTTAACCAGAACCCAAGTTTCCCCTCACCTTTTTTACTTGCTTCCTTATTGTATCCTTTGGTGGTTTCCTGGGAAAGGAGGCACAGGAGGAAAAAACTGTGACCTTGTATACTTAAAAACTGTCTTTATTCTTTCCTTGCACTGTAAAAACTGGTTATAGATTTCTACCTTCAAAATGATTTTCCCTCAGAATTTTGGAGGCAATTCTCCTGTCTTCTGGTTTCCAGTGTCATTCTATTTCCAAATTCCTGGTACACGACCACCCCCCGGCCCCCACCAAAAGCTTTTTGGGTCTTCTCTTCATTTTAAAAAATCTTTTTAAAAAGATTTTATTTATTTTTAGAGAGAGGGGAGGGGAAGGAGAAAGAGAGGGAGAGAAACATCAATGTGTGGTTGCCTCTTGCATGCCCCCTACAGGGGACCTGGCCTGCAACCCAGGCATGTGCCCTGACTGGGAATTGAACCAGTGACCTATTGGTTTGCAGGCCTGCCCTCAATCCACTGAGCCACACCAGTCAGGCTGCCCTTACCACCCCCCGCCCCCTTTTATATAGCACTTTGTTCTTCTTTCATGAATATACAATCCCTGGCATATTAGATGACAGTGTTTTGTCATTTGCTTGTTTTATTTGGCTTGCTACATCACTTGTTTCCTCTGATCTAGTGGCTTTTGTTCTCTCGCTTTCTTTTCTGTTTGTTTGCTTATTTTTATCTCTGCCTTTCATGGAAGAGGCTTTCACCTAATGTCTGGGAATCACTGGCTGGTTATTCATGTTTAGAGTGAAGCACTAGAGAGCTGATTGCAAGATCTGAGTGACAAACAAAACAGAAACAGACTCACAGATACAAGTGGACACACTGAGGGTTGCCAGATGGGAGGGGGTTGGGGGACTGGGTGAAAAAGGTGAAGGCAGTAAGAAGTTACAAAATAGTCACGGGGATATCAAGTACAGGCAGCACTAGAATTATCGGGGAGATCACTTTGCAAACTATGTGATTGTCTAACTGTTATGTTCTGCACCTGAAACAAATATATATATTTTTAAATGCAAGGGGCAGATTTGCTGACTCATGTATTTCACTCTGGATTGATCAGGCAGTGAGCTGACTTTTCTGTACGTGTGAGATTTTTCTCAAAGCTCTTTCATTTTCCCCAGATAGGAGCCATTCGGACTTGTGCTTGGAAGGAAGCTTCCCAGGGCTGGGCTTCACACCACTCTTTAAGCTTAACTATACTTTTCCCCTGGATTTCAACATGGCACTTCACCTCTCTCTCTGCTGGTGCCCCCGTCAGAAGGTTTGCTTCTTCCACTTTTCCAGAGTAAATCTGCCATCTCCTGCCATGGGGTGGGGGTTTGTGTGGAGGTGGGGGGGGGGCTCTCTCAGCATGGTGAGAAAAAGGAGAGGCACAGGCTCTGGGCAGACAGGAGGGGCATTTGGGGCTGTTTATCCAATCCCCACTTCTTTCCTTCTTTCTGATTTCATTCCCTTTCTCTGAACGGCCTGGCAAGGGATTGGCTTAAGCATGAGCACATGACACCATTCTGGCCAATGAGAAGTGATGGGAAGTCAGCTGAGAGCTTCTGGATACAACGAGTGTATCTTACTCTTTAAAAGGGTTATAAGACGATCACTTCCTTGTCTGGATATTGTTAGGTGGGAATGTGATACTTGGACTGCTTCCATTCTTTTTCTTTTCTTTTTTGAGTTAGAGAGAGAGAGGCAGGGGGGAGAGAGAGAGAGAGGGAGAAAGAGAAATGGAAACATTAATGTGCTGTCCCACCCATTTATGCATTTGTTGGTTGAGTCTTTTATGTGCCCTAACTGGGATCCAACAGCTACCTTGGCGTGTTGGCGAATTTGGACGATGCTTTGACCAACTGAGCTACGCAGCCAGGCCTCCATTCTTCTTCAGCTGTGAGGGGAAGGCCAAAGAAACCACAGACAAGATGATCTGATAGCCCAGTGTCTTTGAACCTCTGGATTAACCATCCCCCCAAAACAGCCTACCTACAGACTCTTCAAAATGTGGAGTGACAAGCCCACTCTTCTTTAAGAACTAAAATGTGGTCGGAGACCACCAGAAGCACACCATCTGAGATCTTATTAGAAATGCAGAATCTCAGGCCTCACCCTTGAGGTACTGAACCAGCATCTGCATTCTAACAAAATTTCCGAGGGACTGATATGCTCATTAGAGTTTGAGGGGAGTTGCTTTAAGCTATATTTAGCTATTTCCATTTGTAGTTGCAGCTGGACACATTTTACCTGACCGAGTGGCTGCAGCAAACACCTTTGAAGCCACATGTCACCCGCCCCCCACCCCACCCACTTTGATTTCAGCAACAGCTTCCATGATAGGCTGATTCTAAAGTTGTCCCCACGCCCAAGATTCTGTCCTCTTATTCCTTCAAACGCTAATCTAGTTACTGCCACCAAGGGACTTGGCAGATGGGGTCAAGGTTATTACTCAAGTGTCCTTAAAATAGAAAAATTCTTCTAGAGTATCCAACTGAGCCTGATGTATCGCAGGAACTCTCAAAAGTAGGAGAGGAAGACAATGGAGATGAAGCAGCAGAGGAGGAAGTCAGAGACACTCCAAGTGTGAGAAAGACAGGACCTGAAGTTGGGGCTTTGAAGGTGGAAGGGAGCCACAAGCCAAGACATTCCAGCAGGCTTTAAACGTGAGAAAGACCTCCAACTCACAGCCAGCGAGGAAATGAGGGCTTCAGTTCTACCACTGCATAGAAATGAATGCGGCCAATGCTCTGGGACATGGATTCATTCCCGAAGCCTCCACAAAGGAGTCCAGTCCCACCAATGTTTTGAATCGGATTTTGGGAGTCTAGGCAGAGAAACAGCTGAGCCACCCTGTGCCTGCACTTTTGACATAGAGAAACTGTGAGATAATGCGTTTCTGTGCTGTTTCAAGCTGCTAAGTTGGTGGCAATTTGTTAGGGCAGCACAGTTAGGGCGGACAGCCCTGTGCAAGCCGAGACTTACAGCAGCACCCCACCGCACACGACAATGTGTCTTTCTGTCTTTGTGCCTGCCACAGCACCTTCCCTGGTATCAGGGGAGCCTACCTGGCACGGTGGAGACCAGGAGTGAGGGGAAGTTAACAGCCTTAGGGGAACTGGCCAGCCAGCAGGGGGGGGGGGAGGGGGCCAGTAGCACGGCTTTAACCTCGCAGCTTCTAGTCTGGGTGGCGTTTGTGCACTTCCTGGAATTCCTGGTGGGACTACGGCCCCATTATCTATAGCACATTCGTTCGGCTTTTCTTTTTTTGTCTCATTCTCTGTAATTCCGCACTCTTGGTCCCTAGGATTACTTCCCAACTGACCTCCCTGTTTCCAAGCTCCTTTCTCAGTCTCCGCTGGGGATTGATAGGCAACCAACCAAGTCTGCTCTGTGAGCTCTTCTTGTTTAGAATAAAAGGGTAACTTACTAGAAGGTTATTTAGCGTTTCACGCTGAAACCAGGCCCCAAGGAAGACTGGAATCAGGGGCCCCAGTACCGCTAAGCTCCTCTCTGTCCCTTGTTCCTTGTCCTCCAGTGACATTACCTTTGGAGAGAAAGACCGAACATATCCTCAGCCTCAGAGAGAAGGGTCGTAATTGATGACCATTGATTGGGTCAGTGTCCATGATTGGCACAATGGGAAACAGGGCACTATCTTTGGTTCACCTTGGGTCAGAATTTAGCCCTGTACTGAACAATTACAGCTGTTTTTGTGATATGAGGGGAGTGGCTTTGGAATGAAGTCAGCAGGGAAGGGGGGGGCAGCACAGCAGTGAGGAGGAAGCCCCTCAGGCTCCTAATGACATTGTTGAACCATGGAAGCTATGCACTCTGGCCTACCAGTGGGCCTCCTGCATTACCAGATGATCCATTTCCATAGTGAGTACGCCAGTGTGAATCAGCTCTGTGGCTCAGAGCCCGAAGCATTCCACTTAATTCACATTGATTACCATGAATTCTCTCAAATTCACTTTCCTAGGCCCCAGACCTACCCACATTTCCCAGTCTCCCTCCTCCTCCTTCTGGGTTTCCCACAACGAGTTACTTAAGAAATTAGAATCAGGTGCACGCTGTGAGGCCATCTCGGTTCTAGATACTACAGAGTGGCTGATGAAGCAAAGCTGCTGTCACTGTGGACCAGTGAAGGAGGCAGACAACGAGCAAAACTGTTTTTCTGAATGAATCAAATAATGAATAATGCAGAGCAGGAACTCAACCAGTGTTGACTGAAAGAGTTATCTTTGTCTACACTGTAGCACACCACGGTCTAGTTCAACACACGGACTGGGAACTGAGAGGCAGACCCTGTTCTTGCAGGCCTAGAAATCTAAAAAGGGAAGAACAACCCGGACCTGCCCTCTGAACCTCAGAGTCCAGGAAGAACAGTTAACGCGTATTCAGTGCTAGTTTTGTCAGGCCCTGTAAAACGTGCTTTTAGGGTAAACCCTCTCATTTAGTCCTCGCCGACTATAGGAGAATGTTCAAGGACAGACGGATGGCTCTGGAGGACTACAGGCCTGAGCCCAGGCAGCCCCGACAGCGAAAAGAGCTCTGGCGAGCCGGTCCTGACTCTGGGGTTTAGACCTGCTCCATGTGACCTTGTGCAAGTCACAGTCCCCCTCGTCTTTCTGTGCTCTGGCCCGCGTGTGGCGTCTGACTCTGGCACCGCCCCCACCGCCCAAACCTCCTTCCCCAGGGGCGTGTAAGAGGGGTTCCACAGGAAGGGGGATGGGGCAAGCAAGGGAGGTCTCTGAGATCCGTAGGGGGCGTTGGAGTCAGTAAAGGGTGAGCAGTGGGGAAGGAGATCGCCGGGAAGAGGGACAACCGCGGACACTGCCGAATTCCCCACACTGGCCCCTGCTCCCACACCCTCCAGCGCCGCGGCCAGGACGGACCTTCTCGGTTCCAAGAGGAAGGCATTCCTTCCCCCGCACTGGGCACCTCCACCCCGCCGCCCCAAACTGAAAGGCGACAAACCCTCTGGGGGCCACTCGGCCTGATTTGCTTTTTCGTCCCAGGAACGCGCAGTTTGGCCCCTCCTCGTCTGTCCTCCGCGTCCACTCCCCCTCGGCTTGCGACCACTTGGTCTACGCCGCCTGCTCCTGTGTGTGCCGGGCCCGCCCGCACTGCGGGGTTGAGGCGGGAGCCGCCCACGCCGCGCCCGCCGCACGGCAGCGCCGTCTCCCTGGGACGCGCGCGGGCTCCGCGGCGCGGGAGCCGGGCGGGAGGCCATGGTGCGGTGCGCAGGGAGGTAACCCGCCGACGCGAGGAGCGCAGGGCCGCCATGGCCCGGCGGCGGCGCCGCGCCTGCATCGCGCTGTTCCTGGTGCTGCTCTTCGCCTTCGGCACGCTCATGGGCCTGCGCACGCTCAAGGTTCCGGACGGACTCCCGGCGCTGGGCCCAGGCCTGGAGGTGGCGTCCTTTGAGCGACGCCCGGAGGGGGCCCCCGCACCCGCAGCCCGGGACCCGGCCGCCCCCGCCGCGCCGCCGCCGCCGCCGCCGCCGCCCCGCACCGTGGGCCCGGGCAGTCCCCCGGGACCGGCCCCCACAGAGGCCGAGCCGGCATCCAAACAGAGTCTGCGCGTCTACTCGGACTTGCACGCCTTCTACTATTCGTGGTATGGGAGCCCGCGGCGTGAGGGCCACTACATTCACTGGGACCACGTCATGGTGCCGCACTGGGACCCTAAGATCTCGGCCAGCTACCCCCGCGGCCGCCATAGTCCCCCGGACGACTTGGGCTCCAGCTTCTACCCAGAGCTGGGGCCCTACAGCTCCCGGGACCCCGACGTGCTGCGGGAGCACATGACCCAGCTCAAGGAAGCCGCCATCGGTGAGTTCCTCCCACCCCTGGGCGTCCCTGACCCCCAGCCTCGCCTTTCTTTCTTGCTGCACCGCAACTCCCGCGGGTCCAGTCGCCGGGCCTCCGGCCCCACTCACCCGTCAGCCTGGCTTCTTATCCCTTCCGCGAGGCACCGCCCCTCTTTCTGGTATTCAAACGCACCCCTCTGCCTTCTGACCCCCAACGTTTCAGGGGCCCTTTCCTAGGCCGGAGCTGCTGGGAGAGCCAGTGGAAGGCAGTTGGGCCAGAGCTGTCCCAGGTGGGGATGGCGAGGAGAGGGAGCAGGGTCTTCGTGTCTGTTGGGCTTCTAGGTTTGGGTGAGTGAAGCCTGGGTCTCCTGGCCCCGCAGGAGTCTGGGATTCAGAGGAGTGGCGCCTGGGACGGCCCCTGCTTGCACTCCAGGGACCGGGCAGGGCAGCAGTGCGTCCTGCTTCTGCCGGCTGCAGGAAGGAAAGGTTGCCCAGGTTGCATGATGGACGCCACTCTGCGTGGGGTCAGGAGCTCCCCATCAAGTCCTCTGCTTGAAAAGAGGTCCCTGGGAGCCTCCTTGAGGCAGCCTGGGGTGCGAGGCTCACCTGTTTCAGATTTTGTCACTGAATTCTGCTGGATTTTACTGTGTATTTCAACTTATCTGGAAACAGTTAATGAGTGAGGGGAAAAAAATCGAATGCCATAGACACTGGGAGGAGGAATTCACAGATAAATAACACAAGGCCTATCCCTCCGGACTTTACAGTCTGAAGGGGCAGGCAGCCTAGACAAAAGCTATTTCCCGCGTGAAGAATAGGATGACCTCTCCGTTCAGGGCTCCTCTCCATTCCGGACCTCAGGGGTGCACCTCTCTCCTGGGATAGAACTGTGGCTTCCGGGTAGGTGTGGCGTTGTCCACCTATTTCCCTTTGTTCTACTACTTGCTAATGTCAGCAAAAGCCTGGCTCCTACCCGGACTTTTCTCAGGCTCCTTCCAGGCCTGGCACGTGAAGGTTCCCTGAGCCGCTGCACTTCAGCACCGCGGGCGAGGACAGCTCCAGGGCCTGGACGGGAACCTGGCAGGAGCCTTGCTCTGAGATTTCATTCAGAAACCATGTTGCAGTCGGGCATGGTTTGTGAGGAAAGAGCTCCTTGTTGCGGGGAACCTGTGTGTCTCTGAAGGAGCGTGCGTTGTGTCTCAGGTGTTCTGGTCCTGTCCTGGTACCCACCTGGCATGGCTGATGACAATGGGGAGCCCTCAGATGACCTGGTGCCCGCCATTCTGGACACCGCCCATCAGTATGACATCCAGGTGAGTCTCCAAGAAGAGATCAAGTGTCCCCTGGCCCATTCTGGAGAGACCCCACCATCCAGAGGGATAGTGCCTCCAGTGAGTTGGCATTAGCCCCGCTCTGGCAAATAAGTAGCAAGTTTGGTGTTGGGGGAGGGGGTCTAATAAATACTGCCTACGTCACTCTTATTTTCTTCAGTCCTGAAAAAAAGCTGGGAAAATTAAATATAGGAGACATGGGAGACTAAATATCACAATCATAGAGGTGAAGTTGGAGACCCTGACCCTGGACAGAAGGCAGGCCAGGGCCAAATGGGCCCACATGCAGCTCCAGCCTCAGCTGCCTACGGGGGGTGGGGGTGCGGGGCAGTGCTGGGCCTCAGGGAGCAGAGTGCATGTGTTCTCTGCAGCCAGGCTTCCTTTTCAGAGGAGCGAGGGAGCTGAGCTACCCATGTCCCCTTATTTCCCCAAATGGACCAATCAAAGAAGTCCTTTTGCTCTCGATAAAACAGTAGAGAAGCACTGCGCTCACATTCCTGAGCCCCTCACTAACACGGCTAACAGGCCGCAGCACGTTTTCCCATCGGCACAGCTTTGGTAAACTTCCCATAGTTCTAGGCACCTAGTGCCGATCATGTGGAACTGGCACATAAGGTGAAGCCTATTAGCCCGTCCTGCCCATCAGAGTGATTCCCTGATGTCCATTGTGGGAGGTGGGCAAACCTCTTGCACTTCTTTTTTTGGCCCTGAGGGCAGTGGCTGCTCTTATGTCTGTTGTGCCCACCATCGCCAGGCCCTGTCCTGAACTCAGCTTCTCCTCTCGGCCATGGTGGAACCCTGAGCCTTAAAGGTTGTGTCCCCGGGACAGATACTCACCTGACCAGTATCTCCTGTCTGTGGCAGGTGGCCTTTCACATCCAACCCTACAAGGGCCGGGACGACATCACTCTGCACGACAACATCAAGTACATCATTGACACGTAAGGCTGCTCTGGTGCATGGATTTTGGTGGGGATCAAAATAGGGGTAGGGGTAGGTTTGCAGGGACAGGTCAAGAGACAGAGGGCAGAATGCTTGTGTCCCCAGCAGTTGTTGTTATTATTATTATTTCTAATCCTCACCTGCGGACATTTTTTTCTTTGCTTTTAGAGGGAGAGGAAGGAGGGGAGAGAGAGGGGGGAAAAATCGATTGGTTGCCTCTCATAGGCTCCCTGACTGGGGATCAAACCCACAACCTGTTGGTGTGTGGGGCAGCGCTCCAGCCTACGGAGTCACACTGACCAGGGGCCCCAGCAATTACTTTATAAGAAGTACTGGGCTTAGAATCAGCAACCCAGGTTTGAATTCTGGTCCTACAGCCTCTAATCTGTAATTGGAGGTAAGCCTCTTTACCTTTGAGCTTGTGAGAGTTACAAGTTAATACATGTGAAAGTGGCTTGTACTGTGCTTGCACACTCATTCATTCATTCAGAAAATGTTGACTGAGTGCCTTTAGGTGTCTAGCACTGTCCTAAGCCCTAGTTGCACAGTAATGGGTAGGACTAGCAAAGTTCACGTTTTAGTGTATGCTGGGGCTGCAGTGGAGCAGAGTAGTTACATACAGAGTCAAATAGGGACCTTACGATGGAAAGTAATAATAAAGAATGGAGCAGGGCATTGTGTCAGAATGGGCGGCCAAGATTGCTTTCTGAGGAAACGGCATGTGAACTAACAACTAAATGAAGAGGTGGCCCTGCAAAGATTGGGGGCAGGCAGAAGACTCCAGGCAGAGGGCTGTGAGATCCAAAGGTCACAGGATGGGACAAGCCTGACAGCAGAACAGAAAGCCCAGTGTAGCTGCAGTGCAGAGATGGATGGGGGAGCAGCAGGGATGGAGGTGGGCAAGGCCAGACTAAGTCCGTGGAGCCTTACAGGTCTTGGTAAGGAGCAGTCAGATCTGATTTAAATGCAGAACAGAGCCCTGGCCACTGTGCTCCAATTGGTTGGAGAGTCCTCCTGTAAACCAAAAGGTCGCAGGTTCTATCCCCAGTCAGAGCATAAGTCTAGGTTGCAGGTTCAGTCCCCAGTCAAAGTGTGTACAGGAGACAACTGACCAATGTTTCTCTCTCATATCCATGTTTCTTTCCTTTCTCTCTCTTCCCTTCCCTGCTCTCTAAAATCAATGGGCATGTCCTCAGGTGAGGATTAAAAAAAAAGAGAGAAGGCGTTGTAAGGAGGTAGAAGTACAAGCCTGCCGTTCAGATTAAAGATGGTGGTGGCTTGGCCTAGGGCAGGGGGGCGAGGCTTAAATAAAGAAATGACACGCTGGGCCCTGGCTGGTGTGGCTCAGTGGGTTGGGCATCATCCGGAAAACTGAAAGGTTGCTGGTTCTATTCCTGGTCAGGGCACATGCCTGGGTTTCCAGCCAGTTCACCAGTTGGGGGCATGCGAGAGGCAACCAATCAATGTTTCTTTTCCTCGCTTCTCCTCTCTCTAAAAATAAATAAAATCTTCCAAAAAAAAATTAAAAAAGGAAAAAGAAATGTCAGGATGGGGAGAGGAGGCAGGCAAATAGGTTCTTGCTTAGAGCCATGACAATCCAATTACGGAGACTGGCTGGACCCAAAATTGTGCTCGGGCATTGGGAAAGCTCTCATCCATGGCTGGCCCCACAGTTGTGCTGCCATCTCAGGCTCTTCTGCCTCCTGCTCTTCAGGTATGGCTCCCACGGCGCATTTTACCGCTATAAGAACAGCATGGGGAAGAGCCTCCCGCTCTTTTACATCTATGACTCCTACCTGACAACCCCTGAGGCCTGGGCCCATCTCCTGACACCAAGTGGACCCCACTCAATCCGCAACACCCCCTATGATGGGGTCTTCATAGCGCTGCTGGTGGAGGAGGGCCACACGCACGACATCCTGGCTGCTGGCTTTGACGGCATGTACACCTACTTTGCCTCCAACGGTTTCTCCTTCGGCTCTTCCCACCAGAACTGGAAAGCCGTGAAGAGCTTTTGTGATGCCAACAACCTCATGTTCATTCCCAGTGTGGGGCCTGGCTACATCGACACCAGCATCCGGCCCTGGAACAACCACAACACACGGAACAGGGTTAATGGCAAGTACTATGAGACGGCCCTGCAGGCGGCCCTGACAGTGAGGCCTGAGATCGTCTCCATCACCTCTTTCAACGAGTGGCACGAGGGCACCCAGATCGAGAAGGCCATTCCCAAGAAGACTCCAACTCGTCTGTACTTGGACTACCTGCCTCACCAGCCCAGCCTGTACCTGGAACTGACTCGCCGCTGGGCAGAGCACTTCATCAGAGAGAAGGAGCAGTGGCTGATGTGAGGGCCTGGGCGCGGGGCACGAGGTGCTGCCGTCCCAGGCGCACTGGAATCCCGTTGCCACGCGGGGCTCAGCTGAGGTTACAGGCCCTTGCTGTCCCCCCAGTCAGCAGCTGGGTGCTTCTGGGTGGACCAGTGAGCCTGGGCCCGTCTGGGAACAGAGCCTGTTCCTCAGGCAAGTGGTGCTGGGGCTGCTCTGCAGGAACGGGAAACCGGAGGGTGTTTTGGAGAGGAAACTCTATGTAGAAGCTGGCAGCAGACTGAACTTAGCCCAGGGAAGCTTCATATTCCCAGTTAGAGCACTTTAAAATGATCCCTTTGGGCTTCGAACTCAGTACGTGGGTGTGGTGTCTGGCGTCCCCAGGCCACTGCTGTAGGAAGGGCGTCAGGGTTCTGGGCTAGCATGCACCCTCCCCCTTCTGCCAGTGTCTTCTCTTCAGGCCTCCTTCCAACATCATCTATCTTCTCCTAGTTAGGGGACCCTATCTGAGACTTTCTAAAAGGGAAATGCTAGGTTTAAGCTCTTCCCAGTAGATTCCTGGACTCCATTTTCAGGAAATAATCCAGAGCATCCACACATTCATTGAACAGACTGAACACGTTACTGCGTGCTGGGAGCAAATGACCAGGAACGGTTCCTGTCTTCCGGCTGCCTCCCGGACCCAGCTTCCCTCATCTGGTGTGGCCTCGTAGCCAGTGCCGAAGCACAGCTACAGGTTCTCCTTTTCGCAGTTTCACCCCAGCCGGGAGTTGTTTCTTCTCAGAAAATACCTCTGTGCTCAAGCCGTTTTCCCAGATGAACATTTAGCTCCAGGGAGAGGCCTGGGACATGCCACTCCCCTTAGCTGCCTAAACTGAAGGAGGCCCATTCACTAGAGCCATTTTCAGTGCGACTGTGATTTGTATTAATTAAATATGATGTTGTATTCTCAAGCAAGCATTCCTCTTGCTCTCTTCACAAATTCTGACCCGTCAGATTCTGACAAACCGACACGTGGGATGGCTAGTGTTCACATAATGAAGGGTGCACTTAATGAAGTAGCTCAGACAAGATTTCTAGAGGGAATATTTAACCAACCGTTGCTTCTTTCCAAATATGCTAACTGCAGACAGCTTCCCCCCGCCCCGCCCACACATACTTTCCTGGCGAGATTCTTAGGATCTACTTGAAAAAATGTCTATTGGAAACCACTATATATTAAGTTTATGGGCTCAAGACTGAACCCCAATTCTGGGAACTGGGGTGACAGGCAGAGGGGAGGTGGTGGGCCTCCTGGGTACCACAAGGACTCCCAGCTGCAGTGAGGTGGCTGACGCTAAACCTAGCCAATGGATGGGGTAGGCCTGCTCACCTTGCTAGTGACACACCTGGGGAAACCAAGGGAGCAGGGACAGGTGAAAGGGGGTGGATGGTGGGCTGTAATTTACCGAAGGAGGGGCACTGAGGTCTCATTTCGAAAATACAGCTTGAAAAATACTAAAAGTATGGCAATGCTGATGGCAACCTGACTCGGTTCTTTTGAAGGCTTATCTGTGTCAAGGGCCATAGGAATGTTCACACACTTTGACCTAGTAACCCTACCCTAAGGAAATAATTTAAAGAAGAAAATCAAACCATTTTCAAAGATGTTTAATAGCAGCATTATTTTCTATTAAAGAAAAACAAAGTTCAAATGCCCAATAATACTTATGTTTCATGCTTGGGATACCTATAAATACAGATGAAGGCTGTTTTCATATGCAGACACTAGATTTAAATAAAGGTATTACAGGTATAATTCATTATAATTTATTTCATGTCTGAAAGAGAAAGAGATTTTCCAGTACTCTAATTTGGATACCCCCACCCGCCCAATCTCACTCCCTGCCAACTGAGCTGATGTCCCACCATCAGACTGCGAGGATGACCCTCCGCCAGGCAAGCACGGCACGCCACACCACCAGCTCCTGGCTCAGAGGAAACAGTGTTTGGCCCGTGGCTCTACAACCTTTAACTTAACCTGGTTCTTGCTTCAGGAGCATGACCGCTCATGTCTTTGGTCACTTGAGACTTTTAAAGAGCACCAACAGCTCTAGCTCATTTGGACCTTAAATGCCACCCCCTCTCACTGGATTCCAAATGTTATTTAAGTTGTATTTCAAAAATTTAGAAAAAGAAAAAACTTATCAGAGTAAGAGCATCCTGGGAATGTTCCTGAAGTCTCCAATCGGCTTTTGGATGACATATGAAACTCCAAATAATAAATATAGCCCCTCCCCCAGGTGTGAGGCTATACCAGCAGCTTCTGGGGCCCAGTCCACAAAGTTCAGAAAGACAAACTGCCTTAAAAGCGTCAGACACTGTAGCCCCAGTGGCCTCTGCAAATGAGGCCATGCCAGCCACCAGTGGACGGACACATGGTGTCCAGCATCAGTCCCCGGGCCCTCCTGCCTTCCAAGTGTCACACGCAGGATCCGTGTGAGGGGAGCAGCCCGTACTTCTGCTGGAGAACAGCCGTGGTACTTTCCAGGGCACTGAGGAGGAAATGGAAGACAGTTAAAGAGTCTGACTTCTCAAGCTCACCAGAGTGGTGATCAGGGACCTCAAACTCTGGTGTTACTATACTCTGATCGTCAAACGCTTCATGAATCCTTTTGAATACTGAAAAAGCCAGCGAACACCAGCAAACTTAGTCCCACTCCACCCACCACTTCCCCAAACCTCCCACCACTGCCAGGGCAAGAGAGTGTGACCACCTTTATTTTGTCAAGGCCTTGTCTGCACCTTCTAACCTCCCTCACATTCTATCCCCAAGCCATAGGAAAGACTCACCAGCCTGGACGAATGATGCCAAACTTTCCAGGCACAGACAAGTCAACCACAGTTGAGCCCAGGCGGCACTCAGGGCTCTGGCCATCCCCAATTGGTCCCCCATCAACTACCAGGGACAACTGAGGCCACAGGTCCTGGAACTCCTAAGAAGGGAGAGAGGAAGACTATGGACACTACTACCTCTGGCCCCTGCAAGGACGTCATACTGCAGGAAGGATTCATAAGTCAGACAAAGGCTACACAGTCCAAAGACACTGGGCACCTTCCTCCCAGCAGGGGAAGGAACCTCCTGTCGTTAGGGTCAGCTATGCTAAGGACACTGCATTAACCTAGGACACTACTTCCTATGAGGTTTGAAGCCCCCCCAACCGCCTCTAATTAGCACCCCAAGTAGCACCAATCTAGAGCTCAAAAAGTATCTTTTTTATTTACTTATTTTTAGAGAGAGGGGAAAGGAGGGAAGAGAGAGAGAGAAACATCAATGTGTGGCTGGATCTCTTGCACCCCCTACTAGGGACCTGGCCTGCAAGCCAGGCATGTGCCTGGAAATTGAACCAGCGACCCTTTGATTAGCAGGCCAGCACTCAATCCACTGGGCCACACCTGCCAGATCAAGGAATATCTTGCTGTGCCAAGAGGAAATTCCACACATTGTTTCTGGTGTACAGATATAAGTACAATGACTGGAATCCCAAGTAGGAGCCCAAACATGTGGGCTCCAGCATGGACTTCCCAAATCTCCGTGTGACCTCATTCAGTTACTTTATCTAGGCTGTAAGTAAGAGAGCCGGACTAGATGGTCCCTTAGGGCTCTTCTGGCTCTAGCACTCTGATCCCAGGATCTCGGTGGAACTCCGGGTTGCAGTACAGAAAAGAAAACAGGGTGTACTCCCCAAGTGCATGCCACCAACAACACTCAGTCCTTGGGCTGTGGGAAGGGTGCTGCCTTCTGGACCAGACAGAGCACTGCCCACCCCCTCGCCCAGCTCCAACTCCTGATGAAGACACTGCAGTGGCAGTCAGGCCTGGGAGTCTGGGATGGGGGGTGGTGAATACCAATCGGGTAAGTCAACTGCATGCTGAACAGGTAGGAATATCTCCCTCTACCCCCTCCTCGAGTATGGCCACCAGGACCAAGTAAAAGCCTACAGTCTGAGAATGAGAAGGGATGCTGAGCTCTCACTTTCCAAGACTCCTGAACCCACTCTCTACATCTGGGCATGGAAAACCCCATCACTTTACTATGCTCTACATTTAAGTTCAGTAAGAAGAAAACAGTGTAGTGGGTTTAATTTGTGTCCTCATTTGTTCTAAACTCTGCAGCTAAGATGGGATTAAGGACGATCCTTTCTCTGACCTGGCTTATGGCAGAGGTAAGAGGTAAGAGGGCCAGGAGTCCCCAGGACAAGTGATTTCACTTTTTAGAGCCTTAACTTTCTTTATAGCACTATGGTAAAGACTACTGCCTAACTGCCTTCTCCAACAACTGCTACTCCCACAAAAAGGAGGAAAATGATTATACTTATCATAATGTTTCTTTTTTAAAAGACAGGAAAAAAAAACCAATCCTCCCCCTCGCTTCCTGAACTTTGTAATGAAACCTTTCCAAGGTTTCCCCCCACCCCATCCCTTGCCAAATGGGCAAACTGCCCACCACTAGACTCTTCTGCCTGGCAATTCTAGCAAACCATCAACCCCGCTGGCTCACAGAAAACTATGTTGGGCCTGGCGACATTTCGGGGTGGTGGGGGGCCCGGGTAACTCTCACCTCGACATTCAGAGAACTGGCCTGGGAGCTGAGGTTAGCACTGGTGAGAGCAAGTGGTCCCCCAAACATCTGGGCCAATTCCTGCATGAAAGCATGGTCGGGAATCCGGATGCCTACAAGCTATGAAGCAAAGTGAAAGGGGAGCATGAGAAAGGTGGAAGGGGTAGGGCAATGGGTCCAGACTGGATCCCTATGAAAGCCAAATGGCAGAAGTCTGGGGATGATGACAAATCTGACTCACGGGAGTGAAGGGGTTCAGGTCCTTATTGAGCCCTTCTGAGCGTTCCATCACCAAGGTCACTGGTCCTGGCAATAGGTCCTTCAGGAGCCCCTCGGGTACTCTCACATGACAGTACCTGGGAAACAAAGTGGGAGCAAATTTATCCAAGAATGAAGGGCCACTGCTGGTCCTAGGCCGACTTCAGGCAGATGGAGAAAAGGGGACGTTGGGGACTACAATGGAAACCATCTGTCTTCCCTCCTCACCTAAGAGCTTGAGCAGGTTGGGCCAGAAAAGCACCCCAGGCTTGGAGCCCACATGCCTCGGGTCTCCGAGGCTACAAAGAGCTGCACCACTACCACGCTCCGGGTTTTATTTTCTTCAAAGCCTTCCCTACTAAACTAGGCTGCTGTGTTTCCTTTATCTTTTAAACCAGGGAGTACCGCCGCCCCCCACCCCCACCCCCACCATTAATCACAAAAATGTCAGGAGAATAGGGACCTTGCCTGCCTTGTTCATCGCTGCGTCCCCGCATCTCGTTCAGGGCCTGGCAGACGTTAAGTGCTCGAGACACATTTCCAGTTCCGGATTCCTGGGTGAGCCTGGACAAGCCCCTCCCGCTCTCTGCGCCTCAGTCTCCCAAGCCTGTCACCGGAAGCCCCTCCCGCGGTGCCGCCCCCAGCGGGGCCGGGTCGGGGAGGCCTTACCTGTAGACGTCGGCCACGCGGCCCAGGCACACGGCCAGCGGCTTGGCCTCGCTGCGGCCCTTGAGGCGGTAAACAGCGCCCAGTGCTGCGGAGCAACTCGCCGAGCAGGCCAGGCCGTACAGCGTATCGGTGGGGACGGCCACCACGGCGCCGGCGCGCAGCTCGGCCACGGCAGCCCGCAGCGCCTCGGTCCAACCGGCGCGCTCCGGGCTTGCGGCCCGCACGGCCCCGCTCCCCGGGAGTCGCAACAGCCGGACCCCCGGCACCGCCCGAGCGGGACTCGGAGGGCGGAGAAGGCGGCCGCTCCGAACGGAGCCCGCCGGCCCCTCGCTCAACCCCACGCTGGCAGCCACCGCGGCCCTCAGCCCCTTGCACGGATGCGCCGGAGACATCCGCCCAGGCCCGCTTCCTGGAGGAAGTGACGCGCCCAGCCAGCTTCCGGTCCGGGAGGCTCGGCCCCACCTCCGCGCCGGGCAGCTTAAAGGGACCACGACCCCCAGGAGGATTGAAGGAGACCGGTGGGGACGGGGCGGGGCGCGGCTTTGCGGAGCCTTAGCGCAGTGCTGGGGAGGGGGGGCGGCTGAAAGGGGGGCGGTGGTCGGGCCGGGCAGGCGGAGATGGAATGGGGCCCCGGCTCAGACTGGTCACGGGGGTGAGAGGGGGCCCGTCGGGGCGGGGGGAATGGGTTCGGACCCCGCGCCAGCGCCGGCCCTGACTGTCTCGCTCTCTCTCGGGCAGGGAGGCTGCCGGCGTGGACCGTGGGAAGGCGGGGCTGGGGCTCGGCGGGAGGCCACCCCCACAGCAGCCCCGGGATGAGCGCGCCCAGCAGCTGCTGGACGCGGTGGAGCAGCGACAGCGGCAGCTCCTGGACACCATTGCCGCCTGCGAGGAGATGTTGCGGCAGCTGGGCCGTCGGCGCCCGGAGCCGGCTGGTGGCGGGGTCAGTGCCCACTCTGGGCTGGGCCTGGGAGGTGGAGACTTTGCTAAGCCCTAGCTTTCCCTGATGGATGAAAGTGCCCCCCCCCCCGACCGCTTTACTTCCCACCTTTTATCTGGGTGAGAGGCTCTGAAAAAGTTCAGTGCTGTCCATATGCCAAGTGGCCATATCCTTGCAGGGCCTAATCCAAGGCCTTTCCTCCCAGTCTCACTCTTTTCCTTTCTGTTCCAACCAGAACGTCTCCGCCAAACCTGGAGCGCCCTCCCAGCCAGCTGTCTCCACCAGAGGCGGCCTTCCAAAGGATGCCGGCGATGGAGCTGCGGAGCCTTGACCGTCCCCGAGCCGGTGGCCCTGAGTTCTCTCCCTCTTCGGGGCTGGTGGCTGGACTCTGAACAACTGCCTTCAATAAAGGGGCCAGTCCTCACTGGCAGTGGCTGGAACTTGGTCCTCAGCATGGGGTGGCAGCTCTGCTAGCAGCTGGGTTCACTCCCACTTCATCCTGGCTGAAGGCAGTGCTGAGCTTTGAAATGTAGCCAAGGAACACCCAGTCTGATTACCTACCCGGATTTGGGCAGCCCAGCAGTGCTCTCCAGAGCGGTCGGACTGCTTTGGGGATCCAGGTGGTGTTACATGTCCATTTCATGCTTTGGGGGCTCCTACCCCGACAAAACACTTAGCAGAGCCTTGATTAAAGGAAACCTGCAGACTATCCTGGTGACGGACCTTTCCTTTCTGTCGCCTCTGTAAGACTCTGACGGCTGGGGAGGGGGGAGGTGGTTGATCACTGTCAACTGCGGACAGGGTTGGGAAGAAATACCACGGATAACTACCAGATTTAAATAAGCATTTAATTAGGATTTCATTAGTATTTAATATTGCTTTTTAAATTCCAAAAAGTTAAATTTTCACTTCTTAGCAGATATTTTAAAGTACAATATTAAGTTTATACAAAATGAGCATTTAAGCAAACACCATTATTTCACATTCTTCAAAAATACAAATTCATATTTACTCTTTTGGGTTTGGAGTTTTCTTCCTTTGGAAGTACTGAACCTGTAACGTTTTCATATCGCTCAGTGGAAGTCTGTTGTTCCCATGTTTCACACTTAAATGAATTTGATAGGCTTTATGTAATCCAAATAAAACATTCTGGGATTGAAAGAACTGTCACCAAGACCTCCGGCTGATGACTAGTGTGTGTCAAAAAAAAAGGAGGCTCGTGTGGGTCTTGCCTTTCCTGGCCAGAAGATCTGAGTCAGATTCAGTATATCGTGTTTCCAGCCACCTTCCCCAAACAGGTACTAGGAGTTCACAGGGAAAGGAAACAACCACCTTAAACTCTGACCCTCACCCCCACATTCACCAAAACACAACAAAGGACTAGATTGTGGGGTCAAACATCACCCTGGGGGAGGCCTGAGGACACGGGGTGGGGGCAAGAGAGGCCTCTGACTTGGCACCACTACGAGGATAACAAGAATATTGCAAAAAACACCCCTGGGTTTTGGTGAAAAAGGTTTTATGAAAAACTCTCCCATAAGAAAAAGAGTAGAAACTGCATTGAGCTGAGAAAGTGACACTATGTTATCACCCAATTTTTGGCCCAACAGACACACCACCAAAAGGGCGGTGTGTGGTTTGAAACTTTGCATCCAGTAAAAAAGCTTGTACTATGTACACATTGACATAAAGATCCAGTTTAATTTGCATTTTTCAGTGCAGACTGAGAAGCTCTCCCCTGAACAGGAGTAACAGTGAGAAATGCCCAAACAGTGGTCATCAGCTTCCCCAAAGGGTGTGGGGAGAAATAAGGGACCTTTTTCCCTCTCCCCCAAAACTATCCAAGAGGAAACAGGCTAAGCTGATTACCAATCAGAAATATGCATAATTTAGTTTTGTTGCCTCTTCTCTCCCCAATATTAAGGGATGAACAATTCCAGTCTATGTCACAACAGAATCACGTGCATATTGGATCTCTGAAAATCTTCCTGCTTTGGCTGAAGTGTATTTTAAAACTTCTCTATTGTAGCCTGAGAATGGAGACAAAATGCGGTGGGAGGGGGAACAAGAGAGGAGTGAGGGGGAAGGAAGAAGGCTGGTAAAGCAAATTATTTATTAACAGCTTTGTTTATTGGATTTAATGAAGGCTGGAGGCCTACGGGGCAGTATGGGAGCGGTATGGAAATGGCTCCTGTCCACGCCCCACCACTAACACCTCCCTGCACATATTTCTGATTGTGACATAAGAACATTGTGAAGTCTTTGTAGCAATACTGTTGCAGTTTCACAAATCAATGGTTTCTGTGACTCTGAAGAAGTCTTTAAGATTAAGGACAAT
The DNA here is from genome assembly GCA_004027475.1 of Anoura caudifer. Taxonomy (NCBI): domain Eukaryota; kingdom Metazoa; phylum Chordata; class Mammalia; order Chiroptera; family Phyllostomidae; genus Anoura; species Anoura caudifer. The sequence goes on along the minus strand of PVKU01000588.1, from coordinate 397,162 downwards.
GGACATGATTACAAATATAAAAGTCTAGAAGGTGCCAGGTTTCTACGCAGGAACGATCTGTCCCTTCTTTTCAGGCATCATTCTGTAATGGTGAAGTGGGGAAAGACAAGGGTGCAAGAAGTGGTGAGACAGGACCCACAGCAGTTCTGCAGAGAGCCTGAGGGGGCGCCCTCTGGCACACCGGGAAGGCTTGCATAGATTGACCAGTTGCTGAGATGCATAATAGTGTTTCCCTTTAGACAGCCTCCTGGTACAGGGCTGGTGGAGCAGAAAACGCGGCCGGGCTGGGGCCACATGGGACAACGACCGTCAAGCTACACATATTGCACCAAGATAAGTGCTTTTCTTTTCACACCTCAATTTAACTTTTTATTCTGAGCAAAAAATAAAACTTTGTGAAAAGTGTATATATACACATATATACACGCACAAAAAAAATTGCAGCAATTGGGTTAAAGATAAAATAACCTAAAGTGCTTTTTATTTTATTATTTCTTTAATATACCAATATGAGGTTCTGCAAACTCGTCCCTCTGGACACATTCAGCATCATAACATAGTCTCTCAGGAAAACCCACCCACCCTCCATCATCCCCATCGGTCCACTGCCTTGACACTGAAGGTACAACTCTCCAAGCTACTGGCTCCCAGAGGTGGAGAACAGAAGTCCTTTGCTTCTACCCAGAGAGGTCCCCACATTAAGGCCCCTCCTAGGCTTTGTACCATGATCTCCTTCTGAAAGGATGGCGGGGGTGGGGGAGCGGACCAGGGAATTCAATAAATGACACCAACTCCTGTCACCAAACGTGATGCCCTCATGAGGTTGACCAGACCCTGCCAGGAAAGGTAGGGCCACTTTCCCTCAGTGCCCCACCCCCTTGCCTGGGAAGGGCCAAATTCACTAAGGCAGTTTGGTGGTGCCAGCCAAGTTTCCTACCACCCCCCGCCCCCGAGCCCATGAACTCCAATTCCTGATGCTGACTGGCACCCTGTAAAGGAGAAGGAGAGCTAGAGAGGCTAGTGGGAACTGGAACATAAATCTACAGGGTGAAAACAGTTTCGGTTACCACGGGAAGGAGAAGGGCTTGATCCCACCTGCTAGAAGTCTGCAGGCCTTCCCTGACCTTACCCTAGGTTCATTCCTGGGCTTAGGAAACCACACTCTCCAGGAAGGTTCTGTCTGGCTCCCCTTTAGCCAGCTGCCAGCTCTTCTCCAAGGTCCTTGGCATTAAAGTCCAGGCCTATAGAAGGGGGTGTGGGGAGAGAGTGCTGGAGAGGAAGGAAAGACCGTCTACCCTATGGAATAAACCTACTCTTTACAACCACTCACTAACATTTTAAGCACACTCCTGATTTTTCAAAAGCTAATCGGATTTGAAAGTCCCCCTTGTAATCTCGAGTCACCCTCAAAAGGCAGACATTTCAACTGGAAAAATCTGGCAGCCTCAACATTGTTTTAAGATGCTTCTTCATCACCCCCCGTCTTTGGAGAATGGGAAAGCCACTGCCCTGGATAGGCTCAGTATGGTAGCACAGCCCTGGCTAACTAAGAAAGAAGCAACACTTAAACCATGCATACTTCTAGTGGCTTTCCCTGGACCCCTGGTTCCCACCTCAGCTCCCCGGGAACCGAGTCCCAGGTGACTCTAGGTACATAGGAGGAGGTCATTCCTGCCCTCCTCCCACATACTTTTGGGATCCCATTGTGCTGCTCTCTCTCAGAAGAGGTAGAGAAAAATAGCAAGGGTCCTGACCTCAAAGCTTCCTATGGGTTCAAGGTCCAGAGACAGCCAAGGACAAGCCATGCTCAGCAGTTAGCTTTCCAGGACGAACCTGCTGTGCTAACAGAAGATTCCCCCTGCCTTATCAATTTCTGCGGAGGTCAACGGTCACCAGAACCCACCATCCCTGTGGGGAGGGGAGTGCAGAAGGTCGAACCAGTTCTCCCGCCTAGACTCCTGGAATGGGAAACCACCGGCTGCGCGTGGGTGAAACCCATTTCTCCTCATGGCAGTGATGATGCTCACCACCACGAGCCCTAACCCTGACATTCTGTTAAAGGCAGAGCTTCCGGTTCCCAAAGTGATCTGCTCTGGATACTATCTTGGCTGGCCCTGAGTAACGGCTCAGAGAACAGGAGAGTGACATGTGCAGACCTCTTTATGTTAGGGAGTGGAAAAGGAAGGCAAAATCACGGCTACTTCCCACCTGACATCGTTGCCCTGCCTGTGGAACCCTGCTGCTCACTCTGGGCAGGGAGGGGAGGCCTCGTCGAGACACTGGGCTGTGCCCAGCCTCTGAGCCCAGGGAGCTTGGTTAGCACTCATGGGTACATTAATAAAGCCAGTTGAGAGTAACTTCCATTTTAGCATGGATTGTATTTTAGGTTTAGAGGCAAGGACTTGGAGCCAAAGGCAGACAGATGGAAGTAATTCTATACACAAATCAAGAAACAATTCTCTCCTAAATATAACACAACTTAATCAAACATTCCAAATGAGATAACTTATTGCAACATTTCAGGCTTTTTGGTGGAAGGGGAATTTTGTTTTACCCTGAGTAGAAGATCATCGTTTTGTATTTTTTGTTTTTGTTTTTGTTTAGAAATCTTAAGACTAAACTGAGCAAGTCACATCCTTCTTTGCACTGTACTAGCCTGTATGCAAAATCCAGAGGGGTGAGGGGCTGAGATGGGAGGGGCAACCAAAAGCCTGGCTAGAACCTGGAACCAGAATACCTGGCCTGCCAATTACATGCCACTTTTAAAAAACCTCCCTTAAAGCTACACCTTCTGATAAGCAAAATGCAGCTCTTCTGCTCTGAGGAAGAAAAATGCCATTGAAGGAAGGCGGAGCACCAACCAGCAGTTGGCCATAAGCCCACATGCCCACTCTAGGGCAAAATTTGGATGTCAAGAAAAACTCACTGCAATGGCCACCAACTGACTGAAAACACCAGGAAGGCAAAGGCTGTGATCGGGCTGCTAAAGCCTGCTCTGCACACACCGACGGATAGATAGTAAACAGCTCACCTGGGGCCCCTGCAGAACCAGATCATCCCCACGGCTCTGGCCCAGGCTTTTAGCTGCCCACTGGTGCTGCAGCTGGATGCGGAAGGCACCTGCCGCAGTCACTCTGAGTCCCACCAACACCAAGCGCAAACACAACCATCTGCCCAGCTCCCACCAGCTCACAGCTGTCTGACCCGCTCTGCCACTCCCCTCTCCCATGGAGTGGGGGTCTGGCCTTCCAGCAAGCTTCAGCCTCAGTCTCAAACGATTCACAGGGAGGAGCCACACTAGACACACTGAATTCCACTACCCAGTCCACAATGCCCCAGTGCAAGTGATGGGCAACTTCAGATTGATGGAAACCACACCCTTTCATTCAGAATTTTTATGCATACAAGTAACCTTAATTTCCAAGTTCACATGACAATAAGCAAAAGTGACATACAGTGCAGCCAAACAGTTCATTTATAACTTAGCTTTTTTTTTGTTGGTTTTTTCCCCCAAAGATCAGTTCCTTAAAATGGATGCTCCTGGGATATGAATAAAGAAAATACATCTATCTGAAAGGTGAGGCTTTCAAACAGTAGATTTCTTTATCCTTCGAACTGCTGATTCCAAGATGGCAGGCATCACACCTTCCGGACGCTTCCTGCTGGCCCTCTTCCCGGAGGGGTGCCTGGGCCCTTTCACTTGGAGAAGCTGCTGGTCAGGCCCAGCTCCTCCTCCCCCTGCAGTAGTGCTTCAATGGGAATCAGATTGGACGTTGTGTCCAGGCTCTGGAGGGACAGGAATTCTGACACATCCATGGCACTTAACGTTTCTGTCTGAGGGTCTGGACGAGTCTCTGCTTGCCTGCTTTGCTCACAGGAAGAGGGTACGGCAGAGGATGATGACAGGGGGACGGAGGGTGCAGAAAAAGTCTGTGGTGGTAGCTTCAGGCCGGGCCCATCAGGAGGCTGGGGGCTCGGCTCTGGAGGGGGCGGGGAAGAGCAGCCCTTTCTCCTGCCAGCCGCGCGCTCCTTGGCAGAGTCCCTGCACGCACACTGACACTGACACGCCTCCTCTTGCTTGATGATGATCACAGGAACACTGAGGCCGATCTGCTGTACAGAGCTCCCTGCGAGAGAGGCGAGAGACACTGCTCTTCAAGTGGCTGCTGGGCACAGGGGGTCTAGGCCAGGTGAGAGCTAAGTGCCGTGGAGGCGGGAACGATGGAAAGGACAGATGCCATGCGCCGAGACCAACTCTCTCCTCCTTAGAAAGCCACACACACCATCTGGATGCACCCTGCATTTCCAGCCTCACTGCCAGCCATCCTGCCCCCTGCACCCCCCATGCCAGCCACAGTGGGCGCCTTCCTTTTCCTGATACGGTCTTCTCACCGCTGAAGACCCAGCTCACCCCTCTCCTCTCCTGATGGCTCCAGGCAACGCTACCAGCAGGCTTGCACCCAGGGCCAGCTGGAGGGCAGTGGCCTTGTGAAACGCACAGAGCTGAGGATCCCCCATCCCCTCTGTCCACACCCTACGAGCCTTGTTCAGCTCCATCTGACCTAGAGGCCCCGACCTCCTCCCACCCGTCTCACTCATCTACACAGCCCCAGGCAGGGGCACTCAGTAGGTGTTCATAACCTCCCGTTACACAACCAGCCTTGCGTGCACACACACTCTGTGAACTCAGACAGGCTTCGCGTGTCTGGAGGGAGCTAGAGACCAAGGGGCGGGAGACCCTCACGGGAGTCGGGAGGCCTGAGAACCAGTGCCGAGGCTCTGCCACGGGCCCCTCTGTGACTCCGGGGGAGTCACTTAATCTTTCAGGGCCCCAGTTTCTTAATCTATAAAATACAGAGTTGGAAAAAAAAAGACATTTTAGCTCTATCTAGTCACTGACCCAGATGCTATTTCTTCATCACTGTAATTAGAAGAGAGTCCGGTGAATTAACAACCACCCTCTTTAGCACTAACTGTGATTCAAACTTTTTCTCTAGCTAAATTTAAAAACTGTATCTGAAAGGGAAAGAACTCTTACTAGTTAAAAAATGTTAAGTGTGGTATTTATGTCATAAGTGCACTAAACTCCAAAATTTATGAGAATATGAAACACTCTAATAAATAAACAATATGATTTGTTGTTTGTGACAAACTTGATTTTAAAGTTTTAAAAACCGGGGCAAAGCAACAACTAACTGTGCCTCGAGGGGCCCAGAGAGTTGACTTTCTTTCAAAGCTCACACACAAGTACGTACCTGTGCTACTGGCTACTGGTACTGCGGTGGTAAAGAACACCTTCTCAACTTTAGATGCTTGCTGCTGAAAAAAAAAATCACATTTATGGCCACTCAAATATGGCAGATCTGTCACCCCAATAAATTAAATTTTAAAAAATATGTATGTGGCAGATCTCCAAGGACCCAAAGCCTCCCCAGTTGTAATGGTCATCCAAGAGGACAGAAAACCCTCAGTGTTAAGGGATTTTTGCACTGAGCGATGTTTTGTTTGTGCTCTGACATGAGGTCAACCCACTGTTTGACATTCAGTGCGGACAATGGAGCCAGCTTCCTCCCCCACTACTTGGCTGTCTCCAGCTGCCTACTCCAGTGCTTCCGTGTGCCCAAAGGCTCCTCCGAGGTTGCTTTTCCCAAGCTGATGATCTTCTCAGAGGGAGCCCCAGGGTTGGCTTCCCCTCCAAGCTTTCCACCATTCCCCAGTATTTCTATGAGTCTGGAAAGTTCTGCCCCCACCCCAAGGATTAAGCTGCACGCTAAGGACAAGCTCAGACTCCCTCTCGCAGGCGGAACAGCCCTGCCAAAGGCCCTGAGCGCAGGGTAGTGTCTCAAGGGTGGGCCCTGGACTCTGCCACCTGATTCAAGTCCTAACTCTGCCCCTTATTAGCTGTTAAGGTCAGGCAAGTGCTTGAACCTCTTAGCATCTCAGTTACCTTCCCCATTTGTAAAAGTGGGGATGATACCAAAGAACTCCGAAAGAGCCCTGAGAAGATGAAATGAGAGGGTGCACGTGGAGAGTCCTTGATACATGGTGAGCCTTCGGCAAACAGCAGCTACTTACACTGAATACCATTACTAAGTAGGACAATAAAGTCATGCCCAGAAATCAGCCTAATCACTTTAGTACACTTCCTATTAAATTGGCTACAGAGTTTCTACTTTCTTCAAGTCTTATCCTAAAAAGGCTTTGTTTTCTATCTCTTCAAGAAAAAAGAAAAGAAAAGGAAGTCCAGGAGGAACATGAAAGCTCCTGGCGAAGCTGCAGAGGATGACACTACAAAACGACGATGGAAAAACCAGACCCGTATTCAGGTGCATGAGAACGAACTGTGTGGCAAAGGGAGGACGGCAGCGCTCCACGCGGCTCCCCAGGGCAGACTCGGAACAAAAGGGTCAGACGACACGGAGGCAGACTGGGTCACAGCCCTGAAAGGACCTTTCCCGAGACTCTGGCCTTCTGGAAATGGCACCGGGTTGCCCCAGAGGTGGCCGGCACCCCACTTGTGGAATCTGAGTGCTCGCACTATTTAGCACTAAATGGTTTGTTCGAGAGCATGCACTGTACATCTGTCCAGACATTCTCTTACCTGGTGTACCAACTCCTACTCACACCTCAAGGCTCACCTGGCCACTGTGGCTAGCCAACAAGCCCTCAGTCTCTGAAGCCCTCATCAAGCAGCAGGATGTAGCAGTCAAGAGCACAGGCTCTGGGATCAGTCTGTGCTCAGACCCCCAGCTTTGTCACTTGTGAGCGGTGTGACCTTGGGCTAGTCATTTAACTGGGCCCCTAGTGGCCATTGGTGAAATCACACCTACCTCCTAGGATTGCTGAAATGCATTAAAAAGCACTTAGTTGCACGGTGGGTGGCATCTAAAGCTACAGACATACAGAAACAGTCAAAAGATCAGCGGTTGCTGGGGGAGAGGGAGAAGGGACGGACAGGTGAAACTGGATTTTTAGGGTGGTTTAGTACTCTGGACAATGTGACAGTAGACACAGGACACTGTGCATTTGTCAGGTACCACCAGAGAACAAACTCTAATATAAACCATGGCCTTCAGTTAAAAATAATGTGTCAATACTGATTAACCAATCATAACAAATGTACCTCGCTGATGCAAGATGTTAATAGGGGAAATGGGGGGTGGAATAGGGTGTTTGGGAATTCTCTCTACTATCTGTTCAATAAAATAGAAAAAAATGTAACTTAAAAATAATGTACATAGAGTAATCACTTACAAATTAGATCCTCAGTTTAAAAAAGTGCTTGGTTAGCACAGGAAGCCCTTACTTATACATAGTAAGGGCTTAATATATCATAGCTATTATTTTTTCCATAACCATTTTTATTATTATTTGGCACTTCACCTACAGGTAGCACTTAAAAAAAAAAGATTTTATTTATTTATTTTTAGAGAGAGGGGAACGGAGGGAGAAAGAGAGGGAGAGGAACATCTATGTGTGGTTGCCTTTTGTACGCCCCCTACCAGGGACCTGGCCTGCAACCCAGGCATGTGCTCTGACTGGGAATCGAACCAGTGACCCTTTGGTTCAAAGGCCGGCACTCAATCTGTCTGAGGCACACCAGCCAGGGCTGGTAACACTTTCTTCTAAGCATTTTGGCCTCTTTAATAACTAGAATGTCAAACTTTTATGAAAAGGAGATCATGGTTTTCACTTTTCAGCATCCCCTAGAGTATCCACATGGTATCTGGTAAACACCAGGCTCTCAAGATACATTTAATCGAGCGAGCAAGTCCTTCCATTATTATCGAGACCAAACGAGTTTGGAGAAAAGGCTCTAAGTGGGCTCCGGTAGCACAAATTACTTCTCTGACTTGGCCATCTGACGGGGTCACGTCAGACCCTCACATCAGTGTGACTCTGCCCTGGACACCGAACCTGCTTTCCTGAAATGTCCTAGGACCTCTGGAGTTTGTTGACTGCTCTCCTGTCCTGGAAGACAGGATTAGACTGCAGGTGGGGTATCCGTTCAAGGGCCTACTGCTGGGGAAACGTGAGGCTGTTTCTCCGCCTCCCCGTTGTAAGTATCGACCGCAGCGTGCCCTGGATTGCTACCGCCGATCCTGGGGGAAAGGACTAAGAGACAGAATTCCATGTTTCAGGTCAGATAAGACAGCCATTTTCCCTTCTGAAGTAAAAGCCTCTGAATACGCCACCCATGTAAAAACACTTCACCGCACTGGATCTGCTCAGACACAACACTCACCATTTGTTCCTGGTTTTGCGGTGAACTGGTGGCACCATTTAAGATCCACTGTAAGTTCTGCTCTCCCATGACGAGGCTGGACTGCAGGATAGCCGTGTTGGGAGTCGGGGTGATGGTTATGGTGGGGTTATTAGTTAGGACAGAGTTGGCACCCAGGGGCAGAGTCTGGACCATGGCTGGCAGGGGCTCAGTAGTACTTTGTGGTTGGGGCGGTGCTGCCACGGCTGATGTCACTGCCGCTGCTGGTGCAGAAGCCCCGGCAACAACAGAAAGTCCTGGCACGATGGGCTGCGGTGCCTGGGGGTGCGGAAGAAACTCTTGATGATTAGCAGCAAACTGTGTGCTGTGGGGAACAGGCACTTCTGGAGGTTGTAAGAGAGCAGGGGGGTTGCCAAATGCAGCTTGCTGGGAACCAGTTCCTAGGGAGGGAGCAGGCGGAGGAGCGGACGGTGCTGAGGCTGGTAGCAGAGGCTGGGGTGGCTCGGAGATGCCAGGCTGCAGTACAAGTGGAAGAGATAAAGATGCTGAATTTCCTGTGGGTGGCGGAACATCACTGACTGAGTCTGCATCACCATTAAAACTTTCAATCAAGGCAGCTGGCAAGAAAAAGAAATAGAAACATATATACATATCCCAAGCCTTACAGGAGCCACAAAAACACAGTCACTATGAAATAAATCTAAGACAACTGAAGCCTGTCCGAGCCGATTCCCTCATTGGTAGCAGGCTGGCTTCCTGCGTTTCATTTAATGATGCCTCTGGTCCCAAAACCATGCTTCACGGTCAACCTCACTTTCCAAATGTGAAGACCTACAGCATAGGTCTTAGCACAAAGAAATGTGTCTTAAGGCTTTTCTAGAACAGTGCTAGATATCCTTTTCTGGCATGACCAGGTACCCACTTTGACTACTGCGAAGCTTCTGAGACTCTCATTCAAACACAGTGTGATCTCCACATCTGACAGCTGAGCCTCTGGATCCCACCCACTCGTGAACAGGGTGTCCCATCAAAAAAGAGTTCATAGCTCCTCTTGTTTTTTAAAGCCAATGAGAGCTTTTGAAACAGGAGACCCTCTTTTTTGAGGGTCTAGGGATGGTAGACCCTCAAGTAGACCCTTGCTGAGGGGAGCACGGGGAAAAAGCCCTTAGTTTTCTAACGGCTCACTGAAAGTCACTTCATTCAAAGGGACTGGGAGGTTTCATCACGCCTGTCATTCAGTGTGTGAGCCGTGTGAATTCCCTCTCCCAGGGCTGAGATCTGAGCTGGAGGAGAGTCTGTATCACAAACCTGTCTGTTGAGGATCTTCCTGAATTGCCGCATCGTCTGAATTCTGGAACATCGATTTAAAGATGATTGCTGGTGAGAGTGTGCTGAGATCCGGGCCCTGTGGCAGACGGACAAAGACAAAGATGTGAGACCCACAGTGGGAGGAAGCTCTTCACCGTGAGAAAACACAGAGCCGCGGAACTACGATGATCTTTTGATATGCTCCTTGTTTCTCCCTTTTCCTTTTTCAGGTGACATGTACATCCCTAAACATCAGACACTCGAGATGTGGGTCCTCAGATACTCTAAAGAACGTGACAAGGTGAGCAGCAGGCTGAATGCCTGTTTTTATGAAGTTTTACTGGAGCACAGGCATGCCTGCGCGCTGGTTGCCACGTGCTCTCGGCTACAACAGCAGAGCTGAGAAGTCGTGACAGAGACTGGATGGTCCCCAAAGCCACAAGTGTTCACTGTCTGGCTCTTCACAAAAAAAGAAAGTATCCTGACCCCTGCTCTAAAAGACCAAATTCTACATGAAAATGGGATTGAATAATATTTACAACCTGCAACTTGTTTTTCTCATGTAATAATATACTGTTAATACCTCCCAAGGTCATTAAATGTACTCTACTACGTACCCACGGTAGTGAATCAAACCATGCAAAGAACTTTTCATGACAGGTGACAGTGACTGTCTTGTATGCACTGCTGTCTGTCATTACACTGATTCTTTGTGACTCACAATAAAAACAAGACCTGAGGCATTCATAAAGGTAAAATATGAAAAGAGCTAAGAAACAAACATAATTGTTCCGAGAACCTGAGTCCTAATAGGCACCAAATAAAATTCACCTCCAGGCTTCCCTTTAGTTAAGGGAAAAACAGCAATTCTTTTTTTTTTTAAGATTTTATTTATTTATTTTCAGAGAGAAGGGAAGGGGAGATAAAGAGAGGGAGAGAAATGTCAATGCGCAACCAATCAGTTGGTTGCCTCTCACGCAGTCCCAACCAGGGACCTGGCCCACAACCCAGGCATGTGCCCTGACTGGGAATGGAACCAGCAACCTTACGGTTCACAGGCCAGTGCTCTATCCACTGAGCCACAACTGCCAGGGCAGCAATCCTGTTATCTGCAGCCCACCTCCGGTCCACCTCCACCCATCTCATTTTGTACAGCAAGAGTGAGTAACAAAGGCAACCTCCAGGAGTCTAGACAAGTAACAGAAATAAGTGAAGCATGGGGGCAGGGACCGGGAGGCTGTGGCAGACTGGAGAGCAGGCACCCAGTCACCGGAAGGGCTTCAGGGGAACCTGGCCAGGAGGCTCTCCGCAGGCTAGGGAGCACCAAAGCTCAAGAATCATCCCAAATTTGCATTTTTTGAGGAATCTACTGATTGGTAATTAAAAGCAAGTAACTGAAAACAATTTAAAAGCACTGTATAAACCAAATAAAACCTGTCTCCAGGCCAGATCTGGCCTCAGTGCCAACTTGTGCTTTAAGGTCATTCTGCAACAACTCTGCCCCCGGGAGGGAGAAGGATCACTCTGGCTGCGCGCAGTGTAGTGCGCAGAACCGCCCGCCCATCTAGAGGGCCTCAGGGAGGAAGCTGCCCTTTTGAGCCTAGAGGGGCCACTTATTCTAGTGTGATCCACCATCTGGAAGAATGAGAGAGGAAGCTGAGTGACTCTGACTGCCAGTACGATGGGGGCTGACAGCAGAAGTCTGTGTGAGGGTTCCAGCTTCCAGTCCACAGGAAGTTAATCCCAGGAAGGAGAGTAGCCGTCAAACTTTTCATCGTGATGCAAAGTAATACACTTGACGTTTTAGAGTAAATGTACACACACACACACACACACACACACACACACACGGTTCATGTTACATTCATATCCATGTATTAACTGAAACAAAAGCCGATCCTTATTACGTGCAACATCTTCTAATACTTTTTATTCTACTGATGTTCATAAAATGCTGATTATAAATACTATTTTATAACCCAATAAAGAGGCATGACTCAATTTGAAAACTAGTGGGCTAACAACTATCACTTAGCTATAAACTCTGCAACTTCCTTGTGGTTATCTTTTTGCTGTTGTTCTATCTGCTTACAAACCATCAGCAATAACACTGTTGGAGATGAGCCTGTGTGACTCCACACACTACGTGCAAGAAGGTCCACAGCAGTCTGCTCACGCTGGCCCCACACCAGGAACTATCCAGATACCCAAGGGAAGTGGAAAGAACGAATTGTGGTGTACTTACTTAGTGTAATACTATTCAATGAGAATGAATGATCTACTACTTTATGCAACAATATGGACTGATTTCTTAAACATAATGTTGCATGAAAGAAACCAGCATAAACGAGTATATACCTCACAACTCCAATGACACAAAGTACAAAACAGTCCAGATCCCTTACAGGCTGTTAGAAGTCAGGCAGTGATCATCCTTAGGGGGAGGTAACAGCTGTTGGGGGTGTGAAGAGGGCGGCTGGGGAGCTGGGACCATTCTGCTTCTTGATTTGAGGGCTGGTGACATGGATGTGATGAACTGTGCTGATTCATTAGGCTGTACATTCATGACAGATGTACTTTTCTTTATGTATGTTAATGTCAATAAAAAGTTTTTTTAATTAAAAAAAAAAAAAAAAGAAAGAAAAGTTAAGTGCTGAGAGGACTGTGACTCAGTCACTGCCAGGCCTCAGGGCAAAAACCCTGAGAGCAGCTCCCCAAACCGGAGAAGTCAAGAACAGGCTGAGCCTCTGGGGGCCTGGAGCAGAGGGAAGCTGTGTGGGACCGGAAGCTGTGTGGGACCGGAAGCTGTGTGGGACCAGAACGATCCTGCAGCTCAACGGCCGGAGGCCCAGCAGGCCATCTCCCGCCCCCCTGGACCCCCGCGCGACCCTCCCACTGCCACCCTCCTTTTACAAAGACCTGAGCAAACCAAAGCTCACTTCTAGGACCTGCTGGGCAGCCCAGAAACCCACAAAGTGAAGATCGCATGAAATTTCATCATTTAACATTCCATTTTTTTTTTTTAAGCAAAATTAATCTTATGCCTTCAAGTAAGCATGGCCTTATTTGAAAGGCTAAAAATGAGACTATTTCCAAGTCTGGGGTAAACGCTGGACAACGAGGGCACAGCACGTACTGACCCACAGGGTGGAGCAACCTAGGCTCTGTGTTGCTGGCAGATCTTGCGGTACAAGTGCTTCAAGTTCTCTCACTCAGGATCCCTCCCCTGGTGGCCCCGTGGTGCCAGACAGCGTGTCAACCTTACGTCACGGCCCTAGCCAGGGAGTAACCCCACCATCCAACACGATCTCTGAGATCAGAGTGTAACCAGAAATCTTAGGCTGCATAGCTCAAAGGTTATCTAGGCCACCCAATATAGAAATTTCTCTTAGAACATTAGCTCTGAAATGTGAATGTGCGTAAAAATCATACGAAGTGCTTATTTAATGTTTTTCTTTGTTTTTCAGATTGGTTAATTTCTACTGACTTATATCTTCAGTGCAACTGATCCTCTCTTCCATCGTTTCCAATCTGCTGTTAAGCTCATCCAATGAATTTCTTATTTCAGGTAAATTTTCAGTTCTGGAATTTTCAGTCGGTACAGTTTTTACAGTTTCTGTTTCCCTGCTGAGATCTCCCATATATCCAATCACTACCAGCCTATTCCTTTATGTCCTCGAGCCCCTTAAAAACCCTTGTCCAAATTTGGAACACTGCAACAGGCTAGGAAAAATGGATAGAAACTATGACTCTGTTCATTTATCTCCCAGCCAAAAAAATCCCCAACAAACCAGCTTAATCTTACAAGTTGAGATTAAACATGCAAAAATATAAAGTACAAAATCAAGGGCCTCAAAACTCTGAAAATCAACAAACCACTCACCGCACTGATTCACTATTTCCTCACCTAAAAAAAAAGCCTGGTCCCCTGAGCCACTCAGTCTGACATCCGGCTCACCTTGAGGCCTGTCTCTACAGATAGATTACCTTTTCTCTGGCATAGGGGTAATGGTTTGCTGTTTCTTTTCAGGTTTACTAATTTTGGATTACCCTGCACATCGCCAATTACACATGATAGAAAGTCAGGGTCCTGTTACCCTTCTTGAAGGAGTGTTCGCTCCAACACCCACTGACGCGGCCGTCGTCCAGCTCCGCGCTCCGCCTTCCCTGCTGTAGACAGCACTGCGATCTTCGTCTACTTCCAGCCTCAGTTGGGCTGCTTAGGGTCTGCCCTACACATCTATAGTTCAAGGGTCAACTAGAGGTTTGGACAGTTTAAACAAGAACTTGGGGCTCCCCGTCTGTGGTTCTCTCCTTTCCACGGTACGCCCCCTCATCTTCCAGGTGCTTTGGTAGCCCGGACCCCTGTCCCCTGGTTTATTGTGCCAGTGAGACTGAGTTCTGGCCGCCTTGTCTGGTGTCAGCTGGGGCTGGCTCTGAGGGGGTAAGCCGTAAAACCTGAAAGCCCATCCAAGTGCCTTTGCTATCCTTCAAGTGGCCTCTTCTTCCAAGTGTTACCTCTGCCTATCTGGGCTGTTCTCTGGTGCCTTCAAGGAGCTGTTTTTTATATTTTGCCCAACATATATAGTTGTTTTCTATGCAAGAGCTGGTTGATAGGAGTAAGGCCTTAGGGTGCTCGTATGAAAGTGCAGTGTCAGATGCTACTCCCAGGGACACTGACTCACCAGGCTGGGGGTGAGGTCCAAGAACCTGTGTTGTCCTTAGTGCTGCAGATGACTCCGCTTTGAGAAATACTTTTCCACAGCATTCCTGAGTCACTCAGTCTCTGCTCCTATCACACTGACCTCTTCTTATTTATCACACACATACTCGGAAAATCTAACCTAAGCTATATTCTTTTAGCAAAGAAAAACAACATTTGCACACTGAACAATCAGCGCTGGTGACACACTAAAGCACACAGATGCTCACAAAGCATAAGCCTGGGCTTCACACAGTGGTCTGCAAGGCACCGCATGGGGCCAGGGCAGAGGTGGGGAAATTCCAAGCACAGTGAACTGAAGCAGACAGATCGAAGACAGCGGGGCTGTGCTTCCGCTGGGGGGGCACAGAGTGGAGGTTTTCTTCACAACCCCAGAGCGGGGAGCTCAAAGGAAGGGGAAGGCTGACTCAGGGGAAGACAGGCAGGGCTTGACAAGGTCTAGACACTGGAATTCTGGCTCTCCCGTACAGGGGACTAATTTTTTTAAAGATTTTATTTACTCATTTTTAGAGCAAGGGGAAGTAAGGGAGAAAGAGAGGGTGAGAAACATCTATCCGTTGCCTCTCACACGTCCCCAACTGGGGACCTGGCCCACGACCCAGGCATTTGCCCTAATGGGGAATTGAACCGGTGACTTTTCCATTCACAGAACAAGGCCCAATCCAGTGAGCTGCACCAGTAAGGGCAGGACTCATTTTAAGCTTCTCAAAGACAGACCACACCTACATTTTTACCATACAAGCTCAGCACCAGCAGGCACTTGATAAATACTTGTTAAATGAATAAAGAAATAAATTTTCTGGGGCCAAGAGGTTGTCAAGAGTGACCGGGTCAAAACGCACTGGGCACCAGCGAGAACAACCTCTCCTATGAGAGCACTTATAAAAAAGAAAGAAAGAAAAGCAAAAAACCCTAAACAGTAATTGGACACAACCAAATTTGGAAGATTCCAAAAATCTGCCTCCCTCAATGTCCCCACTAAAGCAAGTGCTCCGTTCTTGCACTTACTCTTCTAGCACCCACATCGCAGGTATACTTACTGTACTCGAATTTTCTCGCAATTCAGAATCTGTGGACAGAAGGCTCAAGTCACTCAGACAAAGAGAGTGATTTGCATCCTGTGAAAGAGAAATAACACTTATTGAGTAACAAAAAATCAGGACTTAGAGTAGCATATCATGTGACACAACACTTGATTGCAATGTCCCAAACATCTAGATGGAAACTAGATGGAAACCATCCAAAGCAAGGACTATGTACATTATTTCAATTTTTTAAAACCTGATATTCTTAGAAGACTCTCTTACATTTCTTTATTTTAACATATTTTATTGATTATACTATTACAGTTGTCCCATTCCCCCTCCCTTTATTCCCCCCTGCCCTGCACACCCCCTCCCACTCACATTCCCCCACTTTAGTTCATGTCCATGGGTTGTACATATAAGTTCTTTGGCTTCTACATTTCCTATACTATTCTTACCCTCCCCCCGTCTATTTTCTACCCACCATTTATGCTACTTATTGTCTGTACCTTTACCCCCCCTTTCCCCCTTCCTTCCCCACTGATAACCCTCCATGTGATCTCCATTTCTGTGATTTTGTTCCTGTTCTAGCCATTTGCTTAGTTTGCTTTTTTTTTTAAGTTCGGTTGTTAATAGCTGTGAGTTTGCTGTCATTTTACTGTTCACATTTTTTATCTTCTTTTTCTTAAATAAGTCCCTTTAACATTTCATATAATAAGGGCTGGGTGATGATGAACTTCTTTAACTTGACCTTATCTGGGCAGCACTTTATCTGCCCTTCCATTCTAAATGAAAGCTTTGCTGGATAGAGCAATCTTGGATGTAGGTCCTTGCCTTTCATGACTTGGAATACTTCTTTCCAGCCCCTTGTCTGCAAGGTCTCTTTTGACAAATCACCTGATGGTCTAATGGGAACTTCTTTGTAGGTAACTCTCTCCTTTTCTCTTGCTGCTTTTGAGATTCTCTCCTTATCTTTCATCTTGGCTAATGTAATTATGATGTGCTTTGGTGTGTTCCTCCTTGGGCCCAACTTCTTTGGGACTCTCTGAGCTTCCTGGACTTCCTGGAAGTCTATTTCCTTTGCCAGATTGGGGAAGTTCTCCTTTATTATTTGTTTAAATAAGTTTTCAATTTCTTTGTCTTCCTCCTTCTGGCACCACTATGATTTGGATGTTGGAATGTTTAAAGATGTCCTGGAGGTTCCTAAGCCTCTCCTCATTTTTTTGAATTCTTGTTTCTTCATTCTTTTCTGGTTAAACACTTTCTTCCTTCTGGTCCACACCGTTGATGTGAGTCCTGGTTTCCTTCCTATCACTGTTGGTTCCCTGTAAATTTTCCTTTATTTCACTTAGCATAGCCTTCATTTTTTCATCTAATTTGTGACCATATTCAACCAATTCTGTGAACATCCTGATTATCAGTGTTTTGAACTGTACATCTGATAGGCTGGCTATTTCTTCATTGCTTAGTTGTATTTCTTCTGGAGCTTTGATCTGTTCTTTCATTTGGACCTTTTTTTTTTTTTGGTCTCAACCCACCTGTTACGTATGAGGGGCAGAGGCTTATGTGTTCACCAGGGTGTGGCAACCCACTTTGCTGCAATGTGATGCTATATGCGTGGGAGGGGTCCGAGAGGGAACAATGGCGCTTGCTCCACTCTGTCGGATTTCAGTCCCTTCCACTGCTACCCACAAGCAAATTGGGCCCTTCCAGTGCTGATTCCTGTGTCGGTGGGCTTGTGTATGTTCTAGGACCCTGTGGGTCTCTCCAACGAACTCTCCTGTGAGGCTGGAAGTTTCTCCCGCTGCTGCCTCCTCCCCCACAGGTGTTTTCAATCAGTGGTTTAAGGCTTTATTTCCCTGCGCTGGGACCCTGGGTTGCGTAGTCTGCCTCACTCCCTAGTCGTTCCTCCCAGTTTATTTGGATGCAAATGTGGGACCGCCTGCTCCACCAGCCACCACCTTGCTGGGTCTGCCAGCTGCTGCCTTGCCTGCCCCAGTCCTCCAGCTACCACCTTGCCTGGCTGCCTGTCTCTGCCCCTCCTACCGGTCTGAATGAATGTTTCTTCTTTAACTCCTCGGTTGTCGGACTTCCATAGTTTGTTTTTCTGTCAGTTCTGGTTGTTTTTTGTTTTTAAATTGTTGTTGTCCCTCTTTTGGTTGTGTGAGGAGGCAGTGTGTCTCCCTACGCCTCCATCTTGGCTAGCAGTCCTTACATTTCTTAAAGATGGTTACTAAAGAGTTTTTTTTTTTTAATTTAAAGATTTTATTTACTTATTTTTAGAGAGAGGGTAAGGGAGGGAGAAAGAGAGGGGGAGAAACATCAGTGTGCAAGAGATATCAATTGTGCAGCCCATCAATTGGTTGCATCTTCCATGCCCCCAACTGGGAACCTGGCCTGCAACCCAGGCATGTGCCCTGACTGGGAATCAAACTGGCAACCTTTCAGTTCACAGGCTGGCACTCAATCCACTGAGCCACACCAGCTAGGGCAAGAGTTCTAAGAATTATCTCACAATTCAAGCTGTAGCGTAATGAAAGCTATGATAATATGAAATTAATAATATTTGTACAACTGGTCTTATCATTTACGAAGTGATTTCACATCACCTCATTTGATACTAATGTAAAACTCTGAAGTATTATTTTATGTTCCCATTAATGCAAAGAATGGCAGTGAACTGTCCAAAATTATATAGCTAATTAGCAGAACACAAACCCAGAGCTTCTAACTGAGAGTCTGTTTTCCTCCTATTATGTCACTGTGCCCCCCCTATGGGGCCTCTCACGGATCCTTCCTCAGAGTGTTTCTGAGGATTTACTATTCAAATATAGCTGCCTAGGCTAACTCTGAACTCTGGATTCCTAGAATGCCAGTTGCAATTCACACACTTTAGGTGGCAATCCTGCTTACCTCATGGGTTAGATGTTCCCATGCATTCAATAAATATTCACTGAGCATCTAACAATGTGTTAGGCACCAGGCTCAGGGATTCAATAATGAACCAAAAAAGTTCCTGCCACTATACAGCCTACATTCTAGTGAGGAGTTTGGGGTAAAGGGAAGGGACAAAGAAACATGTATTTGTATACAAGATAATAATAAGCACTATGGAGGCTAAGGGGAACAGGGACTGCAGGGGTAGGAGCCGCCCCTTTGTTAGATTAGGGAAGGCCTCTTAGACAAGGCAGCATCTGAGCAGAGACCGAAGGAAAGCAAACATCGGCCAGGCACATTATCTGGGGAAAGTGCTCCCAGCAGAGAGTTCAGCAAGTACAAAGGCCTGGGGCAGCAGTGAGCTCCCTTTGTCCAAGGATCCACAAGGACAACATGGCTGAAGTGAGAGGAAGAGACGTAAACTGGGTCAGAGGAGTGCCTAAGCTAGAGTGCAGGACCTTGCAGACCACTGCGGAGACCTGGACTTCTACTTTAAGTGACACAAGGAGCTACCGGAGGGTGATGAGCAGAGGACAGATGTTATCTGCCTCACGGCTGAGAAAGATCACTCTGGGTTATACATGTAGAAAAACGTGTCAGGGCAGCAAGAGTGGGGAGAAGGGGAAAGGTGCTAAGAAGACCACTTAGCAGGTTTCTGCAATAATCCAGGAAGAAGATGAGAGTGGTTTGAATGATGTAACCTCAAGAAGTGATCAGATCCTAGATATATCCTCAAGGTAACGCTAATGGCCTTTGCTAGTGAATGTGGGATATGAGGGGAAAAAGAGGAGTCAAAGCAACTCCACAATTTTGGGCCTGTGCCACTAGAAAAACAGAGGTGCCGTTTACTGAGATGGGGAAAACTGCAGGAGGAACGGGTTTAGACACGTCAAGTTTAAGAAGAGCAGATGAGCCCTGGCTGGTGTGGCTCGGTGGACTGAACGCAGGCCTGTGGGCCAGGTCACCCCTAGCTGGGGGTGTGCGAGAGGAGGCTGATCGATGCTTCTCTCACACAATGATGTTTCCTTTTCTTTCTCCCTCCCTTCCCCTCTCTAAAAATAAATTTAAAAAATATTTTTTAAAAGAAGAGTAGATGATATCTGAGTGGAGATGTCAAATGGGAGGTTGAGTGTACAAGTCTAAAGTTGAGAAAGAATCACTTCTTGGCCTTTTTGGCTAAAATCAAGTGTAAAGTGGAGGAAGAGATCCAGACTGAGTAAGAATTTAGGACTCAAAGGCAATCTAGATGGCATCTAAAGCTGGGACAAAGGTTTGCTCCCCAAAATATATAAAGAACTCACATGACTACCCATCAGGAGGACAAATAATCCAAATAAAAAATGGGCAAAGGACCTGAACAGACACTTCTCCAAGGAGGACATACAGAGGGCCCAGAGACATATGAAGGGATGCTCAGCATCACTAGCCATCAGAGATGCACATTAAAACCACAATGAGGTACCACTTCACACTAGTTAGAACGGCCATCATAAACACAACAACAAACAATAAGTGCTGGTGAGGTTGTAGAGAAAAGGGAACCCTAGTGCGCTGTTGGTGGGAATGCAGACGGGTGCAGCCACTGTGGAAAACAGTATGGAATTTCCTCAAAAAACTAAAAATGTAACTGCCTTTTGACCCAGCAGTTCCGCTGCTGAGACTACACCCTAAGAATCCTGAAACACCAATCCAAAAGAACCTATGCACCTCAATGTTCACAGCAGCACAATTTACAATAGCCAAGTGCTGGAAGCAACCTAGGTGTCCATCAGTAAATGAGTGGATCAAAAAACTGTGGTACATTTACACAATGGAATACTTCACAGCAGAAAGAAAGAAGGAGCTCCTGCCTTTCACAACAGCATGGATGGAACTGGAGAGCATTATGCTAAGTGAAATAAGCCAGGCGGTGAAAGACAAATACCATATGATCTCACCTATAAATGGAACCTAACCAACAAAACAAACAAGTGAACAAAACAGAACTAGAGACATGGAAATAAAGAACAAACTGACAGTAACCGGGGAGGGGGTGGATAACAGGGGAAGGAAGGGGAAGGGTCATCAAGGAACATGTATAAAGGACCCATGGACAAAGACAACGCAGGGGGAGGACTGAATGTGGGAGGTGGGGGTAGGTAGGGTGGGGGAGAGTAATGGAGGGAAAATGGGGACAACTGTAACTGAACAGTAATAATTAAACAAACAAAGCCTGGGGCCAGAGGAGATTCCCGCCACTCTCCAGTGGCGGGAGATCAGGGAAGATGAGGTCTGAGCACTGTGTGCTGGGGCCTCCATGCTCAGGGGTGGTCAACAGCTGAAACTGTCCTTGGATTGTTACAAAAGTGAAAAAAATGATCCTGACTTAATAAATGCAGCTTAAGCTCTGGCTGGTGTGACTCAGCGGATTGGGTGCTGGCCTATGAACCAAAAGGTCCCCAGTTCGATTCCTGGTTGGGGCATATGCCTGGGTTGCAGGCCAAATCCTCAGTGGGGGTGCACGAGAGGCAATCACACATTGATGTTTCTCTCTCTCTCTTTCTCCCTCCCTTCCCCTCTCTAAAAATAAATAAATAAAATCTTTAAAAAGAAACAAATGTAGCTTAGCAAGCAAAGACTCTCAAAACTTAACATTTATATCTGGTTTTACAGACGAAGAAACTGAAGCATAAAGAAGCCATTTACCTAAAGTCATCCGATTAGTGGCTAAGCTTAGACCTGAATTCAGACAGGGAGCTTCAGAGGTTGTAGTCTTCATAACTAATGCTGTCTTGCCTCTTATAACATAGGGATCAAGCACTAGGCTCTGGAATCTGCCTGCCTGCCTAAATAAGACTAATTACAAACTTTGGACACTTAGGCAAGTAATTTCTCCTCACCTGTAGTTATCAGTGATATGGGGATAATAATGGTACTGACCTCACAGAGCTCTTGTGAGACATATAAAAGCACTTAGCACAGAACTCGGCACACAGTAAACATTCAGTAAAGGTTAGTTATTACCAATATAAAACACAGGGAGAGAGTCCTTTTAAAGGGGTCTTTTGCTGTTTAAAAATTGCAAACCACAGAATTAAAGTACGCCGTCTCTCCCCAAATCAAAATCGTGTTACATACTTTAAGAACCTCATTACTCAAAAGGGGATCAGTGTGTTTCTTTACCTATGAAGCAGTAAGATACTAGTAGTACTCACTTCCTAGGTTTAACAGCCCTATGGTAAGTGACCAATTCCACATTAGAAGTAATAACAGTAAACCTATCCCAGACTCTCACTGGAATGACCTGTAGGAGAGGGAAATATGATAGAGGAGCTTGTCAAAGAATAGACAAACCGCCCAAAACTTTGCAGAGGCTTGTTCTGTGGTTCAGTGCCTTAAACGTGGGGCTCTCAAACCTTTCAGCCTGCAGACAGTTCAAAAGGGCAAGGGACAACCCAGACTCTTCCTAGGTCTTCAGTATAGATTAATAGATGTGTGAAGTAAAGGACTGACAGATATACCATTTTATAGATATGAATGGGAAAATAACACCCTTTTAGAGCATCTGGCTGGCCCTTTGAAAGCTGTTCTGAGACCTCTGGTTTCAAGACCTCTCCCGCCATACCTGATGAAAAGGAGATGGAGCTGAATCACAGGCTGAGGCACAGGGAGCCTGGTGAAATTTCTGGCTTCTACTAACCCATCCCCAAGATACAGACCTTGGCCAATTTCCCCCCTCTCACTAACAGATACATAGAGATATTTCCACCTTTTATTTTAATATACACACAATGGCTGCTGTTCCATGGGGCCCAGATCAAACCCAGAGACAAAACACTGCACACCTCTGATCCATTGTGAGTTGGAAGTGCATTGTATAAGTGTCCTTTGTTATCGTGACCTTTCATGTGACTTTTGAGGCTGTACTGAGTGCTGAATGTTTTCTCACAGCCGTTACTGGGGCAGAAAAAGGGTCGTTCACCTGCAAGAATGACAAGTAGTGTTAATTTTACCATGCAGTCATTTCACTGAATTAAAACACCTACTATTCCCTAAAAGAGGGAAGTATTCTTACGGGGTTCAGGTAACAGCTGTTTTAAGTTGGATAAATTTTACATTACCTATCTCAGTCCTAAAACTTAATGTAGAGCAAAGCACTGAGGATGGCCTGCTCCTGGGAAGTTTAAAGAGAAGATTAGTTTTTTTCCCAGGTTCTTTTTTTTAGTATCTTTGTACTGCTTTCATTTCTTAAGGTTGGATCCCTGAGTCCAACCTTTAGATACTTTTACCTCGAAAGAAAGTCAGACATGACAGGTGAAGGCTGAGCTGATTAGGCGCTCTCCCTCCACAGAGCTCTACAGGCCTCCCCAGCAACACAGATGTTTACTGGCCTGACGAATGTGAAAACAAACCCACACTCACCAGTATGTGTACGGACGTGAGTTTTAAGGTGGTGGCTCGCTGCAAACGCCTTTCCACAGCCGTCATGATCACACCTAAGGAAGCGATTGAAGCAAAAAGAAACAACCGTCATCAGCAACAGACCTTTACCTTCCACATCTCTTGTAAACACAAACACAAACTAAAACACATGTCGGGGACAGCAGGACCACATCGATGAAGCTGGTTTTGATGTGAGAATGATGGCAGGTCCCTGGAAAAGGTGACAAAGCTGAGATAAGAGGGAGCTGATGGCCCAGGATAAGTACTTCTTGCCCCCAGGTAAGGCGCATGTTGAGAGCACTGACAGTACCAGCCTTCTGATGAACCACTGCACAGAGTTCTACGGGCAATCGGAGCCCCTGGAACACCTCCCGCCCGTGCGCTATCAGGAACACCGACGGGGGTCCGGAGGCCCTCACAGACGCGTGGAGCCTGAACCGTGACATGGGAACGCGGTCGGAACACGCTGGCTGTCCCGACTTATCTATCATCTTCAGTGTTTACGTCAGGGCCACTTCTTCCTCTACTTTCTTGATAACCAAGGCTAGGAGTAATCTTTCCATCCTCAGAACTCCTAAGGCATTTAGCTTTTTTTATGGCACCTGTCATTTCTAATCTTGTTTTATCTCTGGTATATACACTTGTTATCTGTTCCCAAGACTGTGTATTCTTTGAGGGCAGGGTCCAAGCAGTTCTTTAAATCTGCTGCAGTTCTTGCACACAGCAGGCATTCGATGACTATTTACATGACTGAATGCTTTTTCTTGTAAGCCAAAATATTTTATTTCTTTTAATAGCAAGCTTCTCTAAAGCATTTTACTTTCTGATTACATGTAATCATTGTGTTTCAAATCCCACCAAATATTCAAGAAAAATCAGCAGTATTATCACAGAAATGAATGTGATTGAATAGAAATCAGAGTCTCCTCAACAGCCCTAAGGGAAAAAAGTAAGGTAAGTGTCACAGCCTCTGGAGACTAACCAACTGGCCTCTACCTACTTTTGCTTTTACAGAGGCTGTGACTCAGAAATGCATCTGTAATTTTAAAATACAGTTACTTTTAACTGGTGTTTAAGAGTTGACTGTCCCAGAAGACTTTTCAACTTCCTGGCGCCCTAATGCAGAGATGAGTGACTCGAGCAGGGAAAGCGGCATCTTTAATGCCATGAGTGTAACAGCGATCTTCCCTGAAAGAGTTCAAAGGTACTGCTGATGCAATTTTCAGTAATATACCTGTATTGTATTTAGGGGGAATCCTTACAAACTGATTATCTCACCAAAAAGTCACATAATGATCCCTAAATTGTTTCTGAGTCACTACTGAATGCCCAGAACCATATTACATGCCATGAGCACAGAAGAAAGTAGATGATACACGTCCTTCCTTTAAGCTTCAACATTTATACTTATATCTATTAAATATATGTACATAGACACATAAATTGAAAAATATGTATATAAGAAATGGGTGTGCCTGTTTGTGTATATACATGAGATATTACAAAGAGACAACTGAACAAGCAACAAAATAAAATACTTGCACCACTAGCCTAAGGACTGCTGCCCCTCATCGCCCCTCTTGTCCCCTCCCACTCTGCCCACCGATTCACAGGCAGGCATCGCTTCCCCTGTGCTCAAAGCCCTCTGAGCATCGCAGTCTCAGATACGGTCTGGTTACTTGTGGTTCTTTTCCACCAGACAAAATGGCTCGAGAGGAAAACTTGTGTCTTAGTATTTCCCTATCACTGATAAAAACACCTACCATCAGGTGAGTTTCCACAAATGCATCTTTAAAATAAAAGGAAAAATGAGGCAGAAAACCATCATCCAAACTGAAGATGCTCTTGGAATCCACTGCCCGCCCTCCAACCTGCAAGACTTGGTTACAGCTGTCCTGTGGAGAGCAAAACTGCCAAAGCACCAGTGAAGGGAATTTTCTTTCCAGTTTGAAAAATGTCAGAGTGCATCAAGACACCCCGCTGAAATCTGGTCAGTAACAAATGGAAAACATAAGACCTACCGAAATGGCTTTTCTCCTGTATGGGTTCGAATGTGCTTCCTCAGATCACTGAGTGTGGTGAAGTACTTGCTGCAGCCTTCAGATTCACAGTTAAACGTTTTCCCTGTGTGAAGCCTCTGATGTGCCTTCAGCCTGTAAGACCCCAGAGAAAGCCCCTCTGTCATAACGTACCGCAGACCCTCCCCACGTCCACTTAATAGGCTTCGGGACCAAGGCACAAGCCCACGGCCAGTACAATCTTTTATGAGAGAACAAAGTAATTTATGTATGACTAAGTAAATACTAAATACCAATTTAACAAAAAAATACGTATCTACTGGAAATAAAATAATTACATTGGCAGAACGGGCTTTGGGAAGGGTGCCAAGTGTGGTGGAGATGGGAGAGGAGGAAACAGAGCTCCCTTAACTTCCATAGTGGGAAGTCAATATTCTAACATGGAAAAATCTAGAAGGAGTGATATAAGCCTAATACTTAAAAGCATGGAAGTAGGGAGAGCTGCAGGAGTGGGCTGGGATGGGAATAAAAGACAGGAAACTGTAATTGAACAACAATTAAAATTTTTTAAAAAAGCATGGAAGTTAAGTATAAAAACATTAATATTAAGCTAAGAGCAGAGAAAGCAGCTGCATGTGAAGGGGGAGAAATGGGGAGGTCCATCTTTTGCAACAAACCTTCTAGATCTACTCTGTAAATATTGAGATTCTATAACCTTGTTAAAATTATAAGTGATTTTAAAAGATTTAAAAAAGATTAAGTACATAAGAATTCTGTATTTGTATATACTCGTTCCAAATCTTTTCCTCAAACAGAAGTACATACAAGCACGGGTCTAGAGCCAGACGGCCCGGGACTCAAACCCGGTCCCACCTCCCACCAGACGGGAGACCCTGCGCCCGCTACAAAGCCTCTCAGGCTCCCACTGACTCACCAGTGCTGCGACAGTTAGCACTCAGCACAGCGCCCAGCACACAGGGAGGGCCTTAAGGCGTCAGCTATCGTTATGTTTGTTATTGTCTACCCAATGCTGAAGACTGGTAAGTCTCCCGATACCAACGGTGGAAAAGAGAAATGGCCAATGAGCGGACCACTCCCCCTTTCTCAGGGTAGAAAGAAATTAATCTTCAAAGTGAGACAGGAAAGAACATGAGGGAAGCCTTAGCACCACGGTTCTGCACCAGGGGAGATCGTACTCTGTGCCGAACACTTAAACCCCCAGGCCAGAATGCCACTACTGGAGCTACAGAATCGAAACAGAGACGTACTACCATTTTCAGCCAACCCAGTATGCGCCAATCTCTAAGTGACAAGTTCCTCTAATGGGTTTAAACAGCTGCGCTCCCTAAAGCCCTGAAAGCGCCCCCCTGCACCGGCTAGAGGCAAGAGTGCTCCGCCACCGCCACCGTGACACGGTTGGGGCCTGAGGCTGGCGGCGCCGTGGGAGGAAGGCTGACCTGTAGAGCGTGTTGAACGCCTTCTCACAGCCCTGCACGTCACATTCAAATGGCTTCTCCTTCGTGTGCACTCGCACGTGGATCCTGAGGCTGTAGGAGGTGAGGAAGGCCTTGCCACAGCCCTCCTGATTACAGACGAAGGTGTACTCTCCTCGGTGAGTCTTCTGGTGAGTGCGCAGGTTGCCTGCTGTGCTGTAGGTGCGGGGACAGCCCTCAAAGGTGCACTGGTACCGCTTTACCTGGAGAAAGAGGACACCTCAGCAACATGACAAAGAGCTGCCCAGGGTCTAACTACCGGCCCCACTCCCGAGCTGGGTCCCCAGGCATTGTGGATGACACAAAACACAGAAAACCACCTCTAACAACAAGGTGGGGCTATCTTCCCACTGACCGAATCACACCTGCACAACAGAGACTGAGTAACGGGGAACAAAGAAGCTTGTAGGTGGGTGAATAGGCCAAGTGAATATAAGAAGGGTACTGTCAGACTTTAGTACACATCTATCCTCTAAAGGAAGATATATAATCTTACCTATATTCAAATAAAATTTTTAAAATATTTTATTTATTTTTAGACAGAGGAGAAGGGAGGGAGAAAGGAAGGGAGAGAAACATCAACATGTGGTTACCTGTCACGCACCCCTTACTGGGGACCTGGCTTGCAACCCAAGCATGTGCCCTGATTGGAAATCGAACTGGAGAATCAAACTGGTGACCCTTTGGTTTGCAGGCCAGAGCTCAACCTACACCAGCCAGGGCTCAAATAAAATTTCGACTTCACTTTAAGTCAAACATCCTGCCCTATGGTACTATACATTGATTGGAACTGACCAATGTTAAACTGAGTGCAACACATCCTAAAATTTATATACTCGGTCATACATATTAGCATAGTTCCCACTGAATATTTTTCTAGTCACAATGAAAATAATGTATCATGAACTTGGAGTATGACATTTCTCAAACCTCCAGCCTCTGGGTTTCCTTTCACCACCCAACTTAATGAAAGGGTAGTCATCACCTGTGCCTCCATTTCCCGCAATGCCCATTAACCCCTGCCCCTTGGCGAGCTGGCTTCACTCTATGAAATTATCCTTTTGAACTTCCTGGTGGTCAAACTCTTTCATCCTCTCCACTTTCCTTCATTACTTGCAAAAATATCTTCTGGGTGATGCCCGCTCCTTCTGACAATCTGTCCTTCCCCACACAGTAATTCCCTGGGGCTTCCTTCATCTCCTCTGAGCCACTCCTTTCCTCTAACCTCCACGTGTGGGTTTGTTCCAAAGTTCCTCTCTCATATCCCAAACCTTCCCCATCTCCACAGTGGCGCAGAGGAAGCAGCATTAGACTTGGTGGAAGAGGACCAAATTCTGGCACTTATGTTCAAGACTCTGAGCAAGTCGTTTCACTTTGAGCTTCAGGTTCTTTATCCCCAAAATGTAAACATTAATGCCTGCCCGGTAGTCTCACCGTTCCTTCAAGTGGAACAAAAGATGATAAAACATTTGTGAAAATACTTTGTAAATACTCAGCTTTAGCAAACATCTTTTTAAAAAATGTATCGATTTTAGAGAAAGAGAGAGAGGAGAGAGAAGAGAGGGAAAGAAACACCAATCTGTTGTTCCACGTCTGATGCATCCATCGGTTCCTTCTTGTATGTGTCCTGTCGGGGGGAATCAAACCCGCAGCCTTGGGGTATAGCAGGACAACACTCTAACCAACCAAGTTTCTGGCCAGGGCCTAGCAAACATCTTTATCCTTTAATCCCAATCCTTCTTCAAAGCAAGCTATATACCACAGATTTAAAAAAGTAATGATACCAAAATCTGCTTCTAAGGAACGCCAATTTTAAGGAGGCAGCCGTGCACAAATTATCACACACTGTGTTGCACCCGACAACAGACACACGACCGAGGTGCGTGCCAGCGTAAAAAAGGAAACCTCCTCCTCTCAGAAAGACTAGAAATCGGTGAGGGCTCAGAGACCAAGTACTCTGTCTGTACTGGGGGCATTTTTTTTGCTTAATCTGTTAAAGCCTATTTTTTTAGGGTCAAACTGAAAAGATATTCCTCAGACAAACCAAGGACATTCCAGAAAGAGGCAATACCTTTAAAATGCATGGAAAGATGGATGAGTTTGCTGGCACAGTGAACCACAAACATACCTGCAGCCTGTGAGAGACCAGGAGGAGAAGAACCTAGAAAAGTAAGGCAAAGACTCCTTAGTTAACCTATGGAGTAGAGAAACAGGACAGTGTGGAGCCATCCGCAGGTTTAAACCAGGACTGGGGTTTAGGAGAAATCATTCTGATGTCCTTGTGGAGGATGGACTGGAGGAGAAGAAGGGACAGATTAAGAGAAGAGGGACAACAGTGCAGGAGAGAGATGAAAAGAATCTGAACTAAGGAAGTAACAGTGGCCACTATGAGAGACGAGTTCCGGAGAAATGAAAGGGGGAGAGACGACAGGCCGCAGCAACAGCTGGGTGCTGAGCAGTAGAAGGGCTTGGGGAGAGACAAAGTCAAGATTGAACCCCGAGATTATGGCCTGGGTGACCGAAGAGAAGGTCACACTAACAACCTGGGGATGGAGCAGGGCTGGGGGAGAGATGATGAGCTGGGTCGGAGGTGCTGCTAGGACTTGCGGAAGGAAATGTCCAGTAGCCGGTCAGACACACGGGCTGGAAGCTAAGAAGAAAGTCTGGCAGGAGGCTTGGGCGCACAGATACAGCTGACTACCTGCACACTACGACAGGCTCAGATCCCAGCCCCAGCTGCTGCTCACTGTGTAAACTTGGGAAGATCACTTAAGCTAACTGAGCCCTACTTCCCTTATTTATAACATGGAGGAAATAAAAACCTATCTTTTTAGAGTTGTTGTCAGAGTCAGGGGTAGTTTGTGTAAAGCATTTAAATACAGTGACTGCCATATAGTAGGTACTCAATAAAATAATAGCTCTTATAAGAGGACAAAGGCTAGACCCATGAAAGTCACCGTTAAAGGTGCTAGTAAAAGAAAGGAAGCCACTGATGCGTAAGCAGGGAAAAAGGGTTGGGAAATAGGAAGGGATACAAAGGAGAATGATGTCACAGAAGCCTATAGAAAAAGGGTCTCTGGGAAAGGAGAATGATCAAAATGTTAAATGTGTAAAAAATAAATAAGCCCTGGCTGGTGTGGCTCAGCGGTTGGAGTGGCATCCCATAACCAAAGGGTTGCAGGTTCGATTCCTAGTCGGGGCACATGCCTAGGTTGCGGTCCATCCCCGGTCCAGGCGCTGGCATGTGCGACCCCAGTCCAGACTCCAACAATCCCCGGTCTGGGTGCATATGAAGGCAACCAATCAGTGCTTCTCTTGCATCAATGTTTCTCTCTCTCCCTTCCTCTCTCCTCCCCTCTCTCTCTAAAAAAGCAAATGAAAATGTCCTCAGGTAAAGTAAAAAAAGAAATTAAAAAATGTTAAATGTCAGCAAAAACAAGGAAGATAAGGACTGGGGAAACTACTGGATCCAGTAGCTAGAAATTCACTAGCGACTTAGCAAGATTAGCTTCCTCGGACTGCCGGGGTCAGAGGCCTGGGTGAAGGTAACTAAATGAAAGGTGAAGTGGAGGTAGAGACTAGAGATGCAGAGCAGCAGCAAATGTGGACTTCAGTCGATGAGGTGTTTTTTGTTTGCTTTTGTTTTTTGAACAGTGCATGTCTTGAGCATATCTGGGAGGGGAAAGGAGCTGGGAGAAAGAGAAGCTGAGGGTCTGGGGAGGGACACACAGAAGAGAAGGGTGACAGCCGGGCAGAGGGAAAGCTTCAGGTAGGAAGAGAGATGCGGGGCTGCAGAGGACAGAGGGATGAGGTAAGGTGGGTGTGAGTCAAGCATGGACAGGTTCCCGTAAAGAGCCACACAGTCAATGTTTCAGGCTCTGTGGGCCGTGCAGTCTGTTACAACGGCTCCACTCTGCGGCTGCGTGTGAGAGTAGCCACAGGCACCACATACACGGACAAGCAAGGCCGCGCTCCAAAACACTATTTACAGACAATGCGACTTCAATTTCATATTATGTTCATATACCATGAAAGACTGTTCTTATTTTTATATTAAAAGTATCATTTAAAAATGTAAAAAACATTCTATAAAAACAGGCATCTGGAAGGACGTGGCCTGTGGGCGACAGTTCGCCAACCTCTAAAACCAGGGGGCGTGGGAAAGCAGGGGCCGACTCCTCCCTTCTCCCCTCCCACGCCTCTCTCATCTGTCCAGCCTTCGACGGGATCTTGCGCAAGTCTGTGGGCTCCTCAGGCGAGTGCGCTCTCACGCACGCATTCCGGACCCTTCCCACTGCCACACAGGAGGTGTTCCGTAAACATCTGCTGAACTGAATTATCGGCCCAGTAGTCCTGGCATTCTCATGCCTTGGTGCCCGGTTTTGAAGTCACTCATTGCCAGATTTATTCAAAAACAGTGTTCTACACATGCCTTCGCTCTACGTGAACGATGAAGTCCCAATTCCTTAGCCTGACGTTCCGGGGCCCTCCCCGGGTCCTCTTCCACCTTCCACCACCCTGCTCTAGTACATCAGTAGGCTCTGTCCAGGCCTACAAGCAGCAGCACACCCCTCCCCAAAGGCAGCACCGAAGTTCCATTTGCCTGCCTTTGCGTTCCATTTTTCTTTACCGAAGTGCCTGGTTCCTCGGTTCCTTTCTTCTCTGCTTTTCTGAATCTCTTTTCTTCAATTCAAGCTTCACTGCCCTACCTCCAAGGCCCTCCATAATCACTCCATGTTGGAGAGCCCTTCTCTGAATTCCAATATTTAACCGTACCATTCATTGGACACCTAGTTTACACTGTTAATTATCCTTTCACGCATGTATCCTGGTTTCCCACCAAGACTGAAAGTCTCTTTGGTGCTGCCAGATAGAGATTTCCAAGCAGTCACTGACCGGGAAGGAGAACCAGGACTGTGAGTGCTGCAGCGACGGCGTCCGTATGTCCCAGTCCCAGTGCTGATGAAAATGATGAGTGACAGGGGCAGAATTTCATTCCTAAGATGCTACAGCAGTTGATAACTTTATAGGTAACTGTGCAATCAATAATTAACTATCCCTCCCCATCTCTCTGCCCTTGCAACCCCTGCCGCACCCAGGGTTTTTACTTGGCCAATTCAAGCTCCGAATAAATGTTCCTTCCTCAAGGAACTCTTTCCTGACTGACTCCCACAGCACAGTACAACAGGTGTTCTTATTACAGGTTCTCAGAGCTTCCTCTAGTTCTTGAAAGCCTACAATACCATTAGGATTAAATAATTGCATAAACAATCTACACCATTATGTATTTAGTTCCTAGGCTCAGCAGTAGCTAAAATACAGGAAGCACAAAAATAAGCATTTCTTTAGTTAAATGAATGAATGTCAACTCTCCGTTTGAGCTATCAGTTCCTTGAGAACAGGGACCATGTGTGTTGTGTCTGTCTTGGTCACTGCCATAGCCTCAGGGACTAGCCTTGTGGAGGAGTGGCACTCAATTTCTATTTGTTGAGTGAAGGAATAAATAACTAAGCAAATGAACAAAACCAAACCAGCAGGAATTAATGCTGAGGCATTGTAACAAGGGCTATAAAGTGACAAAGGAACAGAGTTTCAGAAGGATACTAGCTAGGTCAAATGTAGCAGAGCCAACTGATAAAGCAATTCTTGGATTTGGTGGACTCACAGTCATAATTGCCCCAGCAAAACTAGCTTTATTGGAGGAACAGAAACAAGAATATAATGGGCTGAGAAGTCAGGAAAAGCAAGGAGCTAGAAACAATGAGTATAGCCACTCCTTCAAGAAACTTAGCTAAGTCTTGGCTGGTTCAGTGGATTGGGCTCGGGGCCTGTGAACCAAAGGTTTGCTGGTTCAATTCCCAGTCAGGGCACATGCCTGGGTTGCAATGCAGGCCATGATGCAGTACGGGGTGCACTAGTGGCAACCACACATTGATGTTTCTCTCCCTCTCTCCTCCCCTTCCCCCTCTCTAAAAATACACAAATAAAAAAAAAAAACCTAAGGAAAGAGAGGGAGAGACAGGAGAGAGAGTTAGGAGAAGACACAGACTAGGAACATATTTGTATTTAAAGGTGAGAGAGCCCTGGCTGGGGGGCCCGGTTGGTTGGGAGCATTGTCCTGTACACCAAAAAGTTGCAGGTTCGATTCCCAGTCAGGGCACATCCCTAGGTTGTACGCTCAATTCCTTGGTCAGAGCACATATGGGAGGCAGCAGATCCACATTTCTCTCTCTCCCCCTCGCTCTCCCTTTCTCTCTCTCAGTGAACATATCCTGAGGTGAGGATTAAAAAAATAAATAAATACATAAATAAAATAGAGGTAAATAGGTAGGAGAGATGACAAAAGCAAATGCCTGCTCCCCTATAACATGCTAAATAATGAGTAATCTCTCACCCATTTGCAGGGAGCCAGTAAGTGGAAGTCACTACTCTGTCTTGCAGAATCATGTTAAACAGCATCAGATTTCACAAAAAGGAAAAACTAAACCTCTTAATACTGGATCAGAACAGGAAGTTGCAAAAAAAAAAACCAACAACAAACAGCAATGTAAGTTTTCCTGGTTACATAGAGGAGGTATTGCAACATATGGTACGTTTAAGTACAATTAAGGTTTATAATGCATGCATACATTCAAAAAATTATGTTCCAGGATATATCTGTCTCAGGTGCTAGGAGGTCAAAGTGAAGAGGGGAATCAAACAAACAGACAAGAACAAGATAGCACAAAAAGTTGTGCTGATGATGGATGTCAGAATATAGAGAAATGTAGAGAAAAAGCATTTAACTTAGAGTTGGGGGTGACTAAGAAAAGATTCTCAGAGGAGGTGATGCCCAAGTTAAATTCAAAGAACTTGAGGGAGAGGTGACTCATAATTAATATGCCTATCAAAATTAATTAGAGTATATATAACATGGACATAATGTCCCTACAGATTCCACTGGATAATAGAATGCGTTTTTCCAAAAGAGCTTACGAACTGCATCACTTTAATTCTCCTTAACCTAGCAATCGACAGCTAAGAGAGAGCCCAGGTTAGATGCGGAGGACGGGGCCTGACACTAGAGACGGGCAGGAAGCCTGAGCTCTCTGAGAACAGATGCTGCTTCACAAAGTGTTCTAAGCAGCTCCAGAACAGAGAAATGTTTAACAATGCTGACTGCCCTGTTCAGTTAACAGAAGCAGAAAAGGAAAGGTGAATGAAATAAGCAAAGATGAGAAAATTAAACCCTGGAACGCCAGGAGACAAAAACTTGTTAACATTCGGGAAAGAGAAAAGGTGGGGTTTCTGCCGGAGGAAAAAGAAACCAGCCGGAGAGAATTAGACCTACACACATTACCAGCCCCACACTAGGAATGGGAGTCTCCGACTCTAGGCACCTGGCGATTCTAGGCACCTGGCGTGTGAGCGTACTTGCAAATAAATGACCAACCGAGATGTTGTGGCTGTAGGAGCTGCCCTTTCCTCCCCATCACTAGGGGCGCCCCCTTCTCTCTCCCTAATACAAACTCGTTCCTATGCTGGCACTGATCTCATTTCTTCTACTCATAATGTGCAACCACAGGGCTCAAAGGAGGAGCAGAACTGCAAACTGACCTCATTTCTTCAACAGGCCTTCCACTGCCCATGGCCAGAGCTAAACTCATACAGCTGTTCCCACTCCTCCACCTTTTATCCCTGTGAAGCTAATGGCATCCTGCTGCCCCTCATTTCTCAGCCCTTTTCACAGCTAACAGGTCTTAGTGTCCCATTCACCCCATCTTTGTAAAAATACTGTGTTATGATAAAAAAATCATAGGTGCTGGCATCCAGAAACTCCTCAGTTCAAATCTCAGTTCTACCACTCGCTCATGCAATGTTCCTAAGCCTCAGTTTTTTCATCTGTAAAATGAGCGCCAATAGTACGTACTTTGTTAGATTGCTATGAAACTTAAATACAAAGTTATATTAAAGCCCCCGACACAGCAACACGGAGCCGGCACTCTACAGATGCTAGCCTGCGTGCCCTCTCACCACTGCTGCTGCCAGCAGGATAAGGAGTCCTCATTCTTTAGCTCTAGGAGCCTCAGCTTTGCCTGGTGCCCCAAGTGCCCACCATGGAAGTAAGTTCCAGGCGCCTGGTGCTAACAGGGAGCCGAGAACGTGAGCAGATTGCCTGGGGCGTGGGCTGGTGTGCACAGAACCCCTGCAGTAGGACTCCAACCCTGTTCTCACTGTGAGGTGCGATTGTAAATGGTGGTTTGCACTCTGCAGTGTGTTAATATGACTGCTCAGCTAGTTAGGAGTTACTGGGACTTCTGCAGGTTGTCCTCGAACCCAACCACAATTTGTATCCTTATTTCAAGGAGAAAATGCTTCCCTCCGAGTCCCTACCAAAGACCACTGTAAACTCTTCTCAGCCGCAGATTACCTCCATATCGCCTTCAAGACCCACATGGGCCTACGAGAAAAACAAGTACATGAACACTTACTGCACAACCACAAAGCACCAGACGTCACACTAAATGTTTTATGCTTACAGGGTGGTATATTTATATATGAATAAATCACATTTCATCTTCACAAAAGGCAATGAAGTATTTTTCTTTCAATTTTACAAAAGTGGTAACAGAGCAACTTGCCGAAGGCTACAAAGTATATACCAAAACAAAGACAGAACCTACGTCCAAATCATCCCTGTGCAAACGAGAGAAGAAATAATTTTAAGAACAAGCTTGGTTTGAATAAGAGAAAGCCATGAAAATGTGAGTTCTTTCTCTAAAGTTCTACAATAGTGAAATTTTAGCAATACAGAACAGGTACAGCCTGTATAAAATGTAAATCTGAGACCTGTCATTCCTGCAGTACCGTTCTGGAAAACTGGCACGTGCACAAACGACCCTTGTCCCCTTTTGAGGCCAGCAAACCTCAGCGAGGGCATCGCTGATGGCTGCAGAGAGGTCCGTACCACACGCAGGCTGCGGGGAGGGGCTGCAACAGCGTTGTCTAGAGGGGAGCAGAACGTACTGCAGAACCTCACACAGCAGCTTCCAGCAGTCTCCACACTGGACTCCAAGCCCTCAGGGTGGGAACTATTTCTTTCCTGGTATTTGACAAAAGTAGATGCCCCATGGGTAAAAGCTTGCGGAAAGAGTGAATGAATCCTAACATTAAAATTTCAAGCAGAGTCTCTGCCTGTCCTAGTTCTGAATGACAATCCCGTGGGAGTTCAGAAGGAACCTGTAAAGAAACATCATGATAATATGCAAAGACTGGAAGTGGGCGGTTCCCCTCGGGAAAGTCAGTACCATACAGGTGTGTTTGAGTAGATCACCTCATGGCCTGAGGGAAGGATAATAAGGAATGAGATTGGAAATAGGTCTCCCAAAGTAAAGGGCCCTTTGCAAACCGGTTCCAAAACATTGAAGACAAATATTCTCCCTTACTCTTAGATTGTGTCACACTAAATATGGTAAGTCTTTAGTCACTAACCAACACAGCAAGCAGCCTAATTCATAAAGCATCACTGTAACCGTCCTTCTTGGTAGAAAAGGATATTCTTTCTCAGTCAATGAAGTGGAGTACTTTGGTACATGAAGAACATTATTTACGGAGACTTTCGGCCAAGATGGAGGCATGGGTAGACATGCTGTGCCTCCTCACACAACCAAAAGAAGGACAACAACAAATTTAAAAACAAAAAACAATCAGACCTGACAGAAAATCAAACTGTATGGAAGTCCGGCAACCAAGGAGTTAAAGAAGAAACATTCATCCAGATTGGTAGGAGGGGTGGAGAGGACTTGGGGCAAGGTGGCGGCTGGCACACTGGGAAGTCCCACACATTTGCACATGGATAAACTGAGAGGAACAACTGGGGAGCGAGACAGACTGCACAATCCAGGGTCCCAGCGCCGGGAAATAAAGCCTCAAAACACCCATTGAAAACACCTGTGGGGATGAGGCAGCAGCGGGAGAAACTCCCAGCCTCACAAGAGAATTCATTGGAGAGACCCACAGGGTCCTAGAACGTACACAAACCCACCCACCTGGGAATTAGCACCAGAAGGGCCCAGTTTGCTTGGGGGAAGCAGGGGAAGTGACTGAAAACCAGCAGAGAGCAAAGCAAGCACCACTGTTCCCTCTGGGCCCCCTCCCCCACATACAGCATCACATCAGAGACCTGGGTTGTCCCACCCTGGTGAACACCTAAGGCTCCACCCCTTACTACGTAACAGGCGCACCAAGACAAAAAAAAAAAAAAATGGCCCAAATAAAAGAACAGTTCAAAGCTCCAGGGAAAAAATACAACTAAGCAACAAAGACATAGTCAACCTATCAGATGCAAGTTCAAAACATTGGTTATCAGGGTGCTCCAGGAATTCACTGGGTACTTTAACAGCACAAAAAAGACCCAGGCAGCAATAAAGGTGCATTATGTGAAATAAAGAAAAATCTACAGGGAACCAACACTGACGGGAAGGAAACCAGAACTCAAATCAACGGTTTGGAGCAGAAGGAAGAAAGAAACATTCAACCAGAAAAGAATGAAGAAACAAGAATTCAAAAAAATGAGGAGAGGCTTAGGAACCTCCAGGACATCTTTAAACGTTCCAACATCCAAATCATAGTGGTGCCAGAAGGAGGAAGACAAAGAAATTGAAAACTTATTTAAACAAATAATGAAGGAGAACTTCCCCAATCTGGTGAAGTAAATAGACTTTCAGGAAGTCCAGGAAGCTCAGAGAATCCCAAAGAAGTTGGACCCAAGGAGGAACACACCAAGGCACATCATAATTACATTAGCCAAGATGAAAGATAAGGAGAGAATCTCAAAAGCAGCAAGAGAAGAGGAAACCTTTACCTACCAGGGAGTTTCCATTAGGCTATCAGGTGATTTCTCAAAAGAGACCTTGCAGGCAAGAAGGGGCTGGAAAGAAGTATTCCAAGACATGAAAGGCAAGGACCTACATCCAAGATTGCTCTATCCAGCAAAGCTTTCATTTAGAATGGAAGGGCAGATAAAGTGCTTCTCAGATAAGGTCAAGTTAAAGGAGTTCATCATCACCCAGCCCTTATTATATGAAATGTTAAAGGGACTTATCTAAGAAGATAAAAAATGTGAACAGTAAAATGACAACAAAATCACAGCTATTAACAACAGAACCTAAAAAAAAAAAAGCAAACTAAGCAAATAGCTAGAACAGGAACAGAATCACAGAAATGGAGATCACATGGAGGGTTATCAGTGGGGAAAGGAGCGGGGGGAAAAGGTACAGAGAATAAGTAGCATAAATGGTGGGTAGAAAATAGACAAGAGGAGGCTAATAATAGTATAGGAAATGTAGAAGCCAAAGAACTTATATGTACAACCCATGGACATGAATTAAAGCGGGGGAATGGGAATGGGAGGGGGTGTGCAGGGTGGAGGGGAATAAAGGGGGGGAATGGGACAATTGTAATAGTATAATCAATAAAATATATTTTTAAAAAAAGAACA
Organism: Anoura caudifer; assembly: GCA_004027475.1. NCBI lineage: Eukaryota > Metazoa > Chordata > Mammalia > Chiroptera > Phyllostomidae > Anoura > Anoura caudifer. Next base: position 359,533 of record PVKU01000588.1, on the reverse strand, counting down.
TATTTAGTGTATGGTTGCTGGCTTTCTTCATACTTCTTGACTGACTATTGACCAGAAAAGTGACGAAGTCAGTCAGCCACAGGGCTGGGGAGGCTGGAGGGTACAGCGCTACAGCAGGTCGGGTGTACGTTACTCTCACCAATGTGTTTCAGAGAGATGGGTGAACAGGTAACAAAACAGTCCCGGCAAGTTCTCAGGAAGGGCACCGAAGCAAATACGGGAAACCCTGGACTGCATGGCCCAACTAAAGGAAACACTTCTCAGAAACCTGGAGTAGGAAGACATTCAAGTAGCCACTCTTAAGAATGCTGATCTTGAGCAGAATGACAATAGTTGACTGGATATTTTTCAAAGCTACCAAATCAACAGGAAGGCCGTAGTAAGACAGCAAGCATGAGAAGAAGACACATGAAATAAGAGTCAAAACTACCCGTGTCCCTGTGGAAGGAAAAGACAGTGTCCGTGGCAAGGTTCTGGTTGGTTTCTTTTCGCGCAAGGCAAATGTAAGGCAAATGCAAAGCAAAAACAATGCAGCACCACCACGTGCCACTCCATGACAGGGATACATTCTGAGAAATGCATCCTCAGGCGCTTTCGCTGTTGGCAAAGGTCACAGAGTGCACTTACACAAACCTAGATGGTCTAGCCTACGCACACCTGCGCTGGATGGTGCAGCCTGTTACTCCCAGGCTACAAGCCTATACAGCCTGTTACTGTACAAAACAACATGAGATTAAATCAGGCGCGAGAGAAAGTGATGTAACGGAGATGCAAGGTAAACATGAGATGTGTGAGGCTGTTGTCAGCCTAACCAGCATATGGCCTGCAGTAAACTTTTTTTTTAGTAGAAAGAGTACACTCTAAAATAACAATAGAAAGTATAGTCTAGCAGCATAGCAAATACATAAACCAGTAACGTAGTCAGTCATTATCCTTATCAAGCACTATGTACTGCACATCCATCGTATGTGCTGTGCTTTATCCCACGGCGGTGCAGGTCTGTTTACTCCAGCAACACACAAACGCGTGGGGTAATGCATGTGCAGGGACGTCACCATGGCTATGACGTTGCCATGGCTAGGACATCACTAGACGATAAGAATTTTTCAGCTCCACTATGCTCTTCTGGAGCCACCGCTGTATATGGGGCCGTTGTTGACAGGTTCATCGTGCCAGAAATGTTGTGAAGCACACAACTGTAATAGGCAACGCAACCTCACACTATAGAAAGCAATGGAAGGATCAGGGGTAAACAGGAAATTCAGGATAAAATCTGACTCAGAAAATAAGCTGCTTAAGAAGCCAAGAAGACTGACTAGTTTTCAAACGATTCAATTTCTCAAGAGTAACACCTGGGAATGGGAGAAGGAGAAAAAGACTAAGTTCAAGAAGCGAGGGGAGGAGGCACTCCCCTCGGAGCAGGCCTATGCCTTTCCAGCCCCCCTTTCCCCACCAGGGGTGGTACCTTTACCCTTCTCTCTCCTAAGCTCCAGGGGCCCTCCTTTTGCCTCCGTAACTTGTTCCCTGAGCCCATTTCTTCTATTGCTCACTTTTTTTTAAATCTCTGTGGCTTTCTAAATAAACTTTCTCTTATTTTAAAAAAAAAAAAAAAAAGAGGAGAGGGAAAGTAAAGAAATCATGAAGAGTATTATCAAACAGTTATAAACATTGGCCTCTCCGGGCCAATTAAATGAATTTAAATGCTAAAAAAATAAAATCACTGTTAAAGCAAAAACTATGATAAGATGGTGCTTCAGGAAGGCAAGTCTCCTGAACGCCTAGTCATTTAGCAACATTTTAAAAGACTAAAAGCCACTGCTGCTTCTCTCTCAGTCCCTGACCAGTCCCACACCTAATGATTTCAAAAACAGTTTATGGAGTCTTCCATGTTGGTCTCATGGACAGAAGGAAAAAATGTCGGGGCAGGGGAGTGCAATGGGAGCAAATTGGGCAACTGTAACAGAACAACAATTTAAAAAAAAATGTGATGGGAGGAAAGTCCACTGAGCTAAATCCACAACAGACTGAACAAGGTGCTCATAGTACCCTTGACCTTGTCCTACTCAACATCACTATCAATGACCTGAAGACAGGAATGGTAAATCAGGCTTGTAAGTAGTACAAAGTGGGAAAGTGACAGCTAATATCACTGATTGCGTAATCACTCCCTCCCCGCCACATCCTCTTCTGCCTAGGTCAGCAGATCCCAAAATGTGTTCCACAAAACACCGACCCTGAAAATGGGACTGAAAAATGGCTTCCCAAGTTCAAAACATCTGGAGAATTCGGCCTTTCCTTCCTTCTTAGTTATTAGCACATCAAAAGCTCTGAGAAACCTTGTAAAAAACAAACCTCTGTCCTGATTTAACTTCATGTTTCCCTTCCATTTGCTCCTGAAACACTTTCACTAGCAATCATTAACATCGGCCCCAAGCTAGGCTCAGATTTTCTGTGCGAAAAAACGATTCCATCCCCTTGAGTTACTACTGCCTTATCACTCTTCTTCCTCCAACTACCATTAAAAAAAAAAAGAAGAGAAAAGAAAAAACTTGACAACTTGACACTTCCTGCCTCCTGTTTCCTCACCACCTACTCAATTCTCCAACACGCAAAACCTGGCTTCAGTCCCCAGCGCTCTGCTGAAAGTCTTCTCATGACGTGATCAACTGCACAAGCAGAACTAACGGCTTCTCTTGGGTCCCTCAGTCCCTCTTCAGAGTCACAAAGAAATCGTCACACTTCTAGAAACTCTTCCCTCTGCTTCCACGGCACTGCATCCCACCTATCTCTTTATGTGATCTATGGTTCCTCTTTCTCTTTCTAACTCTCAAATTCTCAGGTCAATTCTACTTCTCCCTTGAGTAAACTGCCCACAGTTTGAAGTGCTGCCCCTTCACGGATCCACAATTCTAATCCCAAGCCATTTCCTCGATTTTGGATTCCCATTTCCATGGGCTTCTCCACTCGCTCACTTTACTTTCCTCCAAGGACTGCGCATTCAACATACTCCAACCAAACTCATCAATTTCCCCACCAGACTTTCTCTTCTTCTTGTCTCCTTGCTTTCTGTTATGGAAGTGCCATTCCCAGAGGGTGAGGAGGGCGGCAGAATCAGCTGCCTTCTCAGCATGCACACAGTGTCAGGAGTGTGCCTCTATTACTATCACAGTGACTGGAACCACTCAGCTCGTTACCCAGACTGGAAATTCTGTCAATCATCTGTGTGGCCCCTATGCTAGGACAGAAGAAACTCAACACACTGGAAAATTGAATGGATCCTTTGAATCATACCCAAGTATGGCTCATTCTTCACACTCTCATAACATACCAAGTTCTCTTACACTTCAGGAAAAACTCTGGACTTTTTTTCCATATACAAAGCCACTATCCTTCATCAGACTCAAACGAAACCTCAAACCTAAACTACAACTATCTCCTAACCGGGCCATCAAACTACCACTGCTACCAGAGCAATCCTTCTAAATGGCTTCTCTGACCACATCGCTCCTTGGCTCAGACACTTCCAGTGGTTTCCTAGTTCCAGAATACAGTCCAAACCCCTTAGCATCCTATCGCTGCCTTCCTGGTCTGGATCTCTACCATCTTTCCATCTTTCTCTTCTGCGCCCTATGTTCTAGTCCAGGGGTAGGCAGGTTACAGCCAGTGGGCCAAATCCAGCCCACTGCCCATTTTGTAAATAAAGTTTTATTGGAACATGGCCAACTGACATTTTGGGCCACATAATTCTTTGTTGTAGGGGGCCGTCCTGTGCACTGTAGACTGTTTAACAGAATCTTTGGCCTCCACACACTAGACTCCAGTAGCACTTCCTCCATATGACAACCAAACATGTCTCCATACATACCCAATGTCTCCTGGGGACAGACGGTCCCAATTAACAACCACTACTTTGGAGGTTTCCAAGCTGAGAGTATGATGTCATGGCTCACAAAATACAGACTGTATAGTAATTGTAGTACAGTGTCCAGATTAAAAGATAAGAGCCGCACAGTACTCAGCGCTGGTTGACTTACACCTGTGAGACTACGCTTAATTATGAGTTTTAAGAGGTACTAGGAAAACTGGAATTCATACAATCAAAGGTGACTCAGCTGATGAGAAACAGGAGGGATATTTAAATAAATGGAAGTGCTTAGCCTGTTCAGGCAAAGATGAAGAGAAACCCATGATCTTTAAATATCTGACGGGTTGTCCTGCAAGAGGAAGGTCTGATGTGCTGTTGCTCAGGAAGGCAGATCTAGAAGGAGTGGGCAGCAACTGCAGGAAGGAAGGGTTTGGCTCTATACAAGTAAGAGCTTTCTAACAATCAGAGCTGGCCAACAAATCTATTAGGCCGAGCTGTGAAACACTGTCTTCTCATCTTTCTGGAAGTGTTCAAGCCGGCACCAGATGAATGGACGTCAGAGATGCTACAGAGATTCCTGAATGGGGTAGGGATGTCGGACAAGATGGTCTCTTTAGGGCTTCTTCCAGCTCTGAGATCCTAAGGCTAGCAAAGGAAAATCCATATGCCACGAATAATACAATTCCCTAATTTTAACCCTTTAATTACAAGAAAAGAGAAAACCATTTTACCAATTTGTCCTATGTCTGTCTGGTAACATTTTACATCTAGTCCCCGGCATTGCAACTACCAGTGATTACAATATATTTCTAATTGGCCTTCAGTTAGATCCTGGATAACGTATATCACCATCTTTAAATCACACCTCTTGTTCTAATAATCACCACTAACACAATGCTTTGCAGTTTTGTACTGAAATCATCGTGACATGCATTACCTTACTCACGTTAGCTAAATATAAGCATGCAAACTTATTTTAGACACCCTGCTCTCATAATGTCTCTTGCCTGAATTTCTTAAGAAAGCTAGCCTTTAATATTCATAAAACATTCACTAAAAAAAGCATATTCCAGCAGATACTCATCTCCAAGACAAATTATTTATATACAACCCCGAGGTAAGCCAAATGTAGTCATTTCAGCATCAGATATATAAACTGACCTCAGTGAAATTTCTATTTTATATTGCTGTGGGGAGGAAAATATGAAAAATTATCGTTTCGATTGCCCAAATTTCAATGCAGCCTTATGAACGACAAGTTCCAGAAAGCAGTCACAACAAAACGTGAAGCACGTGTATCCCTGATAAGCAAAACCACCGCAGGTGCTAATCCCAGGGACTCCTTTCCATCCCCAGCTGAAACTGCCAACAAGAGCTGTGTGAGGACATTCCAAAGGCCAGACTGAGCCCTCACCCGCTGCTTTACTTACTTCTTTACGTTTCGTTTCTGGACATTCCGATTGCAGAGTGAGCGTTGCACCTTCGATATTTCTTGGCATGGGCGTGGAACCAGGGTTTATTGTTAAATGAATCTGATCCGGGGAGATAATGTGTTGCACATAACCCTGGGACATTGCTTCATGATCTATTAGATGAAAGCCCTCTTCACCCCCTACTAGAAAAGGCAAGTGTTCTCCACACTGTCCATCGTCATCTTCATCCTCCAAAGTGCCAGGGTCCTGCTCAATGAGAACAGTCGTCCTATCATAAACAGTTCCAGATGAGGAAGGCACCAGTCCGTTTCTATCCACAAACCTGAGCATCTTATCATCGGGGGTCAGCTCATCTTCCTCTGCCTCAAAGTAGATGATGTTGCTGTCTGGACTGTGTTCCCCCATGGTTCAACTGTGCTCAGCCCAATTGTGCGAAATGGAAAGGTACTGACCTGTCTGCAATGGAACAAAGCCCCAGTTAGAGCCATACCACAGGACCTTGGGGCCTTCTCAGCTACTGCAGGGCTAGGTCACCCCTCAATTCAAGGGCAGGTCCAAGTAAATGAAAGATCATCTTCCCCGGGAATAATTCTTAAGTTTTACTTTGAAATCATTAAGTCATTTTAAAAGCAATGCCTTTTTTAAAAATTGAAGTCATAAATAGCAGTTCACAAGACCTTCCAAATGTGCCTTACTGCCAAACAATTAGAAGGTTGGTCAAAATAATTAAAGGGGATAAAGGGGAATGGAGTCTGAGTTGCTATAAACCTTAAAAGTAAGGAAACCCCACTCAAATATAGCCCCAAATCAGGCCATGAAGCAGTGCAGCCTACAGAGGCAGGAGCAGAGTTTGGAAGGCAGGGTTCTCTACCTACAAATTCCATTTTGCCATTTACTACTTGGGGAAATTTTCCATGCCTCACTTTCATTATGTATAAGGTGGGACTGGTAATTCCTGTTCTCTCAGTTATGTGGAGGGAAACAGATAAAGTACATTAAAGCAATAGTAGAGGAAACAAGTATGAATTCATTTCTCCTTCCCAGAACAGATGTTTCAGATTCTGGGGTGAGGGGCTGATCCCTCATCAGGCATATCTAATGAAACCCATTTTATCCGTTTATCTCCTAAAACAATTTGGTGTCCAGCAACAGCCATGCTGGTATCATGTGCTCTCTGCAGCGAGGGGATGATGAGTCTTATTTTTGTTTCTGGGGTCCCTAGCACAGTACACTGACACTGGGTGTTCAAGAGAAGTCAGCTAAATGAATGAAAGACCCACAGATACACTCGCTTGGGAAGACATGCTCTCTTGGGAAAAATACCAAATTTGAAGCTTTCTTGTTTTGGAATATTGATTCATTTACCTGCAAACACAGAGATTCTACAAATGTGGGTTTGGCAGGCAGTACAGAGAATTTAAAAATAATCACATCACTTTTAGTTTTCAGTCTGGATTTGCATTTTATCTTTCTCTTCTGCTCCGGATTAGAAAGTGAACCTTTTACGTAGTGGGGCGGCTAGACAGAGAGTTACTAGAGACAGGCCAAGGGATCGGATCCGGTAAGAAACCGCCCGACCCCTTGCTCTCGCTTACGCAACCCGGCAGATGCACATTTCGCTGCATCTGCGAGGAGAGAGAGGAGTACCCAGGGCCCCACTGGCTGCCCAGGCACCATCAGCGGCAACGTGGAGACCAACTGTCCGAAACAAACAAGACCAGGAGGTTTGAGGATGGCAAACGAGGAGTACAAACAGAGCACCCCTGAGAGAAGGTTGGCATAGGAGCTTGTGTGGGACAGCCCCCAGCCTGGGCTACACAGAGAAACTGAAGACAGGTTGGGGGGCTCCAAGCCCGGCGAAGAGGGGCAGGGTCCGTCCGGGTCTCCATGGAAACAGGGGAGGGGGACTGGATACCCATTCCCATGGAAACGGAGGAGGGGTGGGGTCCCTATGGTGACCTGAATGGGGTCTCTACTGGGAAATGCTTCAGGAGGGTGCCTAAGTCCCGCGCCCCCCAGGGAAGTCCCCAGCCCAAGCCGTGTCCAGTTTCGCCTTTTACCTCCGCGGCTCCCGGCAACGGCGGCAGCGGCAGCTTCTCCCCTCCCCAGCGGCACCATGATTGCCCCCACCTTCCCCGAGCGTCACTTCCGCTTCCGCTTTCCGGAGGAAAAAGGAGATACCGGTTCCGCCTCTTCTAGGCGCTTCTGGTTGGTTTAGAGAGTGTGGGGGCTGAGCTCGAGCCTCCAATGGGCAAGCGGGAGGGACGGGGCACCAAAAGGCGTAGACGGACAGTGAGCTAACCGGCCGCAGGCAAGCGACCGCCGAGCCAGTCGCCCAGCCGGAGCTTGCGGGACTTGGGAAGGGGAGCGAACCCCTGTACTAATCCGAAGCAGTCTTAATCTGCCTTGCCCTGGCTGCATTCGCCATGGCAGCCACAACCGCAACAGAGAATCCAGTCATCCCAAGTCAGGCTGTGACACTCACGCCATTTCTCTGTGGCCCCAGCTTTCCCTCATCACCCACCAGAGTTAATTAATAGTCAGGAGGGTCCGAGAAAGAAAGATTGAACCCACGTGGCAGAACTAGGGAATACCCCAAACCTAGCCGGAGCTCGCCGCCGCCTATTGCCTTTCTCACAAGCTCTCATAAGCGCAATTCCCTCACACTCTTGCCCAGCTGAGCTGTCTCCCAACTTTTTCTCTTGCTGAGGATTGTTTGCTCTTAACCGGACTCGCGCAGGAGCCAGCGTACGCCACCTACTGGCCATTCCTTTTATTTAACCGTTCACGTTGTCACACGACTGGCTCTTAACTATTGTAAATCCCATTTTTACAGTACTTCCAAGTAGTGGTGTTCCAGGTCCCAAGAAGCGATTCTGATTGTGCTTTCATTACACTCCCATCTCTTCTAAATCCCTGGGAGATCTAGCTGTTGGAACCTCCCAGCACCCACCGCCTGTTTTTCCCCTAAGCTACTCCTATGGAGAATATTCAAAGTGCAACAACCCCCATAAACTAACTAGATCAGGGGTCAAGGGGTTCAGGCCATGCCTGTACCATCTCTTAATCGAAAAATGTGAATAGTGACTGTACACACCAGACGCCAGGCAAATATCTCTTTGGCCCCTGACCAACTGCCCCAATGCTTAAGTGGCAAAGGTCCAGCTGCAGAGAGCTGCCATCTCTTAAGAGATAAAAACATACAAACAACCACCGTTAAAAATACATTTATCATTAAAATATATTATACATATGAGAGAGGGGATGCATCATATACAGGCTGGAGGCTTTGCTGGCCCAGAAAATCCCACTTGTTTAACCAGAACACCAATGTCTTCAGTATTTCCATTTCCAAGCCACTGTATCGACCTCAGAGGCTAAGTGGCCAGCCCGAGTTCTTGTGCCACACCTGAGTAGGGAAGGGGAGAGGGTTTGCAGATGCATGGACACATGTCCTCAGACAGGGTGCCGGATGTGCTGGGGTGGCTGTGGCCTGTTCATCCAGCAGCTGCCACTTGCATTCTCACTGTCCAACTCACTCTCTCTTCAGTTCCAAAGTGTGTCTGAATATCTGACCATGGGGAGCTCAGCCCCAGCTATGGGGGAAGGCTCTGACTATACTCAGGAGGCAGGCCGAGTGGGCACATGAAGTACAGTTATTTAAACATTTCTAAAATTTAAAAAAAATAGAGATCTATCTGTGTTAAATTAACTAAAGTTGCACATCGAATGTCAGTTTTATTGTGGTGGATTTCTCCTCATGTCCCCACGACTCCCAGCAGCACTGAGTGTGTCAGCCACGGCAGGGGAAAATGGCCCGGGCCCACAAAACAGGCACTGCCACTCTTGCTTCCAAGTGGCCTCCCAGCCAACTGTAAGGCCACTCCTGAACTGAAACAGGTACGACTGGTCACTGGCTGCCTCCGGTGAAATAGGAGAAGAGATAGAGAGGCTCAGAGTGAGTTGCAGAGGAACTGGTGAATAAATTCTTGAGCCTTCTTCTTCTCTGCCATTTCAAGCTTTTGGTGGCCAGCTGGGTTTCGAAGCAGTAAGCTGCCAAATATGCTAGCTGCATGAAAAACACAGAAAACAAATGATTCAGCAAAAGAACGTACTAATTCTTTGTGTTATTAGGAGTGGGGAAGGGTGCCCAAAAACAAATTTTCTGCTTTAAAATCTGTATGAGGGTAAACTGCACCCAGAGTTTGAGATTTTAGATTTATTACAGTGGACTTAGGACCTACCTCAACCACATTTCTCATAATGAGTCTCCCAGTTGGCAGAGATGCTTTCCACAGGTACTTGGATGCTTACCTAGAATATTCTGATCCAAATGATTTTTTTCTGAATTTTTCAGCAATTCTTGCAAAAATGCCATCAGATAGTAGAAGACATTTTGGTGGAATGCGGGGAGAGTAGAAATGACCTGAAAGAGGGAGAATTGGGATTTGTCTTTCCATTCATTCAATTATTTGTCACGTGTTTGCTCTATTCCAGGAACTGAGTACATGATCCAAGTACATTAGTAAAGCTGTGCACAGAAAACCTTGATTACTTACCATTTGGCACAAGTGCCAAAAAAGCAGCACAGATCAAGTGCTACATGAATTTAGAGGTCAAACTTCCACCTCAGTGCTCTCCAAAGCCAAGGAATAGAAGACATTTTAGTTGGGTCTTTTTATTTTTATTTTTTTTTTTAACATTTTATTTAGCCCTGGCTGGAGTGGCTCAGTAGATTGAGTGCAGGCCTGTGAACCAAAGGGTCACCAGTTAGATACCCAGTCAGGGCACATGCCTGGGATGCAGGCCAGGTCCCCAGTAAGGGGCATGTGAGAGACAACCACACATTGATGTTTCTCTCCCTCTCTCCTTCCCTTCCCCCCTCTCTCTAAAAATAAATAAATAAATCTTGGGTTTTTAAAATACAACTTAAGAAACCATTTTTTTGGTTCGCAGGCTGGCACTCAATCCACTGAGGCACACCAGCCAGGGCTTTAGGTGGGTCTTGAATGTAAGGCAAGATTAGACTTGCAGAGGTAAGAACTAGGGTATTTAGAGCGGAAAAAAAAAGTGTAAAACAAGGGAAGAGAAGGAAAACAGTGAGATAAGGAGATAGAACACATTGTGAGAAGTCATTGTTGGCAGAAGCATAACTGAGCAGGTGCTAAGCCTGGACGGGATCAGGCTAGAATTCACTGAGTACTCCAGCTATCTGCTTATCTGGATCAGTTAGGAAGCTTGTACAAAATATATTCCAAAAGAGATTCTGATTCAGCAGATGTGGGGTCAGGCACTAGGACCTGTAATAATAGCAGATTTTCTAGATTTTTCTGCTATGGCCTGTTATGTATGTGAGCAAGTAGAGTAGATCATAGAAAGTCTTGAATATCTTTAAAAAAAATCATTAATTGCAATGGAAAGCCAAGTATGATTTTTGACCAGCAGTAACACAATGAGAGCTTTAGAATATCATCTAGTGGCAGTATTCAAAATAAATCAGCAGAGGGAGAGCCTGAATGCAGGGCCATGCACCAGGGAGAGTGGAACGAGAATGGAAGAAAAAGATGGGTGATAGATCAAGGGGGACTGGGCATGTAGGAGGTGAGAAGTGGAGGAGTCAGAAATGACTCAGGTTTCTGGGCTGAGTCACTGCAATTAAGCATGATGCCATTAAAAGAAAAAAGGAACGTGAGAGGAAAAACAGGTTTGGGAAGGACAGATACAGGAGCTGAGTTCCTAAGACACTGCATGTGACAGGCTGGGAGACTACTCTGCTCCCTCAGGCCCCGAGAAGCCTGGGGGCTACAACATGTGTATGCTGATACTCAACGCTTCCCCTCACCTGTTTACTTGCTGTGTAGTTGCCAGAACACTCCAAGCAGTTGTGATAGGCGCCGTAACAGATGATGGGCTCTGGCAGGCTCTCTAGGAAAAGCAGCAAGGCTTCAGCTACAGAATGATTGTTAATGGCTTTTGGCCCATCGTTAAGGAACAGGTGATGCTGCTGCCCATGATTAGGAAAAGGCCCAGGAGCGAGCACATGCCAGAAGTGCTGCCTGCCTGATAGCTTGAAAGGGCCAAGCAGTTTGTCAGCGTAGTCGGGCCCTCCTGAGCTCCTACTATCCTGGTTACTTAAAGTTGTAGAGTCTTCTCTATGCAAACTTTAAGTAAGAAAAACATGGTAGCTGAGGACACAATATCTGATTTTGAGCCTTAAAATATTATTCTTTCCTTTCTCTCACCTCTCCTACTCACACACACGCACAAAGGATACAGGGGATATCAAGGGTATCGATCATTCCAGTATCCAAAGAGTCCCTGATTTTCTCAAACTCCAACCGCAGGCCTGGCTGTTGAAACAGATCTTCCTATAAAAGGGAAGATAGTCACAAAGTAATTATATTCTCAGAAAATCAGTAATGATTTCCTGACCCAAAAATACAATTGCTGGCAGAGAACAAAAAGAAGCAGTGCAGTGGGCCTTTGAGTCACCCGCGTAGACAATCGTATTTAGGCTGGCGTGGCTAACTCTTCTCGAAGGCCTTCCCAGGCGTGTTCCCACAACAGGTCTTCAGAATGATAAGACATCTATTATAAAACTATGGGTAGGGCATACTATACAACAGTAAGATCCAACATACGGGAAAACTTAAAAGTAGCTATGTTTCCTGCACTATTTATTATAGAGGGATTAACCAGAAAAAGAAAATTCTGAAGAAATTATATCATTTATAAGATGAATAAAACTAAGCTCGTTGCTTAATGAAAACAATATTTATGACAATAAAGGCATTTCTGGTAATCCTAGGGGACTTTATATGTATGTGTTTTATAAAATGACTTAATGCCATCCAACTGCGTTAATAATAACCATATTATACGTATTGCTCAAGTTACACTTGAGAAGAACGCCACAGAGAAGGCAGAAAAGCATGGTACTTAAGAATGTGAGTTCTACAGCCAGACTTGCTGGGTTCCAATCCCAATCCTGCCCATTTATCAGCTTTGGGACTTTGACAAAGCTATTTAACTTTCCTGAGAACTAAATGACGCAATGCTGTAAAACACTTAGGATGAGGTTTGGAACACTGTAACACAATAAATGTGAAGGAAAAAAGTGAAAAGAGTATCATAAAAACATACGTTGCTCTGTCTCCCTGGGACCTATGTAAATGAATCCGTGAAACTGGCCTATCTGATCTCATGAAGCTTGCCCAAGTCACTCTAGCAATCAGGCCTCCTGACTCATGGCCTGGGAATTCCATCTGGTGTCCGGCCTCTGTCTGGCTTGACAACAAGTTAGTCCCTCCCATTCCTGGAAGCTGACGCGGGTTCCTCAAAAGGAGAGCAGGCTCCCAGCCTGAGAAGTCTCCAGATAGCTTTCTACCCGGGTGACCCCAGAGGCCAGGGGAGGAAGCACGCTGCACTGGGAATGCTGTCCTATGTAAGGCTGCTTCCCTTGGGGGTAATCAAGTGTTCTGTGTACTATCACCATCCCTCAAGGGTGTGAAACAGGTGCCTATTTATCCCCCATTCACTCCCTGTGGGAAGAACAGCTTTCCACAGGTTCTCTGGAGTAAACACTTCTTACGCCAGACTTGTTGGGACTGATGCTGGTTCTCAAGGCAGCCTGGCCCCAATCAGGTCTGACTGCATAACCAACACCCACCTGCTGGACAGCATTTCGGTACAGGTAATCAACCATCATCCAGAGTTCTTTGGGGATGTCCATGGGGTTCTCCAACTGGCTGCCGTCATCTTCAGTCCACAGCGGCATCAGAGTCTGGAGAGAAGTGAAAAGCATAAGAGGCCCCAGCCGCGGAACTTGTGCTAGGCTGGCTTTAGGACAACACATGAGGTGGGGACAATGAACCCGTGGAAGAAGTGAAGGATTTCAATGCCCCTAAACAAACACTTCAGTCAAAAATGAAATCAGGTGGCACAAAGTATAAGGGTGATTTTGAGAACTGGGAGTGGATTATAGCAAAGAAGTGTCAATGAAGCAGGTGAAATATGCATCAACTTCTAAGGGAAAAAAACCCTGCCTATAGCATTTCACTGTCAGAACTAAAAGGCAGTGCGGTCCAGTGAAAAAAGAGCACAGACTTGGGAGTCCCACACCCGAATGTAAGGTCCAGGTCCACTGTTAACTTGCCATGTTACCTGTGACAGATCACTCTCCTTATGGGGCCTCTGTTTTCATCTATATAATGGAGAGGATGGTGTTCAAGAATACCTAAGTAAAAAAATGCGTGGGTCGGAGGAGCATACATATTACCATAAAGCTGCTCCAAACTAGTTCCCTTGTATTAGAATTGTCTCCATAGGAACTTCTAGATCTCAGAAAATTAAGTTTGGGATGAGATACTACCAAGTGATGATTAAAATTGGAAAAAAAAAAGGAGTAAGATCATGGGCCAGGGAATCTTCATTACATCATATCCCTGGCTCAGTTTCTCTAATGCACTATGTATCAATGACTGAAAAGCATAGCTACAATATTTCCCGGCTGTTCCTATAGAGTGGTGGGGCCACTTCCCACCCTTGGAATCTGGGCTGGCCTCAAAATCTGCCACATTCTGATTACAACTGCACAAATGAGCCTGAGCAAGACCGGCAGAAGAGACACACAGGAGACTCGGAGAGTCAGGAGAAACGTGTTGCTTAATAACTTGTTGCTTTCAACCATTAAAATTTCAGGGTGGTTTGTTACAGGGCAATATACAGCTGGCACAGTGAGCCAGCTCCAGGGAGGCTGAAGAATCCTCAGGTCCCTGGGAAGTGTGACTGGCTTGGCCACTGCACAGTACCAGGTGTTTCCTTGTGGCATGTAACTCACCAGTTCTCTGATAGTTTCAAGCGGCAGGTCCAAGATCGGCTCCCTCATGTAGCACAGTGTATGAATGGGAGTTCCGAAACAGCTGGGCAGGTAGTTCCCAGACACAGACAAAAAGTAATCTTTTCCCCTGTCCAAGTGCAAAACGAGAATGTCCTCAATTTTATCTTCACCTGAGTTGAGCTTTGTAGCCATGGTCTTATTTACAAACACCTCCAATTCAATCTCAATGGAAGATTCTGAAGAAAAATTTAAAAAGTAATGTTGGCTGGTGGGAAGCTAAGAGAAAGGGGGCAATGAAAATAAAGGGGAAGAGAGCCAGGTTTAAAGGGTTGGGGGACAGAAACAAAGAGGGAATAAGAGCCAACCAAAAAAGCATTTATGTGCTCAGCACTGAGGAGACACGGAACAGAGTTCATAGTCCAAAGGGGAATATGAAAACAACAACCAAACTACGAAATTCAAGTTCTAAGTAGCGGAGCTCAACTAGAAATTATTACTACACTAAGAAGGCAGGGATCAAAGAGCCTGCCCTGAGAAAGGTCAGGTGAAGACACTGGTCCAGTAGAAAGTACAATGAAACTATCAGCCTATGAATTGTCCACAAAACAGGCTTAATTCTGCTGCTACACAGCACAACGTAGAACAGAGGAGAAGTTACAGGGTCAGATATAATTTCTGGATTACCACCCCATTATCCTTCCCCATAAGAGCAGATACTTGGAGACACTGAATTAGAGAACAGGCTGACAGTGACCAGAGGGGAGAGGGGAGGGAATTTCAGGGGGAAAGGGGAAGGGTTTACAGGAACAAGTATAAAGGACACATGGACAAAAACTAGGGGAGGTGGAAATGGAAGGGAGGTGGGGAGGGCTGGGGGGGTGGGCTGGGATGGGAGTAAAAGACAGAAAACTGTACATGAACAATTAAAATTTTTAAAAAATGCACACACAAAAAAGAGCAGATAGTTGGGAATTGATTATGGTCAAGCAGAAAATGAAAATGGTTCTTTTAACAGCAGCCCCTGAATCACAGGAATCTCAGGTTTTCTCCTTCTGTGAAATTATGGAACAAACACATGACTGAAAATGCTTCTGAAGCATTTTCACGCTCCTCACTATTTTATATTTTATTTATGGGTGACTCATCCAAGGACTTTTCAAAAGTTTCAAGCAGACAGCAAAATGCTAAGAAACAAAAAACTTATATATCTGGAAAGTGAGCAGAAACAGGGTAGAGTGTCCCCCAACCAGTACCCTGGCACCTGGAAACAGAGGCCTTACCTGGCAGGAGGAACCCTCTGCTGGGGTTGACATTCAGCCACGGCTTACAGTAGGACTCTTCGTCAGGCTTGTTGATGAACTCGAACTGACAGGGCACTTGTCCATTATGAATGGTAAAGGATTCCACCTGCAGTTGCATGTACTTCACATCCTGAAAACAGAACTGGGGACAAGCCCGGGACCTGTCAGGCCGGTGCCCTCTTCCCAGCACCCTGTCCAAACACCCAGCTGGGTGATCCCTGCCCTTTCTGGAAAGAAAATGAAGGACCACCTCTTTCAAATCATATTTCTGCTCTAAGTATTTACCTGGGAGGCCACCACTACCACTAATGACCAGTTGTCTATGTTTAACCCAGGAACCCCAAAACTCAAAGAACTCATGTTGTTTTATAAATAAATTTCCTGAAGTAACCAATGTTTACATCTTCTACACCCAAAAACCATCTCCAAACACCCTTCACAAATTCCACCCCAAACAGGAAGACCACGCTTATCCTTCCAAGCAGCTGGACATCGAAGACATTAAAAATCTCTGACCATGAACCCCATTTGATTGACTTCTCGGTATTGTCCATTCTGAATGATGTATGCTGTGACTCTTTCATGACAAATCTTTGGCCCTAACTTTACTCCTCCCCCTGCCCACTGCTTTTCTAAACTGCTTTCTCTACCATCAACTCAGGCACACCCAAGAAATTCAGACCCAATCTAACCTCAAAGAAAGCATCAGTAGGAAGACAAACGCAATGAAAGAATACACAGCAGTTTTTCCAAAATCAAACACAACACATTTTGGATCACCTATGCCATTATTTAACACATAGATGGCCCACATGTGCGTGAAGTTATGAGCCACAAAAGGTTAAAGGCTCCTGGTTTAGAAGATCAGGAGATGAACATAATCTAAACCAACAACCCCTCTCTTCCCAGCTAGCATCATCAGCTTCACCTCACCTAGAAGTAGCCTATCAAGAAAGGCTAGAGTCCAGTAGGCTTATGGGTACCTCCTGGAACTCTGAGCCCTAGTAGAGCAGATTTAAGCTCTATGAAGAGCAGAGCCTGATGCTGACATTCTTAATGTCTCCTTCCTACCTCTCGCTTGGAGAGGGACACAGAGGGAATGTTGGCATTCTCCATCTTATCCAGGGACCGAACAATCTCCTCCAGAGTCTTCCGGTACAGGTCTTCATTTTTAACCCTCACCTGGAAGGAAACATCGGAGACTGAGCATCAGGACTGGTGCCCACTTCCTCTTTCTCAGATAGAGGACACTCCGGCATTGGGAAACAGACAGCAAGACAGAGAGTAAGACTAAATACATTCCAATTAACAATACGCACAGAAGGGTCTCGCAGAAGCAGAAAGAAGATGTGGAGTGAAAGCCTGGTTGGCGGTTCTACTCGGTCTTGGGACCAGGCAGAGAGATGCTCTGTGCCAAGGCCTGCAGTGAGAAACTTCTCTAGAAACTTTGATTTAAAGTGGCATTTCTTAAAAAAAAACACACACACACACACAAAAACACAAAAACAAAACAAAACAAAAAACAACCCAGCATTTCTCAAGCTTTCTAAACCTGTGCTCCACCAACCAAGGTTTTGTCAGGTTTTCCCTTCTGTATTTTGAATTATAAATCCACTTTTTGTCACTTTCCAATAATAGAACTTTAATTATAATATCCATTAGGCTTTTTTCAAACCATCCACATGCTCACGGATGCTGATAAGCCTCTACTGGCACCCTTGAGAATTGATAATATGAAGAAACACAGAAGTCACTGAAGAAGAGATGCAAACAGGAAATAAATGAAAAGATGTTCAACTTCACCAGTAACCAGGGAGATGTAATCGAAAATAATGAAGTATCTTTTCCTATTGGCTCACTGTGTTGGTAGAAATTTAAAAGATTGCTAAAAAACCAATATTAGCCAGGGTGTGGGGAAAATAAGCTCATACATGGCTGGCAGAAGTGTAAATGGTAAAAACTGTTGGTAGGATAACTTAGCAAAATCTAATAAATTTAAAATACATTTTTCACTGACCCACTAATTTTACCTCTAGGAATTTCATTCTATAGAAACTCACACTGGAACACAAAAATATATGTGCAGGGTGGTCACCATAGCACTGTATATACTAGCAAAACTTTGGAAACAACTTAAATGACCATCAGTATGTACATTAGGGTTCATCCATACTGTGGAATATTTTGTAGGCTTTAAAAATAATAAGGAGGGCCCTGGCCAGGGTGGCTTAATTGGTTGGCGCATCATCCCATAAACCAAAAGGTTGCAGGTCTGACTCCTGATCAGGGCACATGCCTGGGTTGTAGGTTCAGCCTGGGTCAGGGCGTGTAGGAGAGCCAACCAACCCATGTTTCTCTCTCACATCAATGTTTCTCTCCCTGTCTCTGCTTTCCTTCCCCTCTCTTTAAAATCAATAAGCATGTCCTTGGGTGAGGATAAATAATAAAATTTTAAATAAAAATAATAAGGAGTGGCCCTGACTTGTGTGGCTCAGTTACTTGGGTGTCATCCCACAAAACGGAAGGTCTCCAGTTGAGAAGTGTCATATAAAGATCTCCTAAGACATAGTGAGTGGGGGGAAAAGATGTTCTCAGAACAATGTGCGTATGATCTCCTTCACAAAAAAAGGAAAAACATCCTCTACTATGTCATATATAGAATATCGACATGCACTTGTAAATGCAGGAGGAAAGGTCTAAATAGTAAGAGGAACTTGAGTAGTATGCCAAAGGAATTATGAATTAAAGTGAAATTAAAACAATTTTTCGGAGACCAGGCGAGATCAGGTGCATGCTGCATGGTTTGGCCGTGGACTGAAATTAAAACAATTTTTAGAGAAGCTACATCACATTCAAGAGAGGAAGAAGATGCCAGAGAGATAAAAGTGGACTTGGTTGTAAGGACCTACTATGTCCTATGGAACAATTACAATTGGCACCAGCAGCCCACCTACCCCGATGTCAAACTCTGAGCTGACAGGCTTGTGGTCACTGGTCTTCAGGGCCATGTGGCTCTGGTAACTCAGCTGAGTAATGTTCTTCCCTTTCCAGAGGATCCGGTCACACCAGGCAGGAACACGACACTTCTCACTGAAATGCAAAGTCCAGACCGGGGCCGTCACAGGCACAGCGGCACGCACTGCCTAGCCAGCACCCCGTCTCGGCTGGGGAGTGACAGGGCAGAGCCTCAGGTCCCCGCAGCCCAGTGATCCGAGGGGGCAGGAACGATTTGGGCACACCAAGAGATAACATGTATCCTATGGATCATCCAAAACACTGTTCAGAGTGATTCCCTGCTCTTTAGCCTCCTATGGGGATGAGGTGAGAGTCAAGAGGTAATCTGACAGTTACTCTATGATTCTGAAAAAATGGTGGCTAAAACAGGCTCTGAATTCCTACTGCCTGGGTTCAAACCCTGGCTCTACATTTGCCTGCTTGGAAGGCTCTTGAATTTTTCTATGCCTCAGTTACCTGATCTAGAAAATGAGAATATTAAATGAGATAATACAAGTAAAATGTGTGGAATAGGGCATGGTATACCATAATATATGAACTACAATGCAACAACCAAATATAAGCTAAGTTAGTTGGAACCATCACCCTAAGCATAGCATAAAAGTAAATCAGTCACAAAAATTATTAAGGAACAAAGGAAAAGGCAGTCAAAAAAAACCCCCAAAAAACCCCAAAAAACATAGAGGAAGGCAGGCTGCTTAATGAGCAGATACTGAGAGAAAATGTTTAACCCGAGTACCAAACATGGGGGAGAAGTCACAGTAAACCTATCTCCTTCTTTAGGCCCACAAGGGCAGGTGCTTCCCTAATTTCAGGGTTTCCATTTGCTCGACCCTCTGAAGCAGCCTCTGACCCACCTGGTGTCCCACTCGTCGGAGCCAGTGTCGTACTTATACGTAGGCTGGAACGTGAGCTCGCCTTCTGTGAAGCCTTCAAAGACGACCTTTGCAGCCACCTGAATTTTTAGCTATGCAAAAGGATGGAAGAAAAAAATCTCAGAATAAAAAGGACAAACCTTAAATTAGCAGAGGAAAGGAAATTAATTTGAAATTTGAACCCTAACCCAAAGGGATTAGGCCCATGACAAGGCTACACTGTGAGATCTGGAGTTAACTAACTTCCAGGAATACGAGCAAGCTAACGTTTCCTTTGCTTTTATACAGTTTTTAAGGCTTTTATATAAGAGTTACCTACATCCAAGGGGCCTGAGTACCATCTTACAGAGATGTCTCTATGAGGAGTGTGTACCAACATACAAGAGCTTTGCCCTTCTAGGCACCAGATGCTTCATCTATGTAGCACATTATCACAATTACACAGAGATAAAACTGCACAGAAAAAGAGTCTGGAAAGATACAGTCCATAAAGCAAAGGGGAGCTTCCATGCAGGCCTCAAGTAAGGCCTGCGTGAGTGTGGCTGGTAGGGTGATAATATGGCTGTACTAATTTATAGTTTTTAATTTGAACATTTCACTTAAAATGTCACGTGATATGCTTGAGTGTGATATTGTTATGTTACTGAATTACATGCTTATGATTTTGTAATAAAAGATTTTGTAATAAAAAAAGAGGTATTAGAGCCCTGGCTGGTGTGGCTCAGTGGCTTGAGCGCTGGTTTGTGAACCAAAGGGTCACTGGTTCGATTCCCAATCAGGGCACATGCCTGGGTTGCAGGCCAGGTTCCTGGTGGGGGGCTGCATAAGAGGCAACCACACACTGATGTTTCTCTCTCTTTCTCTTTCTCCCCTCCCTTGCCCTTGCTCTAAAAATAAATAAATAAAATCTTTTTTTTAAAAAAGGGGGGGCGTTATTTGTGCCAGACCTCTCTGCATAGTAGAAATATACCAAACCAATTATGAATTAATTTAAATTAAAAACTACTTTTGAAAGAAGCTTGTTCAATTAGTTATATGAACTGAAGGAAGCTGTGTGCCTTGGTTTCCCCATCTGTAAGTTTTGGATTCACAATAGAATCTGCTTCGTAGGATCATTGGCAATGTGCACTGTCAACTTAGAGCAGTGCCTGACACATTACAGTAATAGCTAGATCCTTCCTGGTGCACTAATTCTACAAGATCCATCCAAATCACGCTCTCAGCAAGAGATTAAAAAAACACAGGTGCCCCTGCCTCTCCGCGCCCCCAGTGCTCAGCTTGGTACTAAGCAGACTGGTGAAGAACTGCCAGCTCTAACACAGAAGGTAACAGTTGCCAAATTCCCCAAAATGTGAATTCCTAATATAAACTATTAAAGAAAAAGCAACAGGAAATAAAAATGTAGGCATTAAGGTAAGCTGATGCTCCTTGAATGGGTATATATAGACCTTAAAATCACCTGGAAAGCAGAGATCACATAAAACAACTACTTTTACTGGAGGAAAGACCAAAAAAGAAGGTAAGAGAAGATGAGCATTAAACTCCTGGGGAAATGAGAATGCCTCAGTCCAGAATACAGAGGCCATGAACAGGCAGTTACAGAAGAGAATAAACTGGGTTAGGGCTGAAATGGGGATCATAGAGAATAAAAGTAATTTACAAATGAAAACAGCTGGAGAGAAAAAATGAGTTAATAAAAAAATTATTACACAGAGAAAGACATAAAGTTGAGGGTTGTTCCCCTCCAATTAATCTTTACTGGGGAAAAAAGGTAACGGAAAGATTTAGACTGATTATTAAAGGGGGCATAGACTAAAAAGAAACCGTAACATTCTGAACAATTCTGACCAAGGAACAGCTTTTCAATCTACTAAGGAGGAGCCTAAAGAAAGTCAGAGAGAAACTGATTTCTCTCATCCTGTGAAATGGCTTATGCTCCCAGACAGAAATGCTAACCCAATAGATGGCAGGAGAGAAAAGCAGGTCACAGAACCAACTCCCATTGGGAATGAAGAAAACCACTCAGGAAAAAGAGCTGTGATTCACACTGGACAGGTCTGGGGAGGAGGAAGAGAGGGGAACAGGAGGAACATTAAAAAAAAATTAGTAAATCATTTAAAATATACCAAGTATCACGACTTCTGGTCAAGAAGGCAGTATAGGCAGACATGGCTCACTCTCTTTGCACAACCACATCAAAATTACAACTAAAATACAGAACAACCATCACTCAGAACCGTCAGAAAATGAGTTGAACAGAAGTCTGATAACTACAGAATTACAGAAACCACACCCATCCAGACTGGTAGGAGGGGTGCAGACGCAGAATTGGCTGGTCCCTCACCCAGGTGTGGTGGATAAAAATTTAAAAGGAATACCTTGGGAGTGAGGAGTCCCAGCCCTACACTAGGCCCCCCACCCAGGGTTCTAGTGCCAGGAAGATAAGTCCCTACAACTTCTGGCTGCAAAAACCAGTAGGGATTGAGTCGGTGAAAGAAACTGCTGGAGCCCCAAGCAGTTCCTCTGAAAGAACCCAGACACAGATTCACCTATTCAGACTCAGTCCCTCTGAGCTCCAGCACCAGGGTAGCAGCTTGAAAGGCATGAGTGGCACACAGGGAGAAACTGAAGTGTCCAGCATCAAGATGAGCAGATGCCACTGTCCCTTTTCTAAACCCTCCCCAGAAGAGCCAGCAAACTGGTGCCATATCCGGGACTCCATCTACCTGGCTAACATTGTTTGACCTGCCTTGGAGATTCCCAGAGACTCTGCCCGACCCAACTTGTGGGCCCACCCAAGCTGCTTTTCCATATGAATGGCTGGTATTACCTCATACAACTTCCTGAATCCTCTCAAGCAAACAACAGCTGGCCTCAGTGAGCCTCAGGCCCAGCACTAGCAGCATCCAGCCTAGACTCACAGCTTGGCTTCACCTGGGAATCTCCCAGCACAGCACAAGTAGCAGCCATCTCAGATTGCTTTATAGCTCAGGCAGGGTGGCCCTGGGCAGAACACAGATGGGGGCTGACCTTGGCCTGCGCCACCTGGGAAACCGCAGGGCCAGCATACCCACTGGTTAGCTACAGACCACATCGGAGCACCACTACCCTGCCCTTGCACAGCTGATCCTCCACGGAAGGCAGAGGTTGGTGGACTCTAGTCACAGCCAATCGCTGCAGCTGACTGACTGGGTAAAACCCTCCTATTGATCTGCCAACAGCAACCAAGGCTCAACTATAAGAGGAGGGTGTACTTAGCCCACACAGAAGATGTACCTTGAATACTCAGAGTGGGTAATGGGGAGGCTGCGGCACTGGACCCTACAGGACACCTCTACACTACCAAGACACAGAGTCAAAGCAGCTCTACCTCTAACACACAGAAACAAACATAGGGAGGCTGCCAAAACAAGGAGACAAAGAAACATGGCCCAAAAGAAAAAACAGATAAAAACTCCAGAAAAAGGACTAAACAAGATGGAGATAAGCAATCTATCAAATGCAGAGTTCAATACGCTGGTTATAAAGATGCTTGGTGAACATAGTGAGGACCTCAGCAGTACAAAAAAGATCCAGTCAGGAATGAAGGATACACTAATGAAATAAAGAACAATTTACAGGGAAACAACAGCAGAGTGGATGAAGCCAAGAATCAAATCAATGATTTGGAACATAAGGAACCAAAAAAAACAACCAATCACAACAAGAAGAAAAAAGAATCCAAAACAATGAAGATAGTATAATAAGCAGCCCATGAGACAACTTCAAGAGGTCCAACATTTGTATCACAGGGGAGCCAGAAGGAGAAGAGAAAGAGCAAGAAATTGGAAATCTATTTGAAAAAATAAATGAAAGAAAACTTCCCCAATTTGGTGAAGGAAATTACGTGCAAGTCCAGGAAGCACAGAGAGTCCCAAACAAGATAGATGCAAAGAGGCCCACTCCAAGACACAACATAATTAAAATGCCACAGGTTAAAGATAAAGAGAGAATCTTAAAAGCAGCAAGAGAAAAGCAGTTAGTTACCTACAAGGGAGCTCCTGTAAGACTGCCAGCTGATTTCTCAAAAGAAACTTTACAGGCTAAAAGAGACTGGCAAGAAATATTCAAAGTTATGAAAAGCAGGGACCTACAGCCAAGACTGCTCTACTCAGCAAAGCTATCATTTAAAATCAAAGAGCAGATGAAGAGCTTTCCAGAAAAAAAAACTAACGGAGTTCATGATCACCAAACCATTATTATATGAAATGTTAAAGGGACTTACTTTCTTATTTAAGAAAAAGAATATCAAAACTATGAACAATAAAAGGGTAAAAATACATATTTGCCAACAATTGAATCTAAAAAACAAACTAAGCAACCAAGAAGAACAGAGACAGAATCATGGATACAGAGAGTGCTTTGATGGTTGCCAGATGGGATGGGGGTACAGGGGAGTGGGTGAAGAGGTGAGGGGATTAAGAAGTATGCATAGGTAGTTACAGAGTAGCCATGGGGATGTAAAGTACAGTACAGGAAATGGAGTAGCCAAAGAATTTATATGCATCACCCATGGACATGAACAATGGTGGGGCAACTGCCTGAGGGAGCAGGGGTGCTGGGTGGAGGGGGGCACAGGGGGAAAAATCAGGACAACTGGAATAGCATAATCCATAAAATATAGGGTCCAGCACAAATAACACCTTTTTATTACAAAATCGTAAGTGTGTAATTCAGTACCATAACTATATCACATTCAAGCATATCATATGACATTTTAGGTAAAATGTTCAAATTGAAACTATAAATTAGTACACCAATATTATCAGCCTACCAACCACACTCAAGCAGGTGTTACTTCTGCCAGACCCTGTATAAAAATAAACTAAAATAAATCAAGTATATTATTTATGAGAAGTCTGGTACCCTTTTAGTCCCAACTTGAATGAATGAATGAGCACACACAAGGCAGGCAGGCAGGCAGGCAGACAGAGACAGACACAGAGAGAGAGAGAGAGAGAGAGAGAGAGAGAGAGAGAGAGAGAGAGAACGAGAACATGATCCTGTTCCCAAGGGAGACTAGGCACCTCCAGGGACAAGCCACGGAGGGGAAAACTATGGAAGAGGGAAATGCAGGTGAAAGAAAGCCATGACTAGACATCAGCTCCTCAGGGGAACCTCCCAAGTCAAGAAGAAGAGGCTGAGAGTTGGAAGCCAAGCTTTCCTGTGCCCTCACAGTGTGGGGACAGCTGCCTGAGAGGGCACAGGTGGCCATCTGTACCTGGTCATACGCATGCAGAGTTTGAAAGGCCTTCTCTTCAATGAGCTTTTTCACTTTTTCCACATCCAGCTCTTCTATCCTGTAGTTGAGGTCCCCCAGCCATAAGATCACACTGTGAGGACAGAGCACAAAGGTGACAGGGTTTAGTAGGGACATTTCCTGTCTTATCCAGTGGGCTTCTCACAGAAGGCCCCTGAGGCTCAGCCTCTTGGGAACTGGGTAGGAAAGCAATGCAGCCACTCAGGAAATCTTTCTCTCTTTAATACCATGTCTAACATGCTGATTACTCAATTATCTTGGTTCAAGTTAATTAAAAACCACCTTGAGTTTTCCTCGACTATTCTATTCTTGTATGGTTGCAAAGACAGTGTAAGAGGATCTAAAAGCAAGACAATAATTTACTTTATTCTTGGGAAGAGGAAAAAAGATCCAGTACTGAGAGTCTTGTCAATCACCCAGGGACCCCGAACTAGATGATGCCACAATGTCACCTCTGCCTCCATGCACACTCCAGTCCACAAAACACACTTCCAGCCTTTGTTTCTGGACCTGAATTCCTCTGAAACAAAGCTCAACCTTTACAAGAGAGTCTGGGTTTAACCACCACCATAGCATTGGTTGGCTCTTTTTGCAGAGTGTGACAGGTGCTTTATTACACCTGATGCTTTGGGGGAAAAGATAACCGAATGCTCCTAGATGACACTGCACACCCCAGTGAAGTCCAATGCTGCTCTATCAGAAGCCAAGCACCAAGTCATTAGAGAATCTGCACAGCAGTATACACACCCCAACACAAAAGCAAAGTGACATGCAAGTTGCGACCTCACAAACTAGGATGCTGCAGGTTTAGCAGAAGGGAAGATACACTCCCTGCTAGGTTCCCTGGAGAAGAAAAGCCATCCTGTAAGCTTCTAGGACACCGGCGAGCTCAAGAGAGTTCCACTATGGCAGCAGGCAGGAAGAGAGGCTTGACTCTGTACACTCCCTGGCAGACACCACAGCCCCAGTGGCTTCTTCCTCTTTACAAAAGAAGTGGCACAAGCTTCAAGTGTTACTTTCAAGTCTGAAATTCTAAGATCCCTTAAATGTAGACATAAAGGAAGTTTTAGAGATAAACGAAATGAAGAGGATAGACAAAAATTAGCATAAGATGCTCCTGGCAGCTGCAACTATATCTTTATAAAGTTGAGGTACCAAAGACTCAGTGAAGGTAGCCAAATGTAGTCATCCTCAATTATATATGCTACTAGAAAGAACTTATGTATAAAGTGCTAAAACATACTTCTAACACCTGGAATTGAGGCACTCACTCTTGGTTGTTTTCCTTGTGATGTATCAAGGCAGACCCATATTACAATCAATCTTATACATTTTCCAGGGACAAATGATTTGAGAACAATTCTAGGTCTGCCGGACGGCAAGTTAGGAAACCTCACATTCCCAAGGGGCGTGATCCACGTGTAACTGGGAGCTGACTAGAGCTCCCACTGCAGCAGTGGCAGGCCCCCCCCCGCCCCCAGCTACCTCCCTCACAAAACAGACAGCCCACAGCTCCGCACACCAGGAGCAGTGACCCATTTGGGCCAGAAACCCAGACTCACTCGTGCTTGCTGATGGTGAGAGGGGGAAGGCTTTGGTCGACCTGGCAAAACTGCATCCGAGAACAGATGTCCTTATAGTCCTGGTTCCTCCTCTCGTACTCTTCGGTGTGGGCCGCCAAGTGAGAATTCACAACACAGACGCTGGTGGTGTGGAACTGGAACCTGATCGCCACTCCTCCTTTGTTGCCCTGTGAAAGGAGCCCAAAGAAATCCAGTTCACCCCCTCATCGTGTTAGTAGTTTAAACCCGCAGACTTTCAAGATGTTTTCTCTTGACTAGTCTTCAGGTAAGTAAAGCAGTGTTATTGTCTGTATTTTACAGGGAAGACGACAAATCCAAAGGCAGAATGACTAGCCAGTCCGTGGCAAAGCTGAGTTCACTTTCCACTGGAGAGCTACATGCTCCCCCTTCTCCACGGAAAGCTGAGTTCTTGCAGCAGAACCTAAAAGCAGAGCTTCCATAGCCTCAAGAAGAGGAAAATGCACATCTTCATCAGCATTCTTTCTTTTCCTTTGTGACCCAATATAGTTTCTGCAATGTATTTCACGAATTAGATGGGAGGATAAACTAGAGGCACTCGTGTGGAGCTCGTGTGCTAGTTGGGCAAATCAGCCAGCAACTCCCTAAAACATGATTTCTAAATGGTCTGCTCAGTGTAGTCCTGCTTGAGGGTACAGTTGACCTTGCAATACTAGCATTCTCAAACTGGACACATGCGGTCAAGGCATCATGAGAAGTGGGGTCAAAACCTTAGGGACCCAGGCCCTCAGAGTGCCAAACACACCACCAAGAACTCACCATCCTCCCCATGATGCCTGTCCCCACAGTCTCAGCTTCCACCTCCGAGACGTGCGCTGCATGTTCCTGTTTGACGTATAACAGCAGCATGAT
The DNA here is from genome assembly GCA_004027475.1 of Anoura caudifer. Lineage (NCBI taxonomy): Eukaryota > Metazoa > Chordata > Mammalia > Chiroptera > Phyllostomidae > Anoura > Anoura caudifer. Next base: position 332,453 of record PVKU01000588.1, on the reverse strand, counting down.
CCCAACCAGTCGGATGAGCTTCACCTGGAAAACAGAGCCAAACATTCCAGTCATGGTATTGAACAGAGGTTGAAAACAGGAATAAATACCCCAAAGGAAAAGTGGTCTTGAAGCTGGCTGAGGGTAGTAATGTGTCTCCTTCTCCACACTCGTGCCCAGGGCAAGCACTCATTCAAATCACTTAACACGTTCTGTGACGACCTAAACAGCCTGTAAGTGCCGACACTTAAATCTTTCCCACCCACAGGTGCCTCTTATGGAGGACGTAGAAGTGAAATAGCAGGATAACTAGGACTGGCTTATGGAAAAAGTGAAAGGTTGTCTTAGAACTTCCCTGCATGACAACCTAAAATTCAAAGGTCCTGACTCCTCTCTTACCTTCGCATACTTGGCATCGGGATGAAGACTCTCGGACACAGCTTTAAACCATTCTTCCTCTTTTGGGGTGTCATGGAAGAAAAAGGCCTCCTTACTCAGATCAAGCTCCTGGAAGCTGTCAGGAGAAGCAAGCAGTCAGAGAGCAGAGAAAGGTGATGTGCAAGGCGACATGTTCTCAGATTCTTTTGGGCGTGTAAATCCTAGCTTTCTGGTTAAGCTGCAGGGCCCTCATGAGGAAAGAAAAACAAACACTTAGAGCTGAGGGTCAAATGCTAAGGAACTTACCAGTGCTTTCACAGGCACAAGCCATTTCCCCTTTATAACCAGCCTGTGATGTAGCTGGAAGCACCTGCATTTTACATCTGGGACCACAAGCCCACAGAAGCACCAAGCGGCAAATGAGCTCAAACGTAGGTCTACATACATCCCCAAATCCTCAGCCCTCTCCACTTTACCATACAGGCTTCTTTGCTGCCCCCTCGCCATCAGCAATGCCCAGTATAGTGGTAGGAGGATAAAAAGTGTGAAAAGAAAGGAATGACTGATGGGACTTTTTTTTTTTTTTAAAGCTAACCTTTCTTCCCTGGAAAAAGTTATTTTTGCTTTATGACCAACAAAGTGTTGAAATGTGTAAGTAATGCAAGTCAGTTCAAGGTGCAGTGATTTTAACAGAGGATCATACTAAAAATTCAACACTAGCATGTAAATGCCAAGCACATCACTTTAATCATGCCAGAAATGTGTTTACGAGGACAAGCATCGAACAGAGAAGCAGCTGCTATTAAGCACATGTTTATTTTTCAATTCCTTCACCTGCTATGAAGGCTCAGGTATGTACAGGGATGGGCAAAAGTAGGTTTACAGTTGTGAGTATGTGAAATAGAGTTTCTTCTTGTATCATTATTTGTATTACTTATTGAATTATTTTCTATACCGACAACTGTAAACCTGCTTTGGCCCGCCCCATATTCATGCCCCATCCCTTCAGCCGCAGCTCTGCATTTCTCAGAATACAAAGGTGACTGGGAGAGAAGCACTCACCCTACACAGTACACGTCTGGGGCCTGGGTACTGTGACTTAGCCAGGGCCGGAGGCATTCTTTGGGGGACTGTCCATTCACATTGTATGTTCCCACAAAAAACCTGTCACCAAAGAGAATCAGTCAGTCACTCAGGAGGACTATGGAGACCACAGGGGAACACACCTCATGCTGGTTTCACCCTCTCTGGAGTAGAATTTTATGACATAGAAAATGCCACATCTAACCTGGACCAGTGACATCAGTCTGCTGTGATATTTGTTGCTTTTGTGATAACTTCAAACAATACAGGCCTACTCTGAACATTCCGACTTAGGTTTAACAGCCGTCAGAGAGCTGTAATCCACAAAACGATTCTTTACCCTGTGCATGCTACAAACATGCAAATAATGAAAAGCACCTTGGTGATTCCTTTCAGAAAGAAAGCAACCGCAGTACTCACCACGACTGACCACTTCTGTCCCTAGAGGCCATGTTCCTTTGTCTTATGGTCACGATGCAGTATTTAAAAGATCTAGCAGATCATGCAATCTTTATTCATTTAACTTTCAGTAATCTCACCTAAAAAGTTACCAAACACTAACTTCATTTTACTAACTTCAACCTAAATCCCCTTCTTCAAAGACCCAGAATGACCAAGGGTTACACCCACGCCAGGACAGTGTTCCTACTTTCGTACCCACACCGCTCCTCGGATATCCTGTAACTACCCACCCACAGGCTGCTGCGCTCCCACTGCCCACGGGGCCTGGCCAGAGAAGGCACAGAATTAACACTTGCTAGTGAGGAGTGAAAGGAATCACTCATTTAGAAAATGATAGGGGACATTCTGTAGTAGGATTTGCTTTCAAATCCAGGGTAGTAGGGATGTGGGAAAGTACTTAAATTTCAGAGAGCTGAATGACTATTTTCCTTTGAGAACAAACTAAGACCCAGTTAGCTACCTGAAGTTCCGGATATAGGTATAGTCCTCTTCTTTCTGCACCAGATGCGATTTCACTATTGTATCTCTCAGTCCAAACTTCTGCATTGACAAAATATGAGCCTTGTTGGATACTGTGACAGTGGAGGAGCGAACCATATCAGTCATTTCTGACTTGGATTTAGTCTGTCTAGAAAAAAAACAAAAACAATTTTTTTATCATACTTTGATGAGTCTTTCAGCACAAAATACATAAACGTAAAGCTAAAGTTTCCATACGCAAGCATCTGCATCACAGAAGACTAAAGGAGGTTGAAGTAAAGCTTCCTTGCCAAAACAACATTGCTTTTATGTTGTTGATTATATAGTACATTGGTCCAGAGATTGTCTGATAATAAATTCAGAGAATCTCAAATATCCTTGAAGATTTTCTAATCTAACCCCCTCTTCCTTCAAATGAGAAAAACGAGAGCCAGCATCAACAATGATTCATGCAGCTGGACGGTGACAGGGTGCCTCATGTGACAAGACTACGGAACAATCCAGACCCTTTGACTTGATAATCCTGCCACATCTCTATTCCAGAGGAGTGATTCCCCCGCAAAAGGCAATGAAAAGTTATATCTCATTCTTATTTGTGCAGTTTTAATAGTTATAGTAAAAATTATTCAAATGCCAACTTTAAAATTAAAAATTTGACATGTACAGAATCATAATAGCTCCAGAAACTTTTGTTGAAGATCACTTAATGAATTAAGATATGTAAGGCATCTGAAGTAATTTCTTTCTTTTTTAAAATATATTTTATTGATTATGTTATTACAGTTGCCCCATTTCTCCCCCCTCATTCCCCTCCACTCTGCACACCCCCTCCCACCCACATCCCCCCCTTTAGTTCATGTCCATGTGTCATAAGTTCTTTAGCTTCTACATTTCCCACACTATTCCTGCCCTCCCCCTATTTTCTACCCACCGTCTGTGCTACTTGTTCTCTGTACCTTTCCCCCCTCTCCTCCTCCTACTCCCCTGTTGCTAACCCTTCATGTGATCTCCATTTCTGTGTTTCTATTCCTGTTCCAGTTGTTTGCTTAGTTTGATTTTGTTTTAGGTGTGGTTGTTAATATCTGTGAGTTTGCTGTCTTTTCACTCTTCATATTTTTTATCTTTTCTTCGATAAGTCCCTTTAACATTTCATGTAATAAGGGCTTGGTGATGATGAACTCCTTTAACTTGACCTTATCTGAGAAGCACTTTATCTGCCCTTCCATTCTAAATGATAGCTTTGCTGCATAGAGCAATCTTGGATGTAGGTCCTTGACTTTAATGACTTGGAATACTTCTTTCCATCCCCTTCTTGCCTGTAAGGTCTCTTTTGAGAAATCATTTGACAGTGTGATGGGAACTCCTTTGTAGGTGACTGTGCCCTTATCCCTTGCTGCTTCTAGAATTCTCTCCTTCATTTTAATCTTGGCTAATGTAATTATGATGTGCCTTGGTGTGTTCCTCCTTGGGTCCACCTTCTTTGGGACTCACTGAGCTTCCTGGACTTCCTTGTGGCAGACCCTTCTGCGTGGTGTTGGCCCAGCTCCCACTCAGAGATGTACAGGACCCACACACACAGATTCTCTGTGGGTAATCAGATTTGCAATATACCTAAGCTGCTTTTTGCTGAAAACTCCCTCAACCTGCAAATGCTTATTGTAACTTCCTAAAATCTATGCTGAGCCTTGCAGGGACCAGTGTAATGGGCTCAACCACTTTTGCCTTTTCATTTGCTAATATCCTTCTTCTGTAATGTGATTAGGGGCATTGGCTCCTTTTGTTGTAACTGGGGATAGTGAGGGAGAACCATTTTGTAATGTGAGGAGATATAGAACAAAGGCCTGTCATCTGGAGAACACAGCTTTTGCTCCCCTCAAGAGAAAAGCCATGTTGTCGTCCTTTTTCCTCCACCAGACTCAGTAGTCTATGTGAATGTTTTATTTCATCCATAATGACGTGGACACTGCTAGCCAGTGTCCACTTCACTTCCTGGTAGTCTATTTCCTTTGCCAGATTGGGGAAGTTCTCCTTTATTATTTGTTCAAATAAGTTTTCCACTTGTTGCTCTTCCTTTTCCCCTTCTGATACCCGTATAATTCAGATGTTGGGACGTTTAAAGATGTCCTGGAGGTTCCTGAGCCTCTCCTCATTTTTTTGAATTCTTGTTTCTTCCTTCTTTTCTATTTGGTTGTTTCTTTCTTCCTTCTGGCCCACTCCATGGATTTGAGTCCCAGTTTTCCTCCCATCTTTATTGGTTCCCTGTGCGTTTTTCTTCATTTCACTTACTGTAGCTGTTAGGTTGGGCGTAGTGAGATAAGATGGCCGCCAGGGGCTGAAGCCCGCGAGAAGCTGGCTGACACCAGATGAAAATAGCTGGAGCGGCAGACAAAACCAGGAACAACATCACTATAGCATCTCGCACCTAAAAGGATTGACCAATGATACACCGCCATCTGGCTTAAAAGGGCCAATCCTCAGCTGCTGCAATGAGTACTACCCCAACTACACTATAAAATTCTTTCCCTTCTTAGGTTCGGGCGCGACTTCCTCAGCCCCAACCTGTGTACTGAAGAACCTCGCCCGGGTGCGTAACCCCCCAGCAAAGCTCTGTATTGCCCTATTTTGTGGCTGGTTGGCATTATTTCCTCAGCGGAATATTAACAACCTTACAGTAGCCTTCATTTGTTCATCTAATTTGTGAGCAAAATCAACCAATTCTGTGAGCATCCTGATCACCAGGGCTTTGAACTGTGCATCTGATAGGTTGGCTATCTCTTGGTTGCTTAGATGAATTGGCTCTGGGGCTTTGATTCGTTCTCCCATTCGAGCTATTTTTGGTTTTTTTTTTTTTTTTTTTTTTATCTGGTCGCAGCCGTTATGTAGTGAGGGGCAGAGCCTTAGGTGTTTCCCAGTGCAGGACAGCCCAGTTGCTGGGTAGTGATGCTGTATGTGGGGGCGGGGTCTAAGAGGGAATGATGGCACTTGCTCCGCTCTCTCTCGGATTCCAGTCCCTTCCACTGCTTCCCCTTTGCCTGGATTATCTGCAAGGAAATGTGGGACCACCTGGTCAGTCAGCCTCCTTGCACGGCCTCACTGGGTCTGCACCACTGCCACCCCGTGCCTGGGGTCCGCTAGTCGCCGCCTGTGCACCTGGGATCTGCCAGCCACTGCTGCCTGCGTGCCTGCGTCAGCCAACCTCCACTTTTTCCTGCCATGGCTCCGCCCCACTTACCGGTCTGGATGAATGAATGGTTGGTTGTTAGACTTCCATACAGTTCAATTTTCTATCAGTTCTGGTTGTTTTCTTGTTTCTAAATCTTTGTTGTCCTTAATTTTGGTTGTAAGAGGAGGTACAGTGTGTCCACCTATGCCTCCATCTTGGCCGGAAGTCTGAAGTAATTTCTGACACTAAATAAATGCCACATAAGTGTTTGATGTCATTCTGGCCATGTACATACAGGTGGGGTAACAGCAGGTTTACAGTTGTGTGTATGTGAAACACAGAGCTTATTCTTTTATTATTTGTTAGTTATTATATTATTTTCTATACAAATGACTGTAAACCTATTTGTCCTACCCTGTATTAATTAAGGCCATGTAAAACTGTATCTATGCGGCCCTGGCCCAGTGGTTCAGGTGGTTGGAGCATTGTCCTATACCCCAAAAGGTTATGGGTTTGATCCCTGGTCGGGGTGTGTACAGGAGGCAATCAATGATTCTCTGTCACATCCATGTTTCTCTCCCTCTCTTCCTCTCTTTACCCCTCCCCTCACATCATCCCTAAAATGAACTTTAAAAAAACATATCCTCAAATGACAATTAAAAAAATGTATCTATATGTACCAAGAAGGCTCAAAAGTGAATAGAGAATGGTAGATCAAGATACTACGTTAAAGTTCTTAAATACAAAATTAAAATACTGACACAAGAAAGTATTCTCTTGACCAGAAGATCCTGGCTCTGATCGGTAGGGGGAACCAGAGTGCAGAGTAAATGTGACAGCACATGAATAAAAAGAAAGGAGTAAATAAAAATGAAAGAAGACAACTAACTCCTCAGGGTCAGGAAACACCTAAAATAATATGAGGGAGAAATTGAAACATTTCTAATCTACATTTCTAAGGTAGAGTTAGGCTGCCAGTTTCAAATCCTAGATCTGCTACTTGCTAGGTCTAGATCATGGGTAAGTTATGTAACCGTTTCCTTAGCTGTAAGACAGAAAAGATCATGGTACCTACCTGTGAGGTTAAAATAAAATAACCCGTGTAAGTGTATGGTGCCTGGCATACACACTAAGGGCTCAATAAATATCCAACATTTCTTAGGCCAGCTACCCCAGGACAACTCATTCAATACATCATGCACAGTAATGGTTTCAGCTCTATAATGAGGAAAACCTCAGTCCTAAGAGGCAGCAGTGAAAGGAGAGCTGCATTACCTTGTCAACAAGTTGTCTGGTTTATCATGACCCCGGGAGCTTTGGTCCACAAACAGGCCTTTCCCATTTGGCCTCAAATCATCCAAGTGAGAACCACCTAAGGGGAGAGAGAAGGAATTAAAACATACTTACATATACTCTACCATACAGGCCACAGCTTCTCATATTGTACTAGGAGTTATTGGTGGTCCACATATTGCTCAAAAGCATAGGGAAGGCCTATGCTGATATCTGGCTGAAGCTCCCACAGAGCATACCAAGAGGGGGAAAAAGGGATTTCATCTGCATGTCTTTACTGCTGAAAACATAACACTCGCAGTGAGTCTGACTCCCTTTTCTTGGAGACAGAGTGCATTACAGAAAGAATAAAGCTAAATTATCTGCAAACCTAAGTTCTATCACCAGCTCTACTATTTATTGTCCTTTGCCTTTGGGCAAGTCACCTAACCTCTCCAAATCTCAGTAACTTGACCTGACCTACCTTCCTCACAGATATATTATAGGCATTGAATAACTGACGTGTGAGTAAGCACTCTGAAACCACACAACATACTATAAAATATAAGATAGTGACCATATTACCACTTTCTGCAAAGGACACTTCAATTCCAAGGCAGAAAAAGGCAAGGGTTACATATCTAATACTGGAAAAGGCCTAAGTACCCTAGAGAATGAGAAGAGTTTGTCACTGTCAACAAATTGCCTTTGAAAACCAAAGGGTCCAAGCACTTGCAACAAAGAAATATTTGAGGAAAGCTGTTAAAACAGGATCATTAGAAAATTAATAATTAGAAAGTTAGACTTCCAGCCAAGATGGAGGCATAGGTAGATACACTTTGCTTCCTCACACAACCAAAAGAAGGACAACATAAAATTTAAAAGCAAAAACACACCAGAACTGCCAGAAAATTGAACTGTATGGAAGTCCAACAACCAAGGAGTTAAAGAAGAAACATTCATCCAGACCAGTAGGAGGGGCGGAGAAAGGCAGTCTGGGGGGGAGGGGACATGTGGCGAGACTGGGCAGGAGAGATGGCAACTGGCAGATCAGGTAGTTTCATGTTTGTGTGCAGATAAACTGGGAAAGACAACTGGGGAGAAACAACTGGAGAGTGAGACACCACGCAACCCAGGGTTCCTGCGCTGGAAACTAAAGCCTCAAAACCTCTGGCTGTAAAAACCTGTAGGGGTTGAGGCTACGGGAGAAACTCCCAGTCTCACAGGAGAGACTCACCTGGGAATCAGCACTAGAAGGGCCCAATTTGCTTGTGGATAGTGAGGGAAGTGACTGAAAGCAGGGAGAGAGTGGAGCAAGTGGCATTGTTCCCTCTCTGACCCCTCCCCCACAGACAGCGCCACAACGCAGAGAAGTGAGTTGCCCTGACCTGGGGAATACCTCAGGCGCTGCTTCTTACAACATAACAGGTGTGCCCAGACAAAGAAATATGGCCCAAATGAAAGGACAGACCAAAACTCCAGAAAAAGAACTAAGCGACAAGAAGAGAGCCAACCTATCAGATGCAGAATTCAAAACACTAGCAATCAGGATGCTCACAGAAATGATTGAGTACAGACACAAAACAGAGGAAGAAGTGAAGGCTATGCAAAGTGAAATAAAGCAAGATGTACAGGGAATCAACAGTGAAGGGAAGGAAACAGGGACTCAAATCAAAGATCTGGAACAAAAGGAAGAAGTAAACATTCAACCAGAACAGAATGAGGAAACAAGAATTCAAAAAAAATTAGGAGAGCCCTGGCTGATGTGGCTCAGTGGACTGAGTGCCAGACTGCAAGCCAAAGTGTCTCTGGTTTGATTCCTGGTCATGGCACATACCTGGGTTGCAGGCCAGGTCCCCAGTAGGGGATGTGCGAGAAGCACCACACATTGATGTTTCTCTCCCTCTCTTCCTTCCCCCCTCTCAAAATAAATAATTAAAAAAAAATGAGGAGAGACTTAGGAACCTCTGGGACAACTTTAAACATTCCAACATTCAAATCATAGGGGTGTCAGAAGGAGAAGAGAAAGAGCAAGAAATTGATAACTTACTTGAAAAATAATGAAGGAAAACATCCCTAATCTGGTGAAGGAAACAGACTTCCAGGAAGTCCAGGAAGCTCAGAGACTCCCAAAGAAATTGGACCCAAGGAGGAACACACCAAGGTACATCATAATTAAATTATTCAAGATTAAAGATAAGGAGAGAATCTTAAAAGCAGGAAGAGAAAAGGAGACAGTTACCTACAAAGGAGTTCCCATAAGACTATCAGCTGATTTCTCGAAAGAAAAACTTACAGGCAAGAAGGGGCTGGAAAGAAGTATTCAAGGTCATGAGAAAGGCAAGAACCTACCTCCAAGATTACTCTATCCAGCAACACTATCATTTAGAATGGAAGGGCAGATAAAGTGCTTCCCAAACAAGGCAAAGTTAAAGGAGTTCATCATCACCAAGCCCTTATTATATGAAATGTTAAAGGAACTTACCTAAGAAAAAGATAAAAAACTATGAACAGTAAAACAACAATAAACTCACAATTATCAACAACTGAACCTAAAAACAAAAACAAACTAAGCAAACAAGTAGAAGAGTAACAGATTTCACACAAATGGAGATCACATGGAAGGTTATCAGCGGGGAGGAGAAGGGGGCAGAATGCGGAAAAGGTACAGAGAATAAGAAGCATAATTGGTAAGCACAAAATAGACAGGGAGAGGTTAAGAATAGTAGAGGAAATGGAGAAGCCAAAGAACTTATATGTATGACCCATGGACATGAACTATGGGGGAGAATGCTGGAGGCGGGGGTGGGTGCAGAGCAGAGGGGGATAAAGAAAGAGAAGAAAAGGGACAACTGTAATAGCATAATCAATAAAATATACTTTTAAAAAAGAAGTTATGGGCCAATAGCTTCTCTGCACCTTAAAACCCAGATCTCTTTTCAACAGGGAACAGCATGAAGAGGCCGCAGAGAGATGCTGCTCCATACGCAAATCTTAAGGAGCACCAGAGGCATGAAACATCACTAAAGAATTTTGTTCTGAGGACTGTCACTAAACATGGACTTTTTAACCATGCATTCACATGAACCAGAAAAAAAACAAACTTTAAAGTGAAAAGAAAACAATCATTTGAAACATGAAAATGATGACAGGGCCCACATCTTCCTCCTTCTCCAGCAATAGGGCCTGATATCCTGATGGTGCCTAGCTGTGCCTGTCTGGCTGGTGCCACCTGTCTCTGCAATGCCCTCCAAGAAACAGGCTCAGGATGGGGGCAGCTAAAAGGTGGAGCAAGGAAAAAAGGACATTATCGAAGACAAAGCTTTTGGCCTAAATAATAAGAAAGGAGCAAAGCAAAAGAAGTTTATCAAGGCTGCCACTCATCAAGTTAAATTTGGTCAACAAAATCCACGTCAGGTAGAATGAAGTGAAGCTGAAAAGAAACTGAAGAAAGGCAACAAGAAGAATTGCAAGAGCTAAGTGAGCTGTTCAAAACTGTAGTTGCTGCTCAAAAAAATAAGTAAAGGTGCAGATAAGTGTAAGATCTCTGATGACCTCACTCTGGAGAGGAAATGTGAGAAGGGAAGTGTTTGTTTACACTGATCCAAGAGATAAAGAACTTGAAAAAAAGATACTATGGATAATTGATTGGGATGGGGAAAAAAACTGAAAGAAGTAGTGAACAAGAAGCACAGTGAGCCCTGGATGGTATTGCTCAGTGGATTGAACACTAGCCTGTGAACCAAAGAGTCGCTGGTTCGATTCCCAGTCAGAGCACAAGCCTGTGTTATCAGCCAGGTCCCCAGTAGGGGGTGCATGAGAGGCAACTATGCATTGATGTTTCTCTCCCTCTCTTTCTCCCTCCATTCCCCTCTCTAAAAAATAAAATAAAATCTTTTTTAAAAAAGCACAGTGAGGCAAAAAGAAAAAAAACAAAAACTCAAATAGTGTGCAAGCATTTCCTTGAAACTGCTGAAAACAAATGTGGCTGGTTTGGGGAATGCCCCGGAGGGGGTGATATTTGTATGTGTTCTCATGCACTTCCTCCTGGATTTGTATTGAAAAAAGATAAATAGAAAGAAGAGAAAGATGAAATTTCATTAGAAGATTTAATTGAATAGAGTGTTCCGCCCTAGTCCAAATTTTACCAAAATTACTCACGAATCTTTTCTTCCATGGAAGAAAAGGAAAACACAAGAAAAGACTGATAAGCTTAAGCAAGATGTGGAAAGAAGGAAAGCAGACTTCAAAGCAGGGAAAGCATTAGTGATCAGTGTTCATGAGGTGTTTAAATTTCATCCTGAACTGATTAACAATGATGAGAAGGAAGTAGATGATACCCGCTACACCCAAGGAACAGGTGGTGATGAGGATGATGCTTCCGTGAGCATAAATGACATAGATTTAAGCCTGTACATCCCAAGAGATATAGATGAGACAGGTATTACTGTAGCCAGTCTTGAAAGATTAAGCACATGTACTTCAGAAAAAGATGAAAACAAATTAAGTGAAGCTTCCAGACATAGGGCTGAAAACAGTGAAGTGATTTAGGGTGGTGGGCTGGGTACAGGAGGGAAAAGGGGAAAAAATTGGAACAACTGTAATAGAATAACAAGTAAAAAAGAAGCGATTTAGAAGAGGACAACTAAGAGAAGGACAGGTAAACGGAGCCACCAATTCTGTTCCTGTTGATGAAAATCTTTTTACCGGGGTGGGGGGGGGCGGGGGGGAGGCAGGGAAGGTGTGGATGAACTACAAAAATTAAACATGCTTGATTTAGAAGAATGACATCAAACAAGTCAATGAAAAAAATGAAGCCAGCTCAGCATGAATTGAAATTGACATTAATTTTTTTCCACCTAGAATTCTTCAACTGGATGTTTATTTCCTACGCTGATTTTGGACGGCTTAGTCTGCTCCAAAAAAAGAATATTCTCCCTACATCTTGTCTTTGGCTATATCTCACATTAAGTTCTGAGTAGTTCATGAATTGAAAATATGGTCATTGCAGAAAACGATTGATCGTTTTTAACTGTCTACTCAAGTAGAAAGTGCTACTGCTTTGCCAGCTTTTGATCTTCATGGGTCATGTTACCACAAGAACAACATAAATTTAAATTTAAGATACCCTTTATTTAATGCAGTTTTTAACGGGTGATCTTATTTCTTTTGTATTTCTTTTGTTTAAAAGACTGCCTACAAGATGAGAAATGCACTTCACCAAGGAAACTGAATATGCAGATTTAGGACTGTACGTCTTTGGACAATTAGATGAACAATTAAAATGAAACTTCTATAATCTGACAGGATCAGCTGCAATGCCCTGTGATGGTCTGTTTTACAAACTTATCCCTCTTCTTTTTTGCCAATAAAGTTATACATAAAAACCATTACACACTAAAAAGAAAAGAATTACATTTCAATGCCCCCAATGAATCACCAAGGCCTTTTGATTTTGCTTCCTAAATGCCTCTCAAATCACTGTCTTCCCGTCCCCAGCATCACTGTACTAGTCTGGAGCATTTTGTAGTATCAGGAGGGCCTAGAAGCAAGAACACGCTGGTAGCAAGGACCACACTTTATGTCCACATCTTGGTTTCTAATACCATTCTCCAATATAAGGATCTAGGGCTCCTTGAGATACAATTATTTCAGGAATGTGGCAAGAAATATAAAAGATGAGCCTGGCACATTTGGTAGTACCAGATAATAAGAAAGTGCTCGAAAAACAAACACAAAAATCCTCCCATGATCAGGGTATGTCAAAGGGACACAGGAGCCAACTGAAAGGCAGTTGGAACAATTTGAGCAACAAAATAAAAAAACAGTATTAGATTATAATTCAAAGTATAAAATAGCCATCAGTCCATACTGATATAAATAATTGAATAAAAAAATTAATAGAGGAGAAGAAACTAACTCCTATGAAAAATTCCAGATAATTTAGGTAAATAAGCTGTATTCAAGGAGAGGAAGCACGATTCCCCACTCCTCACATATGGGCTACACACAGTGACATCCTTCTGAAGAGAGGAGTAGGCAGGGGCGGAAGCAAGACTAACTGCAGTGGAGACACCTGACCAACATGACTGAGTCAGGTAAATACAGTTCACAGCAACAGTGATGTGGATAATACAATTTTGCGTGATGAGAATGCTCCACTTCCATCATCTTCCTCCCAAAGCCTATAACCCCAGTCTAATTGTGAGAAAAATACCAGACAAATCCAAATTGAGGCTCATTCCACACAATACCTGACCAGCACTCCTCAAAACTGTCAAGGCCATCAAACACAAGGAAGAGGCCCTGGCTGGGTAGCTCAGTTGGTTAGCGCATCCTCCCAGTACACCAAGGTTGTGGGTTTGATCTCCGGTCAGGGCACATACAAGAAACAACCAATGAATGCATAGATGGGTGGAACAACAAAAAAAGTCAATGTTTCTCTTTAAAAAAAAAAGGAAAAGGAGTCTGAGAAATAGTCACAGCCTAGAAAAGCCTAAGGTGGTGCCCTAGAACAACAAAAAAAGGGGCATAAAGTATAAACAAAGGAAATCTGAATAAAATGTGAACTTTGGCTAATAGTAATGTATCAATATTGGCTCATTAATTGTGAAAAACATGCCATAACTAATGTAATATGGGGGAAACCGAGTGTGGGATATATAGGACCTCTTTGTACTATTATCACAATTTCTCTGAAAACCTAAAACTGTTCTAAAATAACATTTTTTTAAAAGTCATACTGGGGAGTGAACTCAAAACTCTTTGAAAGGCTTATCCAGTCCCTGCCTCACCTCCTGTTCTCTTCTCAACCCTCTGCAGCTGGGCCTCTGTTCCCCATTACAGTAAGTACTTCCTTTTTCATTTTTTTAGTATTTTATTGTTTATGCTATTACAGTTATCCTACTCTTCTCCCTTCGCCCTCCTTCCACCCAGCCCACCCCCTGCTTCCATAATCAGTCCCCTCACTGTTGTCCACGTCTATGGGTCCTTCATATATGTTCTTTGAGTAAGTCCTTACTTAATTCTGTCAGCAGGTTCTTGGAAACTGCCTTTAAGCAAATGACATATAAGAAAACCCATTTTACCATAGGCTAATTGATATAAACAAGAAGTAAGTTCTCATGGCATAATTCTGATCACAAAACTTCTCATTAAAGACCCAGCAGATCAGGGAGCAAGGTGGGAACCTGCAGTGGGAACCCACCCAGACAGGACGCGCTTCCAGGGCCACTCATTCCCACCCCCACTTGCTCAGACTGGGGCAGTTTAGACACCCAGTTCACCACATGCACATCTCCAGGATGCTGGGGGAAAAACCCCGCAGTCATGGGGAGAACAAGCAAACTCTACACAGACAGTAGCCATAGACAGCAGCCCTGGCCAGGAATTGATTTTTTTTTTTTTTCCTCTCGTCAATGTTAGAAGGAAACGATGTTGAGTGGAAAGGACGCTGTTCAGGGACCTGCTGTACTTCACTGCAATGGCTTGTATTAAGGTTAACCTTCCAGTTGCCAAATCCAGGGCTCAATTCCCAGTTTCCAGCTAACTCCATTTCTGCCTCTTAGGCAGCACTTGACAGATGACCAACCACTCCTTCCTCCAGTAATTACTTTTTTACAAAGTCTTTTTTAAAAGATTTTATTTATTTTTAGAGAGAGGGAGAGGGAGGCAGAGAGAGAAAAACATCAATGTGTGGTAGCCTCTAGGCACCCCCTACTGGGGACCTGACCTGTAACCCAGGCATGTGCCCTGATTGGGAATCGAACCAATAACCCTTTGCTTCACAGTCCAGCACTCAATCCACTGAACCATGCCAGCCAGGGCCAGTAAGTACTTTCTTTAGTCCCTAAAGACACCACTTTTTCTCCATCCACCTACCCCTCACTCACAGGAATGACCCTAGTCAAGGTCCTGGGATCATCTCTTCTCTAGCCACATGCTTTCTCATCTAGGTGATTTCACGGTTTTAAAAACCACCCCCATGCTGATCACTCCCACATTTATATCTCTGGCCTGGACAAAAGCTCCAGATTCTCACAGTCCACTTTCCCCCTTAGTCTTATCATATCAGTAAATGCCACCACCATTCAGCCAGCATCTCAAAATTAAAATCTAAGACTCACTGGTGACTCCCTTTTTTGCCCCCTTACACCCACATCTAATTCATCAGCAGATTCAGGCAAGTTCTACTTTCAAAAATGTACCTGCAAGTTCCCACCAAGTCCATTATAGCTGCTTCCTAAATGTTCTTGAGCTTCCACACTTACACTGCAATTGTAAGTTTTCCAGCTAGCAGCCAGAGTGAATGGGAAATAAGTATATCACTATATCTGATGAAGTTACTTCCCTGCTTGTAACTTTCAAAGAGCTTTCCAGGCACTGAGAAGAGGATCCAGCCCCCTGAAGAGAACTGATGGGGCCTTCCTAAACTGGCCTCCACGCCTCTCTTAGTTGCCCACTGTGTTCTGTGCTAAACATCACTCAATCTGGTTTTGCCACACTTCTTTTGCTGTTCCTGGAACATACCAAGCTCATTCCCAACTCAGAGACTTTGGTCTCGCAGGTCCCTCTGCCTGGAATGCTTCTCCTCCGCGTCCCCACGGTGCTCACTCCATTTCACCAAGCTCTCTGCCCAAATGCCAGAAGCTCTTTCAAACACCCGACCCAAGTCGGCCCCACCGCCCCACAACAGCCCCTTACACCAGAGGTTCCTGAACTTTCCCAGTTCATAGCACCCTTACTGTCGCAATTATTTGTTTTTTGAAGTGCCTCTCAGTCAAAAAAAACCCCAACAAACTAAGAGTTCTGTTTAAATAGTAAGGGCCAAATGAATTACTACGTATTTAAGCCCTAATAACTTAGTGGCAGTATGAAAAAATAACACACATAATTAGAAAAAGATAATATTTCTATTTCATTTTAAATGACCACAATTACTTACAAATGAGATGTGTGTGCCTGCTGGGTGCTAAAGTGTTCTCAAACCTTGGAGTCGGACTAGACACCATACAACATTCCACATTTGATTTTTCATGGTACTTGTTTGACCACAGCAGCCACCAAAAACCCAGCTTTGAAAAGATATGATGTGCCCTGACCAGTGTGGCTCAGTTGGTTGGGTGTCATCCCACAGAGCAAAAGGTCGCAAGTTCAATTCCTGGTCAAGGCACATCCGTGGGTTGCGGGTAGCTTCCCTGTTGGGGCCCGTACAAGCAGCAACCAATCGATGTTTCTCTCCCACACCAATGTTTCCTCTTCCCTCCTTTCCCCTCTCTCTAAAAATAAATATTTTTTAAAAATGATATGATGTTAATATCAAAAGGAATGCAGCACCACCTAATGTTGAACCTGAATAACCTCAAGCTACATGTGGCGTTCCAAAAGACTTCACCTATCTTCATCTTCAAAATGTTAAATGCCCCACAGTGTCCCTGTGAGTTCACTGCATTGCCCCAGAGTACATCAGCAAATAGTTTGGGAATCTGCTATTAACATTTTTCCTCCTACTAATACCATTTGATGTTATCTATTAATATATTCATTGCTTTATTGGATGCTATTTCCACTAAAATGTAAGCTCTGGGAGGCAAGGACTTTGTCATGTTTATGCTGTTTCCCAGGGACCTGGAACAGCACCTGGTGCATAGTTAGGTATTCAACGTGTTAAGTGTTTGACAGTATCAGGAAATTTAAGTTGAAGTCTAGCTCTACCATTACTTTCCTGTGTGACAAGTTACTTCCTCTCTTTGGGTCTTAGTTTCTTCATCTATAAAGCAGAGACTTTAATGTAAATATCTCATGGGGCTTTAGAATATGCAAAGGCTCTTTCTGCATGTCAGTGCTTTCTATGGACCCAGGATTTTTTTTTTAAGTAGTTCCTACTATCAGTCAGACTGAAAGGACACGTAAGCAGCTTAGTTAGGTCCGTGAGTGGGCGGCGCACTGACGGCAGAGTCGCCTTGCGGGCCTGCGTCTCATCCGTGCTCTCACACTGCGTCTGTCTCAGGACCCCGTCCAGCGGGGACTGGCACACCTTCATTCCCCACACTATGTATGGAAACTTTAAGGCATGAACTGGGGATTTCCAGCTATGGGCAGTCTTCTCGGAATCTTCTCTCCTCTGAATCTGGCATGGAAGCTGGCTGTCAGCAGCTCTTCACCAAACTTGCCATCACACAGCCGCTCTCTGGCCACAGCTTCCTGTCCTTCCTCCTGGCCTGCTTCCCCACTCCCACTCTGTCCCTTCTTCCTATGTTCATCACCAAGTCCTATAAATCCTCTCTCCTAAATATTTTATTTCTTTACCCTCACCTGAGGACATGCTTATTGATTTTAGAGGGGGCAGGGGTAAGGGAAGGAGAGAAACAACAATTGGTTGCCTCTCCTAAATGTTCCAACCAGAGACTGAACCTGTAACCTTAGGCACGCACCCTGACCAGGAATCAAAATTGCAACCTTTTGGTTTACAGGGCAATGCTCCAACCAACTCAGTCACACCACCCAGGGTTCTCCTAAATATTTTTATACCTCACCCTATTCCCTACCCTCCACTGCCATGCCCTAGCTGAGGCCCTGAGTATTTCTGGAAAGCACACTTAGTGATTTCCCTGCCTCCCTTCTCACCCGCTCTGAGCCATTATGTCAATGCCTAGAAGAAACGAATCTGCACATGTCATTCCTGTGCCTAAAATCCCTAAATAACTTCCATCACCTTTGGACTAAAACCCAAGCCCTGGAGTATTACATACAAATGAAACTGAGGGTCCTTATGGCTTTGATTACATTTTGTTTTAAATCCTAGCTCTAGAAATCACCTCTCTTTCTCTAGGCTTCAGAGACCTAGCTTTTACCTCAACAATCAGGACCTGACTAATGGTCACACAATGCAGCCTAAAGATAACATCTTGACCTATGTTTCAGTTCCTGAGCCCTAAGGTGGAACCACACCCTGGCTACTTTTCCATGAAACCAGACAGAGGGGTTCCAGAACAGACCTCAGAGCTGTTCTCAGGACCTGAAGAAATGATTCACTGCCCTCACATCACATCTGATCAGCTCCCTGCACGACCCCAAACTCCTAACGCAAGGTATCTTGTGATTTTTACCCTGAAACCCACACACCATTAAGGAGCTCAGGCTTTTGAGCATTAGCTTCCGGTTCTCCAGAGCAGCACCACTCATAATAAAATAGCCAATATTGCCCCACAGCAATTCTCAGTGTTTAGAGTTTGCCTGCCAGCACTGGGTGGAGGAGCTCCCTCTGTTCTATAACATAAGGACCTTTGTAATTAGCCCCAGACGACCTTTTGAGCCCCATCTCCCACCTCCAATCCAGTTGCACACACCCAACCAGTCACACCAAAATGACTTATCTTTTTAGATGTTGCCTCCTCACCCTACTCCTGACTCTAGGTGTATCCTAACCACCCCTCAATCCTATCTACATGTGGTGAACTATGAACTCATCCTTTAGGACTCAGCTCAGGAAGCATCTCCTTCAAAAGTCTTTCTCTGGTCCTCTCCTTAGATTCTCACATACCCAGTGCTTCCCTCTATCAAGGCATTTATCATAGGAAAATTACAACCGGGTTTAACTCTTTTAACTTGCCTTACTTCTTTAGCTAACAAGGACTGATGTCTTTTCATATGGCCCCCACTTACGCAACATATGGAACAAACCAAGAAGTCACTAACCACACACTGAACAACAGCCACAGGGCAAAAGCTCAATGCTATCTCTGGGTGCTTTCTTGATATCACTTTTCACACCTACAACTGAAAGCATTTCCCACTACGAGCCTACTTACTAGGTCAACCAGAGTAGCAAGGGAAGCTCAATCTGGATGTATAAAAGTACGGAAGTGTTCCATTTTTCTTGCAAATTCTGAGCACTGCACTGAACATCTTATACAACCAAACCCTTCTCACATGCTTCACTAACTAGACAAAGACAACCCCCCGGCTCCTCCGGGAGCCCAGGCAGCTGTGTAGCATGAATCTGATCCTCTGCCCCTTACTGAAATCCCTGGGGCTAAGTGTATTTTGGAATTCAGAACTAGGAGGAATCTAAGAAAGATAACACATTACCTACACCATGTATTATACAACACTCCCAGCAGAGTCTGAGCCAATACCCAGTAATCAAAACTTTAATATTTCCACAGTACCATTTATGAGTAGTAACACTTTGTGAGATATAAGCCTATAAATAGTCTCATATCAGTCAAGCAAGTCTTACTGCCAAAATGAGCTTGGGCCAAGCTTTCAAAAAATTTTTTCAGTCTTCTGAACTGCTGATAAAGGATTGAGGATGGGAGCGAAGAGCATAGCCTGACATGTCTACATGCACCAGAAATGACCAGAGTGTATGTCTACACACACATATACTGCATGTTTACCAACATGCACTTATTTATATTTATGTAGACACACACATACAAACACATGGGAAAGTGTGGAAGAGTATGCATCAGATGTTAATAGTAGTCATTTCCCAGTGACAGGATTTTTCTTTTTGCTTATAGGTACTTTCTAAGTTAGCTAATATATATATAATATAAAATAATATATATATATTATTTTATACACACACAGAGCACTATTTTCTATTTTCAGACATGTAAAATAGGCTTTGGAGTCAGACTCAGGTTCCATTTCTGGCCCTGCCACTTACTAGGTGTAGGACCCTGAGAAAGTTATCTGACTTCTCTCTAAGCTTCTGCTTCCTCAACTTAACAAAGATAAGTTATCTGCTTCATATGGTTACTGTCTTCCTTTCCCATGGTTAACTTAAGGCTCTCTCAAACAGCATGGCCAAACCAGACCTGTTAAAGGCCCGTATCTACAAAACGAAGACAGGAGGGAAGACCTCAGTTTCAATGTCAACGAGCCAGGCCTACCAGTGACTTGGGGCCTGAGCTTTTACTAAAATATCAAACCACATAAGGAAAAAAAAGTAAATTCAACCCCAAGTCCAAATACCCCATTTCTTTTGAGAACTGTCCAAGAAACAGCATTTTTTCTTAGTTCAATTGCTCCTTCTCTCTCCTCCTCTTGCTCCACTTCCCCCTGCAGGTCCCCTAGTTATTGGTAGGTACAGAGGCCAGTGCTGCCCAGTAGAATTTCCTGTGATGATGAAAATGTTCTGCAACTGCACTGCCCAAAACAGTAGCCACTAGTCACACTTGAACACTTACAAAAATGTGGCCAGACAGGATGAGAAACTGAATTTATTTTATTTACCTAAATTAAATTTAAATAGCCAGTAGCTACCATATTGATCATTACCTGCCTAGATCTTGTTCTTTATCTTCTACAAGAATCATCAGCCATCACGGTCAATTCTAAAGGATGCTGTCCAGCTCTCCCTGAACTCAGCACCTCCACTGTCAACTGGGGGATTCTGCAAGATGTTCTTTCCAGAGGTGGGTCCCAGGTAAAACAGCACTTTGACATCTGGGCCCTCTCCGTCACTAGCACCTTTCTCCCCATCAGCCAGGTTGGCCATCCTGCCAGTCCTCACCCCTCTCCTGGGGCCCCAGAGCCAGTCAGTCATTCATCTGGTCTCTTCACTCTCACAGCTGCCTTGCTCCAGGCCATCCTCTCCTCACCTGTTACCTCAAGAGTCTCCCAACTGTGAGGTCTTCCCACTTCTCCCCATCAATGCAGTCTCCAAACCAGGCCAGATTCAAACCTGATTTCATCTCTCCCTGCTCTAAAACTTGCAGCATGACACCACTGCCCGCAGGTGAATATCCGAACTGGCTGAACTGGCATACAGGGCCCAAACTGGCCCTACGCCCCACCCAATTCACCACCCAAAGATAGCCCAATCTGAACAGACTGGTTCCAAGTGATTAAACTCCACTCATTTTAGAACTAGTATTGCCAGATAAAATTCAGCACACCCAACAAATCTGAATTTCAAAGAGACAATAATTTCTTCTGACATACGTATATCAAAAAATAGCAGCTATTTCCCTGTAATTCAAATTTAACTGAGTTTTCTATCGTTTTATTTGATAAATACGGTGACTCTGCTTGGAACTAAAATGTTCACCAAAAATGTAGTCAATATCTCCAACGAAGATCAGGTTAAATTTGTCTTCACTTCCTTCTGCTAAATTTCTAATACACTTGAATTAATGACGGAATGATGAAGCCATACAATAATTAGGGAAATAAGTTGAGCATTAATATTATTTTCCACTTCTTTATTCATAGGAATTCAAAGGGAAATAAGAAGTTTCCTAGTTTGAAACAAGGTCAGCTAATTCAGAAACATTTGCAAGTATATATAAGACAGTGTAGATCTTGGAAATTAATTTTGAATATTGATGAGATTAAGTCAACTTGGTAAAAGAACACAGATGTCATTTTTATCACTTTTTCATAACTTTACTTTCAATGAAACTGTTTTTAAAAAAATAAACAGACTGGCTCCCCATGCATGCCACCCTCACTCCTGCCTCCATATAAGGTCCTACATCCTTCGTCACTCTCCAGCCACACTAGCGCTCCGTAATCATTTCCGAATTCTGAAGGCCTTCATATCCATACAACTTGTTTGAACAAGTTGTAACTTATTAAGAGAAATTAGAGTGTGTTGGGAAAAGCCTTGGGCTTTGGAATACAATAGACCTGGCTACTTCACTGGCTCCATCCACTACCTCATATGAGATCTCAAGCAAATTACTTAATTTGTTTCCTCATTTGTGAAAGAAGGATAACACCACTCAACTTACAGAGAGGCCAAAAGGAAAAACAAATGAAATTTAAATGGGCAGAGAGCCTAGCACAATGCCTGGTACACAGCAGCTGTACAGGAGCTGTTAGTCCTTCTCCCTCTGCTCCACCACGCAGTCCCCCACTGCTCTAATAAATGGCGACCACTTATTGAGTACCCTCTAACAGTTAGCTATTGTGCTGTTTCATACGTTACTTCTGATTGTGGGCCTCATTTCTACAAATGAGGTTACTGAGGCCCAGAGCAGATAGCAGGCAAGCCCATGGACACAGAGCCAAACTCGTAAATGGCACTACTGACATTAAAACCTAAATTTGCAGGACTCCACGGCATCCCTTTTTGCAAACATGAGCACATCTTCAATGAAACTATAAACTCTTGGGGGTAAGTATTATGCGAATAGAAGGGTTGGGTCTGTTCGGATAACAAAGCAGAAGTACCATCATGGTCCCCACAGGATGTGTGGGTGTGTGGCTGTCACTGCTGGGTGGAGATCTCATCCTACCCTTCCTGAGCTGCTACTAGACAGGTCTAGGAGGAGGTGTCCCTTCCTATCTTCTCAGTCTCTGGCCTTTGCTTCAATTCCAGCACACTAAAAGAATCTGTAAAATACTGTGAGAAAAATAGCTGACAGTTCAAACTGGCAGGAGTAAGTGGGTTGGTTTGATGCTTATCAGTGACACTATGCTGTGTACACAGCACCAGGGAGCCATCCCATGGGCTTAGTCTAAGACAGGACAACACATACCAGCAAGAGACACATATGTTCAATACATGGGGACATAAAACAGATCTAGATCCAACCACCCAGAACCCAAGTCATGGTGAACTCATTTTGACAATGACAGTAGTATCATCATGAATACTATTTATAGCAAACATTAAGGCTTACTACCTAGCAGGCATGGCTTTAATCACTTTACAAATGTTCTTCCCCACCACTCCATGAGGTAGGTAGGTGCTCCTATTACCTGTACTTTACAGGCCAGGAGATAAACACGGAAAGGTTGAGTAATTCGCCAGGAACACATAGCAATAGATAATACTACCGGGATTCAAACCCAAAGAATCTGGGTCAAGAGTCTGTGCCCTTAACCAATAAACTATATTAATTATTGGAAAAGCATGGTGTTCAGAAAGCATGTCTGGCAGAGGAAATAATTTCAGCACCAAGGCATGGCATTGTGGTACACTCAGAAATTAGTAAGTAGTATAAATAAGTAGTAAAGTTTTGTTTGGGAAGCATTTGGGTATACAAAAGCAGGGTCTAGGAGTCCAAGCTCAAGCACTGGATTCAAACAGACAACCTGAGCTCTACTCTCACATCTGTCACTGACCAGTGAGCTGTCACAGGCACGTTACCTGCCCTCTCTGAGCCTCAATCTTTTCATCTGAAAATGCACATGCTCTCACGGAACTTCTGTGGCACAGTGTGAGGCACGCACCCACAGAGAGCGCTTAATATAATACATGGCAGCTGTTAATAATAATAGGCGTAACAGCACACAGCACATAAGGCAGGGAACTCTTGAGAGAAGCCCTTAACACAGGGCACCCAGCATTAAAAAGAATGAAAAGAATCCATTTCTCCTATTTCAGCCTGGCCACCACCCCAAATAGTTCTATTACTTTCTTAAAAGTCTATCATGCTTTCAGGTTATCTTTCTTTCTTTTGTCTTTTTAACATTTCCCATTCTCTCATGGCTTAAAATAAAAGTATCATCGATTTTGGCATTTAAGATGAGCAGACACCACTAAAAACACATCCTGTGGCCTGCAAACCTTTGAGCTCTGGACTCAGACTCCAATGTGCACATCCAACTTAGGTTAGCAAGGACTCAATACAACCAGTTTAGCCTTCAAGGAGGAAGACAGTGCAATTATGCTACTTTAGGCAATAGGAGGCTGTAGTGGTGAGAGGCTATTGGAAGGATGACTTGATTTTTTCCTTCACACTCTCCCTTCAGTGGGCTTTCTATGAACTGCCTGTGGTCTGGTGATAGAGCTGAAAGAGAAGTGGGCAGAAGCAAACAGGAAGAGGGAAGAGACAGCAGAGCATGCTCAAAGAGGAAGGGAGCAGGAGTTGTGCAGGCTGAAAGCACTTCGGGCTATGAACTGCAAAGGTCTCTAAGATTCAAACAAAGGTGGCAGACATTTTTGAGCACCTACTGATATACAAGGCCTTAGTGTGGCATTTGGGGAGGAAAGAGGCTGCAAAATGCCAAGAGCAGCAAGTTCAAGCTTATAAAAAGGTAGCTGAATGAGCAGTTAACAAAGAGATGAAGAAGCACAGGGGTTTATCCAGAAATAGTGAACTGTCAAGTGTGAAGTCAGAGGAAATGAAGGTGAGTTGGGGCAGATAAGACTAGATAGGGGGGCTAAGCCAGGCTGTGCGGGATTTGAACTCCAGGCTAAAGAATCTGAACTTTATTCTGTAGGCAACAGGAAATAATGCAACACTGAAGTTCACATACAAAATAGTAAGGCACGATAAAAGTTATGTTCTAAAGAGATCCCTAAGGGAGAAAGAGGCTTAAGAGGGGAACATTCATCACTATACTACTCCCAGTAAGAGGATACTAACATTAACTACAGGATTTTTTTTAATTTTCAAAAAAATTTTAAATTGCAGAAAAAGAATTAACAGAATTTGGTTATTAGACATAAGAGGGGAGGGAAGAGTCAAGGATGACCAAGGTTTTTAGTGATTGCATTAACAGAAAGGAAACTAGAGGGAAAGGAGGAGTAAAAAAGAAAAATGAGTGTAGTTATTCGGAATAAAACAGTCCAGGATAGGCCCTGAAGACAGCAGCCAGTTTCTAAGTTCTTGAAGGTATGAATTTGCAATTCCTAAATGAGTTTCCCTAATAAAGCACCCCTAAATAATTCAGCATTCCTTAAGCCATGTGTGACCTCTTCTAGGAGGCAAAAATATTCACTACCATTTTACAGATGAAAGTCAAGAGACATGTCTAATGTTGTACCAAGTCGAAATAAAGAATATAAAAATAAAAATATCCAGTCCGCTTAGACGTATACTTTGTTCAAATCCTTGCCATTCATGCTTGCTGGCTTCAGTTCACATATACATCACTGGGAAAATCTACAAAGTTGTTATAGTGTATTTCAAGCAGCAAAGAAAGCATGCAAGAAAGCTAGCCTCTATGTTCCAACACCGTCTTTCCTCTAATAAATACTGATGCCTCCCTCTTCCTGAACCTTCTGTCCCTGAGGATTTTTCTGTGCAAGGCTCCACTGCAAACTGAATGTTTACTAACTGAATGTTTGTGGGTCACATCACTTGCTCTCGAGGCCTACTGTAGAATTCCAAAACAAACTGTTTTCTGAAGGAAGTCTTTAGGGGTTTCTCCAGTTCTAGAAACAAACACAAGATTAAATAGGACAAAGGGAAAATGGAGAAGGGAACAACAAAAGGAGGAAGAAAAGTGAATGCCATTCTCTCTTGTTTAAAGAAACAAAGTGATTCAAATGAATTTGGTTGGCAGCCTGCAGAGCTTGCCACAAAGGAGGGGGGGGATGAAGGGCAGGTGGGAGGTAATTCTACCTGTAGGATAAACATCTAGGGAAATTGATTTTCTCCATGTTAAAAGGATGCTGGTCACACAGACTTCACTTATTGAGAGACAGACAGACAGACAAACACACCCAGGGGCTATTTTCCAACATTCTCTCTGGCTTCTATCCTGATAATCTAGGTTACCCTTTATGCTACCCTGAGATATAAATAGCATCCATTTCCTTTCTCAGGCCAGTCAGACTTTAAGCTTTGTTTCCTGGGTCCAGGGGAAAAACTACTGAGTGACTACAAAGCTGCCTCACTTTGAATCACCGTGGAATAAGAAAACCACTTCAAAAGACCAAAATGTGTTTGTTACTACAACTTTGGTAAATTGGTCCAGAAGTGTCCCCGTGGGACTTGTGAGTAGCTGTTTCCTTTCTAGTGCATAGCTCAGAATCCTCCAAGAACAGAGCTCCAGGTCTTTGCAAGGGCCCAGGATGAAATGCAGATGAATATTTTACAAAATGACATGCATGTACTAAGCCATATGCAGAATCCCCCAAAGGGTTTCTGGATAAGAGCATCTTCAGTTGCTAGACAGAAATCTTGAGGCATTTCTCTTTATATCATTCTAAGGAAAGAAAAAGCTATACAAAGAAGAGCAGTTATGTAAGTGAAGAAACAGAAGCCCTCCTTACCTGCAGCAGCTACTTGTCTGAAACCAATGCAAGGTCTCAGAAGCTGAAGAGGCCAAGAGAATCAGATAAACAGCCTGCCACTCAAGTAGAAGCATTACATCTCACTTCAACCTCACGACTTAGCTCACGGGTCTGACCTTGAACACATGCACTCCAATCTAAAACTAGCTGCATTTCATTTTTCTACCACAATCCCTGCCAAACTTGCCCTGACACCATGAACTCAGCAAAGACCAATCAAAGAAACACATGTTGGAGAGAAGCATCAAAATGAGATCTTTCCTTTCTCTACCAAGGCAAAGGTGAGGAGTAAAGACCAGATTCACCTTGTCCCCCCCCAAACCTAGTCTTTTAAGGTGCTCTTACTCTTGGCTCACTCTACAAAGACCATCTCCTGCTCGGCTGACCCCACACTCCCTCATTTCTATTTATGGATGGCTGGATCTTTCGGTGGGACTGACTGCTCCTTGGGGGAGCCATGTTTCTCCTGATGTGTATGACAAATGGAATTTTTAAGCAGCTTTAGGTTGGTTCCCCAGGCTACCAGGAAGTAGATATTTTGATTATGTGCATATAGGAAGAACCAAATCCACTACCTGCTTCCCTTGGGGCCACACAGAGGAGGCCCAAAGGTTCCTTCCACCTCTTTTAGAAGCTCTGACTCTCCTGAGGCCAAAGCAACTCAAAACACAGCTGACCCGAACGGACGGAAATGGGGGCTTGGTGCCATTTCTTCTCAATTCTAACTTAGCAATTAATAAGATAATCTACCACCATCCCCCCTTACTGTAGATATTATGATGGGGACCAAGCATTTCAAACCAAAAATAAAACCAAAACCTTAACAAAAATGTCTCACCAGCAAGTGGCTAGTTTCTGTTTTTTTTTTTTGAAAGGAAGTGAGTGATGCTGAGATCCCTGCAGCACTTATAACCTGGGGCAGATGGCTGGCTTCAGGGCTGTGCTGACTTCTTCTCACAGACCTCTCTACTTAACCGCCTGGTTCTGGTGTGCTGGCCCGAGGAGAACAGAACCCACCTTTTCCTGTGGCCATTGGGCCTGCCCTCCGCCCACTGTCTGGATCCCCGCAGCCTCTTTCCAGGGGCAAGGATATGTTCTTAATCTTAAACTGTCCTACACCATCGCCCAGAATGTCATGGGAACGGAAGCAATAGCTGTCTCAAGATCAGCACTTCAAGTGAGCTGAGATAAACCCATGAAAGATGCAAACTGTCAGCCCCTCCAGGTGCTCTGACACCTCTTGTGGTGGCTGCAGTGAAGGAAAAGTACAAGCACCGAGGCAGTCCTTGGCTCGCCTGTTTCCTCTCATTCTACAAACTTGTGCAACATGCCATTCCGCTGCCCCTCATAGTTTCCAGGCCCGCTAAGAGGCAGTGAAGTGCTGGCCCACACTTCACGCAGCTACTTGACAGACTCTTCATCTCTAGCAAAGGGCTGAGGAAAGGGGCACAAATGGGTACTAGCGGTCATGCCGAAGCTCGCCCGTAACTGGAGCCACATGGGCACGCCCAGGAGGAAAAAAAACAGCAGGGCGCCCTTGCAGAAAACCTAGGAGCTGGGCAGAAAATACAGGTCTGCAGGTCCTCCCAAAGCACCCGACTGACCCAAATTTCGGCCTTCTGCTCGCGCTCTCCAAAAGACAACCTCCTGCCCAACAATTGACCTTTTGTGCTGCCCATTATCCACCAAGGGCTGGGTGGAAAAAAACCTAGTCCTTTCACCTGTAACCTCATCCTGGTCTCCATTCCCAGGGAAGACAGGGCTGGCCTGGACTCCGGCTCTGTGCACAGACCAGTCCATCCCAGGGACGGACAAGAGAGCCAGACAGCCCCGACACGCACAGCATTCCTCATGCAAAGGGAAGATTCTATCGCGGCGCCTGCACCCCCACACAAGCCAAGCTCGGAATGTCAGGACTGACGAAACTGACTGAAGGTTAGGTAGGAGAAACTGAGGCTCGGAGAGGGGCAGCGACTGGCCCCAGGTCACACAGCGAGTCAGAGACGGAGCTTTACTATACAACTCCGGCCTCGGGATTCCAGAATATCCCATCGCTGCCCGCCTGCCCTCGTCACGCCCGACCTAGAATAACTAACATTCTCCCTCAGAACTTCAGCCCTAGCGTCTCCGCCTCCGCAGCGCCAGAACTTTGGTCTCTGCCCCGTGCGTCCACCCGCCAAACCGCAGGCCCTGCCCACCTGAGGGCCGGGCCGCCGCCGTCCCCGGCCCAGAGCCCCAGCCCAGCTTCCCACCGCCCACCGAACCTGCAGAGCCTCGCTCCCGAGAACCCGCGGCGGCGGACATTTCCCTGCTGCTTCCTCAAGCTCTTCATCTCGCCGCCGCACCACCCCTCCCTTGCTGCCCACAGAGGAGTCCGCCCCCGCATGCCACCTCCGCCAATCAAAGGTGGGTCAGCCCCACAGCCACGCCCCCTAGGCATAATAAAGCCCGCCCCTGCAGCCGGGCTTTTCCCAATCACCACCGCTTCTTTTGAGATGGATACTTGCCTCCGCCAATTCTGGCGCACCCAGTCCAGGTGCCTAAGGCCGAGTTCCAACTAGGCGGCAGGGGTTCCGGCTCCGTGCACCTGTAACGAGACAGCCACTGGAACTCCGGATTCGGGGTCTCAGGATCCAAGCCTGTGGCAATAACAAGGAGGAAACACTCAGCCACGGGCTTGAAGAACTGGCTTCACCTGTGCATGACTGTATGCCCCTGAGCAAATCGCTCAGCCTCTCTGTATTCTCCAAGCCTGCTTCCCTGTTTACCTTCACGGATAGGGTAGGTCCGATATTCAAATACAATAATAAATGTGTAACCAAAAATGCCCTTCAGTCCTGGCTGGTGTGGCTCAGTGGACTGAGTGCTGGCCTGCAAAACAAAAGGGTCACCGGTTTCATTCCCAGGCAGGGCACATGCCTGCCTTGCGGGGCCAGGCCCCCAGTAGGGGCCGTGCAAGAGGCAACCACACATTGATGTTTCCCTCTCTTCCTCCCTTCCCCTCTGAAAATAAATAAAATCTTTTTAAAAAGTGCCCTTCTAAGGTAGACCCGTGCCATTCCTCCAACCTCATGGTGACCGTGTGCCAAGTCCTGTGCTTCATAGGTATATTACCTCCTTAATCCTCATAACAAATTTGAGCGGGTAGGGAACTATTTGTCGTCCCATGGCAACTGAGCTCAGAGTGGTGAAGTCTAAGGGCACAGGGTGAGAGACAAGAGTGAGAACTCAAATAGACGTCAGTCCTAGGGAGTGGATAGGATACTTTAACTAATCTCCATCAGCAACTTGCAAGCCACTCCAAATAAATACATACTCTAAAAGCAGTGCGCTTGCTATAAAATACTCCTTCAAGACAAGCCCTCCGGTAACCCCTTAACCAGATTGCCAGAAATTATTGATTCTGCTCTGCTTACCACTCAAACCCAGGTCTCTCTGGCTTCCAAATACTTGCCGTTACTTCCTACGCTATCTTGCCTGCATCCCTTATAGAACTGCATGAACCTGACCAAACTAAAATGGATTTACAAGGGCATAATAAACTAGGAGATTTGGGTCCTAGTCCTGATGATGGCACTGCCAGACACAGCTTTTAAATTATTTTCAGCATTTATATGTTATCAACCTATTCCGGGCCTCATCTGACCCTCATAAAACTTTTGTAGTAGATAAGGCAAGTTCATGTTTTCATTGTACAAATAATAAAGCCAAGGCCTGAAGAAATAAAATATATTATTCACATTCACAACTAGGAAGTGGCAGAGCTGGGATCTGAACTGAAATCTCTGGATTCTGTGGGCTTTGGAGTTAGAAACTGGAGTTCCAAGTCTATTACTTCAACTGATCAATGACCTTTGGTAAATTATTTACCTCCTCTATGTCAGTTAACTCATCTATATAACAGAATATCTAGTCTTTATCATCGCTCAAAGACTGAACAGGAGAATACATTTGTTGTACGTTGTCTAGATATCTAGAAAAATGTCTGACACATAGTAGATGCTAATTAATGTTAGCCAATTCTTTTCTCTAACTGTGGTCTCGTGACCAAGGTATTTCTGCTCCCCTGGCTTTTTGTGCTGCACATTATCCACCAAGGATTAGGTAGAAAAAGCCTAGTAACTTCCACCTGTAACCCCATTCTGGACTTCAGTCCCTTTTTCTAAAATGTAAGAGTTGGGACAAGTGGATATCCAAGAGACTGTCAGCTCTGAGAGTCCCTTATCACTCAGGCCCCACCCTAACAACTGCTCAATGAAGTTGAGTTAGTATGGTTTCCCTGCTGATTACCCCAGGTGTGGGCCCCAGAAGGAAAAGTAGGTACAGGGATTGACAGAGAACTAAGCCTAAAAGAGGGAAGTCATCCTCCACTCCTCTCCTTCATTCTCACATCCTGGTACCAAGTTCTGTTCATCCACTCAACACATTTATTAAGTGCCTACCACATTCCAGGTGTAAGCACTGGGGCTAAAGTTGTAAACCCCCAAACTCATTGTCCCCATGGTGCCATCACCCTCATCTGTTTGATCTCTCCAGTCCATCCTCTCTTCCCCTGGTCCAAGCCTCATAATTTTAATGCCTAAGCATTGCAAAACTTCCCGTCGATCTCCCCTTCCGCACCAGCTGCCAGAGGAACTTATTCTAACATGCAAATCCTGCCTTGTCATTCCTAGGATTAAAACTCCTACAGTTTCCCACAAGCTATAGGGCAAAGTGCAAGCTTTTTGCTGGTTTTTTAAGACCCTTCATAAGCTGCCTCTACTGATTTCTCCTGACTCAGCTCTTTCCACATCCTCCTCCCATCAAACGACCTGTTCTTCCCTCCAACTGCCCTTCTTTTCTTGTTGCCTGCCTAGAAAAAAACTCATTCATCCTTCAAGCTTCAGCTTAAACATCACCTCCTCCACAAACCCTTCCGTGAATCATTTATATGATACAGGGTGGCATGAGCTTAGGAAGCATCAGAGCAGAACTCAAGAGCTCAGACTCTGGAGGAGACTATTTAGTCCTGTCTAATTCTGGCTCTGTTGTTTACCAGCTATGTACTTAGGTGAGATATCCTCTCTGAGCTAGTTTCCTCATTTGTAAAATGGAGACATTGATAATACATATATACCTTGTGGGGTTGTAGTAAAGAAAATGAGACAATGTGTGAAAAGTTCTTAGACCAGTGTCTAATACTCAAGTCAACAATGCATGTTAGCTAAGCATGAGCTTTCTTACACTGAAGGAAGAAATGTTTCTGAGCTACTATGAGCCGAGTACTTTCCCATATGTTATCCCATTCATTCTCACAGCACCGTGAGGAAGATAGTCTTTACATATAGAAGTCTACAAAACCAAGGTTCAGAGAGGTAAGGTGGTTTGCCCAAAGTCACACAGCCAGGAACCAGCAAAGAAAGGTCAAATGCAAGGGGCTGTGTAGCTTCAAAGTCCATGCTCTTTGCTGTTTTTACTATGTTTACCCCTCCTACAAGTACTACTA
Organism: Anoura caudifer; assembly: GCA_004027475.1. Lineage (NCBI taxonomy): Eukaryota > Metazoa > Chordata > Mammalia > Chiroptera > Phyllostomidae > Anoura > Anoura caudifer. The sequence continues at coordinate 301,163 of PVKU01000588.1, read as the reverse complement.
ATAATTATGAAACAAGTTATCCTTATTAGCTGAAGGTTTGGGGAAAAATTGCCCCCCCCACTTATAGAATAAACTTTAAACCCCTTAACCAGGCACACCCCAGTTTGCATCCAAAGGCAGTCCCCTTCCTGGCACACCCCACAGACCTTCATGCTCCATGGAAGGAAACAAGTAATAGCATTGGGTGAACACCTAACCCCCAACACCTGGTGGCTCAAATTTGCATGTTTTGTGGCTGATCCTCTGCTCTGTCTGTACAAACTCTCCTTTTCAAATCTGCCTGGCTGCTTTCCAGGTCTAAACAAATTCTGCCCCAAAAGGCCAGTAACCTGTCACTGCTACACCAAAGCTAGACCATTTTCTCAGCTGCACTGGGGGACAGAGCAGGGTTCATGGGCAGGAGGGCCCATACGTCCGACTTTGGTTTTAGCTGTGCCTGGCAGAGAGAGGGGAGATGGGCTTCTAGAAGTTCTTGACCCTGCTAACTTGTAAAGGATCCTGCATCAGAATCATAAGCCACCCTGTGCAGCCCTGCTCAGAGCTAGGAGGGCAAAGGGACCCTGCTGGACTTACAATTCAGGTCCAGAGACAGGAAATTTGAAAAGCAAACACCATGGTTGGCTGGTGGCCTAGGGGCCCCATGACCACATGACAGCAGCTTTGAGAGGGCACAGAAACTGGAGTGTGAGTCCAGAGTGTGGAAAGTCAACTGGGAGTGGATAAGTGCCCAGCCACCCTCCCCAAGAGAGCCTGGGGTCTTACCTACCTGGACAGGCACGGGCAACTTCCTGCAGGAACATCCTGGTGTGTGAACCAAAGGGTAGCTGGAACACAAGGCTGAGCTTTGCTGTGTTCAGCTGGATGGTCACATCTGAGCCTGTACAGAGGAAGCTGGAAGTGAGCCCTTGAACATCAGGAGGTTAGGATGGGTGCATCTTAAGGTTAGAGTCTAGAATGGAGAATCAGAAGCCCAAGCTCCCAAAGTCCCTTCAACCCTTAAGCAATTCATGGCAGGCTGCTGCTGGAGCAATAAGGGAACCCTCTGTAGCCTCAGCTCTCACTTCGTAGAGGGCATAGACCAAGGCTCTCAAAACCCATTAGTTCTTGCCACAGCAGTAGCACACATTGCTGGAAGAGACAAGTTGCCTGACCTGTAGTCTATGCCCCAGCAAGCGAATGAAAAACACATGCAGGCAGACAGGAGGGACTGTCCATCAGTCAGTCTACCTGACTGGGCCAGGCGTGTGCCAGGCACCGGGAGCATGACAGTGAAGAGAACAGTCGTGGCCTGTCCTCAGGGAGCTAGCCTGGATGGTTCCTTGTTCATAGTGAACCCTAAACCCGGGCAGCCGCGTGGGCAGTACCCTGAAACTCATGTGCTGAACGAATAAAAAGTAGGAGCAATCTAGCAGAGTGATCATGAGTGTGGGCTCTAGAATCTGGGTTCTGAGTTTGAATCTTGGTTCCACCACTTACTAAATTACTTAATTTCTCTGAGCCTCAGCTACCTGATCCATAAAATGGGGATGAAAATAGTGATAACCTCATAGAGTTGTATGTAAAGTTCTTAGCATGGTGCCTGGCACAAGGTAATCTTCAATTAAATGTTCATTGCTATGACTACTACTAGTACTGTCTAGCAAAGAAGATAGACATTAAATAAATAAGTTACTACAAGTAATTAAATCCCCGTGAAGCTGGCAAGGATGAGAAAAAAGGAATGCGTATCAGTGAGATACAATTTCAGGAGTTCATCAAGGCTTCTCGGAAAAAGTTAAGTGTGAACGGAAGCCCCGAAGGATGAGTGGCTAAGTCAAAAGAGGTGTGAGGGCCTTTAGAAAGAGGGAACAGCATGTGCAGGGGCTCCGTGCTGGAAACTTGTCATGTTTGAAGTGACAGAAGCAATTCAGAAGATTCTAAACCCAGCAATCGAGGAAGCAAGTGAGAGGAACTGAGGCTCAGAGGTGGGCATGGCAGATCCTGTAGAGCCTTGCTTGCTACAGTAACACTATCAGAGTGTGCTCTGACTTCACCCCCAGACCCTGTACCCCCACTGAAAGAACCACTCACCAAGGATGTAGACTTCACCATCTGGGGATACTGTGGGGAGGGAAGCAAAAAGGCCCTTAGCAACTGAGCACCCCACCCCCAGAATTTTCCTAGTGCCCCACCCCCAACAAGAGGAGAAATGACCTGGGAACCCAAAGGAGAGGGACTCATACCCCCAGCCCTCTGTGGCACCTTCTTCCAGCGTAAAATCCCGCGAGACTGGCACTATCTGGTCCAAAGAGACGTCGTCCCCGGTAATGGCCATCCTCCGGTGCGTATAAAGGAAGAGACTAGGGGCAGGAAGCAGAGGTGAGGAAAGGGTCCAATGGCCATCCCTCAGGCCCACAAGGCTGTGCTGGTGGTGCCCAGCTATGCGCAATCCTCATGCCCTCTCTCTCCACGGTACCTATTAGAAGCTGCAATTTACAGAGAGGTCATCAAAGCTGAACTTGGGTCATTTTGAGGAGCCTCTGCTTTGTTAGTAGAACTTGAGCTTGATCTGTCCATTGTGCATTTTAACACTGCCTGTGACAGAAACAGCGCAACCTTATCCACCTCCTTTCCCTCCTTGAACCCTAGTTTCTCTGTCTGTAAAGTGAGGATGGTGGATTAGAAAATGTCTAAGGTGCCTTTCTCCCAGCTCTGAGACCCTGAGGTTCACTTGTTGGCAAAGAGACCTTTGACAAGTACTAGTATTCTCTCTGCATAGTGTGTGGGTGTTACTGAGCCCTTTTTATGTGCTTCAGAGTGTTTTACACACTTTACATGTAATAAGTCACTTTAATCTAGATAAACAGGTACAGAGGAGTAAAACACCTTTCTCTAGACTGTGTGGCTTGAAAGTAACAAAACCTGGATTTGAACCCAGGCAGTCAGGCCATGAGACTCAAGATCTGGGCCTGTGTGTTAAAATGCCTCTTCTTCAGAAGCTTCCTCATCAAACGTTGAGGATTATATGAGTTAATACATCTAAAGGTCTTAGGATACAGTATTCCAAAATTATTAACTATCATTATTATACTTATTTTAGAAGACTCAGACTATGCCCCAGAGGGATGCTTGAAGTCCAGCTGGAGGGTACCAGGAAGAATAACCCCATGGCCCAGACAGGCAAGGACCAACGCCCCACTTACGCGTGTTCTTGGCCTCCACGTTCCAGGCGGTAGCGCACAAGCCCCAGGAGACGGCTCTGCCTGCTGTCGCCCTCACACAGCACACCTTGCACTGCCTGCTGCTCAGGGTCAAGGGAAAACAAAGGAAACGAAACAGAAGGCCAGGGCTCTCCCAACCCAGCCCGCTGCACCTTCCCTGCTTTGCCCTGGCCCATGCAGATTCACTGTGTGACCTTAGGCAAGTTGCTTCACCTCTCTGAGCCTTCCCCATCTGTGACACGGGGAAAATAAATCCCAGCTTCACAGGAGGTTGGAAGAAGACTCCAGTATTAAGTACTTAGTAAATACTGTTTTCCTTCTCCCCTGGTGGCTCAGAGAGAGGGAGGAGAGCAGATAGACCCATAGACATGTAGACACCTTCTATTCCACTTCCCAAGGCAGGCAGGCCTGGGGCTGGGAGCTCAGTGCTGAGAAGGATATGATGATGCAATATTCTCCCTCAGCCAGAGTCTCCTGGATGGCCACAGACTGGTCCATGCTGGCCCCTGCTGAGCAGACAAATGCTGAGGGGTGTAGATGGGAGCCCCCTTTAGTCAACAAGACAGGCGGTGATGGGGCTGCCTCAGACGGCTGAGGGGCGGGTGGGGGGCCCTTGTGCAACGAGAATGACTGTCCTCCCTAGGATGGGCTTTGCCACGTTTATAAGAAGAGGGGTTGTCTCTTGGCCCCGGTGGGATGTTCACCTTGGTGTCCCGCCTTTTGTCTGGAAGGGTGACCAGTTGTTCCCAAGAGGGGTTCAGTCTACTTGTGGGAAGTGGGGTCCCTGGTCCCATTAATGGAGAGGAGGACACACAGTCCCATTGCTCCTAGGATGAGGCTCTGCCTCCCTTTTGGGGAGCAGTATGAGTCCTGCCAGCCCCTCTTCAGGAGCTGTCAGTGCTGTGTCTGCGTGGGCTTGGGGGAAGCATCCTGTACACTCAGGAAGGGAGGGGCTCGTCCTGGACAAGGCTCCCAGTCCTGTTCCACTTTCCTGGGAAACAGGAAAAGTGTCCCATTGCTCCTTGGCCCTCAACCCCACCCAGTAGGCCCCATTGCATCAGCCGCAGGCCAGGGAGGTGTCTGGTTCTGGCAGCACAGGACAGGGGTCCCAGCCCGCAGCTTGCCCACAACCTCCTGCCCAAGCTCTGCCCTGGGCTCCCTGCTCCCAGCCCACTGTCATTGCCCCCTACCTCCTGAGCTGTCACCGCTGGGTGTGCGGGACACCGGGACCCTGGGCCTGCCCGTGACTACGTTTCCCAGCAGCCCCAGCGCGCCCGATGGTCACCCAGCCTGCAAGTCCCAGCATGCCTGCGTCAATCACGGGGGTGGTCTCCCCACTCCTGTGATTGGCCCATTAACCCCTTAGGGCCTGGGGTGTGCTGGCTCCCTATTCCTGAAAGGTTTTCTTAATAAATGCCCTAACCTCCACCTCTGAGCCTCTAAGTCACTGGGCCAGATTTCCCCGCCCAGGATTTGGAAGGAAAATGGCCACAGGTGCCTTAGAGAAGAAACAATTCATTTATATTTGCTCCTCAATTCCATTTTTAATTCCTCTCATCCAAGTGGGCCAACTCTGGCCTCTATTGCAACTCCTTCTCCCCAGATAACTACCCTGCCCTAGCTTAAATGGGAACAACACGATGAAGGACCATTACCCCCAGTTTCCAGCTGGAGAAACTGAGGCTCAGAGAAGTGATGCAATTTTGCCAAGGCCCTGCAGCTAGCCAGTGGCAAAACTGGGCCTCGCCTGCAAGTCTTGAGTCCAGTTCTATGCCTCTGACATTGCCTCACTCCGAGGTATTTCCCCCCTTAGCCTCACATGTGTGACGTGTGCATGACGAACAGCACCCTGCCCTGCTTGCCGTGTGGCGCTGTCTGGGGAGAATGGACGCGGATGCACACTGTAGGCGGTGCGACGCGGTTCCTGTGCAGGGCTGTGCTGAGACCAGTCCTCTCACCCTCTTCCTCCGGAACCGGTGTCCTTTGTTGTCCTCAAGCCCCTTCCCCTGATTCCCCTGGTCACATTCACTTGGGCAAGGCCTTCCTCCTTTTGGGCCTTGATTTCCCCATCGAAAATGAGGAGGTTGCTCTAGGTGGACAGAAAGGGCCAGCGCAGACAAGGGAGGCCAGGACTGACTGGTCTCTCTCAGCCTATTGGCTCCTTCACTAAGCTGTGACCTCACTGAAGACAGGGCTATGCCTTTTCCTCACCATCCCAGCTCTCAGTGTGTTGATTGAGTTAGTGATTTAATGAAGTATCTTAATGAATACACCTGCTCTCCAGTTTGACCCAAACTGAAGCGTCAGTGCTGGTGAAGGAGTGACCACTGTGACTTCTAACCAGTGCCCCCTCTCCCCTCCCTAAGCTGGGAGTTGCCACCCCAGTGACAAGTCCAACTCTGTACATGTAAACCGCCTCCAGGGACAGACCACCTTCCTCCCAACATTCTCCTCTTCCAGGAAACACCCACAGCACAAATGGAGCTCAAGTTTATTTGAATTTGGTTTCAAAGTCATGAGGGGGATGAGAGAAAAAGGGATTGATTCATACCCTTAGAGATAAAGGGGGTGGACCTCACTGCAGGAAAGCAGGGGAACCCAAATTCTAGCCCCATTTTTACTGTCAAAGACGGAGGAAGAGGGTCTGGGAAGAGTGGATAGGGCTGGGCATGTTTTACAATCTGTCCCTGCAGGACATTGGGGTCCTCCCACTTCAGGGGTCAGGGGTGGGGAAACATTTGTTCTGTTCTATTTTTCCAGAAAAACCCTGGCCTCTTCTTGGGATTGGGGCTAAGGCCCTGCTGCCTTGGAGGGCACCATGGTCAGGCCCAGGTGCCCAGAAGCAGGAGGGAGGAGCCTGGAGCCCACAGCTTGGACTTGATAAACCCCTTTCACTAAAGATGAGGGGACAGGAATCAGAGCTGGGGGTGGGCCCAGGGGCTTGCCAGGCCTGCAGGGTCTTCCTGGCTGCTGCTCCCTGATTCAGCTGGGCCAGCTAAGGGAATGGGAATGGGAGCAGGGCAGAGTGGAGGAGGAATAGCAGCATGGCCCCAGCCAGGGACCAGAGCAGGGGACTCCTGGTGGCTCCTGGGGCTGCCCGGTTGAAGTGAAGGTTCCCATCCAGCTGCAGGCAGCTGCCTGAGGTCGACGCTTGACAGCACTCCTGGGAGCAGGCCTGAGCCATGGCCCCATGACACCTGTAGATACTTGACACACAGGACTGGGTACAACCTGCAGTGTAGCCTGAGCTGGACCGTTTCAGCTGCAAGGAGAAATGAGACCATTCATCCTCCCCTTGCCCCTCTCTCCTACTCACAGAAGCAGAAAGTGTTAAGTAGGCCATGGCTGAGCTGAACCTTTCTGGGCCCCTAGCTCCACCCCACCCCCACCCCCCGCCCCACCATGAGGTCAACCAGCCAGTCCCCAGAGAACATGCAGGGTGATCAGAACCAAGGGGGCATGTCCAGCAGACTTGGAAAATTCCAGCTACTGCCCTGGATTAGGCATAATGCAGAGTTGAGAGGGTCAAGCACGCTAGACCCCAAGCAGCCCAGCAGGTTCAGCTCGAGCCAGATTCGACTGCTGATCTACTGAGTCCAGGCAGGAGGAGAAAGGCCTGCATTTATGAAGGAGAACAGCACCCCAATCCTTGGAGCATGCCAGGGGCCCACCTCACAGAAGTCCAAGCCCTTAGGGCACATGGCCACAGCTTTCTGCCCTTTGAAGCATTCACTGCCTTGGCAGGAGAAGGTGGCACAGACTTTCTCCTGGAAGAGAAAGTGGAGGGGAGGGGAGGGTTAGGGATCATTCTTCAGACTGGACAGGAAATGAATGACAGAGGCAATGGAGCCCCACTATGCCTGTCCCACTGTCCCCAGCCACCTCTCTACCTCCCAGAGCAGGTAGGTGTGAATGAGACACTCACATTTCTGTTGGGGGCTGGTGGAGTGGGAACCAGCTTGTCCTCTGGGACAGTCAGGTGGTCTAGGCCTGGGAGCAGAGCAGGATTGCCCAGGGAAGTGCTGTGACACCTCCACGGGTGACAATTCTGTGAAGTCCCAGCCCCAACCCTGATGGAGGGCACCTTGTATGAGGACAATCCCAACCTGAAACTTCCCCCTTTGCTGCCACTCTAGACAACACAGGAGACTGTTCTGGCTGCCTTGGAGCTTGGTGAGAGGGAGCACTGGTCAAGCTGGGCTGGGGAAAGGTGGAGGTATTGGGAAGGTGAATCTGGGAGCACTGAAGGTAGAAAGCTCAGACTTGGGGAGTTGATGAATGGGGTAGACCTCAAAGCTAAGGATTAGCCTGACAGGGTTTAGAGGTTAGGGCGTTGGTAGAGATGGGGGAGTTGGTGAAAACTGAGCTCAGCTTGGAGGAACTATCAATGGTTGAGGTTAGTTGAGGGGTATATATAGGATGGGCAAGGCTCAGGGCTGGGGAAAGGGGGTGGAGCTAAGAGCTTGGTGGGGGGGTGACCATGGGAGCTGGAGTCAGAGCAGGGCTCAGAGGTGGAGGGTGGTGGAGAAGGGGCTTGAAACTGCACTGGCAGGACTGTCTCACCTGAGGCCAACTCATCAAGCACCAGGCAGTGTGGGCCGCTGCTGCAGCACTGCAAAGAGCAGGGGCCTGGGCTGGGGGCAGAGGTACTGGCCAGCCAGCAAGGGCTGAGACCAGTTTCATATCCCTTCTCACAGCTGTGGCTGCACCGGGCCATGTAGTGGGAAGTGTTGAGTTGAATCAGCTAGATAGAAAGAGTGCCAGGAAGTCCGGGAGGATAAGGATGAAGGGGACACAGCCAGTCCTGGGCTGTAGCTCAGCCTCTCCCCGCATCTCAAACGCTGACTCCTCTCCCTCCCGCTTCAGTGTCTCTCTCCCAGGATCTTCCCCTATGATCAACCCCTCCTTCTGATGGCCCCAGTGCCAACCCCTCATGGTAGTGCCTCCCCCCGCCACCACCACCCCAGCCGGCCTGGAGCTCCACAGCAGCCCCACCCAGCACCTGACAGTGGTGCTGCCCAGGTTCACACTCTGCCATTTGGTTGGAGAACTTTGCCTCCTGGTAGCACATCTCTCCGAAGCAGTGGAAGCTGTGGCATGTCTGTGGAAAGGTTCAAACACTGTGGCTTCATTCCCACACATGAAGCATCTGGGAGGCTCTCCCCTCCTTCACAGCCTGCTTACCTGCACAGGAGCAGGGGTCAGCTGACCTCTGACCAGGTTCTGGGTTATCAGTAAGACCAGCAGGAAGACTGGTAAAAGGAAAAGGGGAGAAGAAACTACTGCAAGGAGTAACCAGCTCAAGGGTCACAGATCAAGGAAAGATCATGCAGTGGTTAAGTGGAAGAGGTCGTGAGGTCAGGGCAAAGAAGGGGCAGTCCCAGGGTTAGGGTAGGTCACAGAGTCCAGGAAGGGCTGGAATCTCTGGGCCCAGGACAGCTACCTCCCAGCAGAGCAGCCCTGTGGCTACTATTGGCCAGAGACATCTTCTGTTGAGATGCTGCAGGAGCCGGAAAGAGTGCAGGACCAGTCCCGGGCAGCCCAGGTGAGAGCTGCAAAGAGAGTCCCATTGTTGCACTGCACAGATGAATAAACCAAGGCTGGGGAACAGCAGAGGCCAACCTGCGGGGGGTCGGGAGGAGGGATCCTGGGGGCTGAGCTTTTGTTTCCCGAAAGTCATGCTGTGCAGTGACAACAGGACCGGCAGCCTGGTAACAGTCTCTCTGAGAATGAATGTTGTTATTGGCATGGCAACAGCAGCATCCCAGGGGGACAGAGCGGGAACAGGTGCAGTGACAGGAAATAGACATCTGGTGCCATTGCCACTGATCTGGTCTCATTTGACTCCAGCGGTGCTGGGGCTGGGGCTTGGGATGGGGGTGACAGGCTACCCCAGAACCCAGGGCAGGGAAACCCTGAGTCACAGAGAGGGTCAGAAGTGAGGGCTCACCTTGACCAGGTTCTTCAGGTTCAGACTCCACCCTGTTCCTAAATCAGAGCTGGCCAAGGCCAGGAGACAGCTCTCAGAAACCTTGATATCTGGATCCTGGCTCTGCCTCCCCCAATAAAGAGGGGTCAGACCTACAGGGGTCTGCAAAGCTCAAGTTCAGGTTTTTCCATGAAAAGCAGAAAACTGGCAGAGATGAGAGAGTGGGTCATTATCCCCATCTTCTCACTCAACCCTGGGAGGCTGAGCACAGTCCAACCCCCAACATTCCCAGGGCTAACTGGGCATGTTTCCATGTCCTCATGGCTATAGTCCTCCATCAGCACTTGGATCTCTCAGGTGACAGCTGAAGCTAGGACCCACTCTGGGCTGGGACCCTTCCAGCAGCAGCCTTTAATGCATCAGTGGGGTGGTGCTCAGGATTTAGGGGGCTGAGGTGAGGCAGGAGAGGGACCCTTGGCAATAAGGACCTCTTCTTTCTCCACCTCACCCCTTCTTACCACCAGGAGCCACAGCCCTCCCCCTGTTCCCTTGCTTCCAATACTACACTCAAGAAGCCGTTCTCATCCAGGCAGCACCTACTCAGTGGGACTTCCATACCCAGAGGTGAACAGGTTAAGAGAAGGGCCCAAAGGTTCTACCCAGGTCCCTGTGCCCCTGTGAAAGGAAGAGCCCAGGTCTCCCCCACAAACTCCCTCTTCCTCCTCCTCCCTGGTATGGGTAGATGAGGCTGCAAGCACAGTCCAGGAGTGTGAGGGGGCCAAAAAGACACTCAACAGAATCAGAAAGCCAGCAAAGCCTGGATGGTTACCTCCTAGTCTGCATCAGTTCTGACTCCTTGCCTATCTACTTTAGTTCATGCTCCGCTCCATGGCTCCAGAGAATATTCCCAGTATTCCTTGTGCCCCACCCCCTCCCATCTGTAGACCTACCTGCACGCCAGCAGGTGTGGAGGGCAGCGAGCCTGTGTGCATGAATCTGGGAGGCTGCAAGCACAGCCCCTGGAAACTGGTGGCTGCCCCTCCTCCCCTCTGATCATTGGCCAGCTCTGGGAATTCCCTCTGATGTTGCTGCCACTGGGGACATACAGGGGCCACAGACAAAAGAAAGAAGCACAGCTGAAGTCCAGGCTGTAGCAGGAGGGAGACAGTAAAACCAACTGGCAGCTTGGGCAGATCAAAGGACCCCCATCCCAACATCTCAGTGGGACATGCCTGGCAGGTGGCAAGGGCTCTCAGAAGAGAGCAGAGTAGGGGGAAGGCAGTGTCCTCCCAGAGCCCACCTGGAATGGGAAAACTGGCTGATAGTGGAAGGGCTAGTGTGTGGGGAGAGGTCACAGGCCCATCCTCACCACGGGAACTTTGAGGTGAGGCTGCTGGCAGGACTCAATGAATGAGAGGAGAGGTAGCTATCACCCCCAGGGTAAAAAAAAAATGCAGAGGAGGACATCTCAGAACTTTGTCCCTCACTTCCTCAACACATTGGTTACCTTTAGGGTACCCCCTTTGTAGAACTTTCCAGTACAAGCTGACCCCATGCGGAGAACAGGAGGAAAGTGGAGGAAGGGATGACCAGTTGAGACTGGACACAGATTTATTCGCTTTCCTCTCAGAGGTGGGGATGAGGAGGCTCTTGCTCCAGGGAGGTTCCTCCCAGGATCCGTCTCAGGTCCAGCAGGATCAGTCCGGGGGGCAGTCCCAGGAACAACTTCCCAGATGCTTCCTGCCTGTGCTGGTAGGGGCAGGCAGAGCCCTGCAGCTTCTATGATGGGGTGGCTTTCCTCCTTGAGGAGTGAGCCAAATCACCCATTCTCAGCAGGAAACACCCTGGCAGAGGGTCAGACTCTATCTATTAGAGATTCTTATAAGACTCGGGAACCAAGGATGGACTTCTGGAGATTCATGAACCCCTGCAATTGTGTGCAGAAATATCTGTGCATTTGTAATCTCCTAGGGAGAAAGTCCAGTTACCTTTGTATTTTCAATGGAATCTCTGATCCTAAAAAGATTAAGAACTACTCACTGAAACCAAGAAAAAGCAACACTCTACTCCTTCCCCAACCTGATTGGTGGGCTCAGCTGAAATCCTGATCTTCCCATAGCAGACCCCCTGCAGTCCAGACTTTGAGGAGTCACCTCTGGGGAAAACCACTTCTGACACCAAGTTTGCCTGAAACTCCCTAGTAGCTCTGTGCCCCTCAGAGCTGGATGGAGTTGGCCACAGGGCTCCAACTGCCTGCCCACAAGATTGTGAATGAGCCTCCTTGCCTCTGGTTCTGCTCTCACCATTTCACCTCCGCTTGTTTCTCAAGGTTTGCAAACCCAGGTGTGTCTGGCACAGGAAAGCAGTAGAAAAACACTTGGCTGAATATCACAAACGAAGAAAAGGAGTCTTTGCTGGGGCAGGGAAACCCCAGGGCTCCTCTGGTGCGTGGTTCACAGGACGACTGCACTTACCTGGGCAAGAGTGCAGGAGGACCCCTCAGAACCCAGCCGCATCTCCCCCCACACTGTAAGAAGAAAAGCAGGGTCTTGGGTTGCTGCCTTAGCCCTGGAGGCCTGGGCACCCACTCCTACAGAGGGCCGTGACAGCTGCATTCCTTGGGAGCTGCGATGCTGCTGTGCTCCAACAAGCAGCCTGGAGGGAGATCTCCTTCCCGTATTCTCACTTCTAAGGCTGGTTGAACTTTTCCCCAATGGCAATGTCTCCTTGCACCTCAGGCTGGTTTTTGGTAATCAGTGTTTCTAGTTGGCTCAATTAGGTTTAATTATCCACTCACTCTGCTTCAGAAGCTCAGGCCCTGAAGAGGTTGTCCTACCGGAATTTTCTGCAACTGAAGGAGCCACAGCACGAGGCATGTGAGGAGCCTGAGGGGTGGGTTGAACGGGGAAGGAAAATACCAGCCCAGAGTGAAGTGCCACGGGTGCAGGGGTGGTGAAACCCTGCTACCAGGGAGATGACGAGGGCGACAGGTGCGCGGGAGAGGGCCAGCTCCGGGTCAGGATTACACATGTATTACAGAGAACCTCAGTGCTGAGGGGCAACTGGGGCCTCTGGATCCTGTTCTGGGGCAGGCCCTGGCCTTCGGACAGTGGTGCCAGTGGGCAGACTGGAGCTTCCACGGCTCCCCTCATTCTTTCCATTAGGGATACCAGATTCAGCTCCTGTGGCAGGGACTCAACTCCACCCAAATCTTGGCTACCTGGGCTTGGACAACACAAGAATATTAATAGAGATCTTGCAGAAGAAACAGGGTCACCAAAGACTCGTGTTCTGAGCCAGCAAGTGGGTGAAGTCACTGCTGTCCCAGTTCCAGTGTGCCAGGCTGCTGAGGCGTGGGGAAAGGGCAGGGCTGCAGGCACGTTCCCAAGCAGCCCAACTCCTTTAGGCAAATAAAAAAAGAAAACCTCAGGGCCAACATTGTCCTTAGCAGAGGCCCTGGCTCACCCTCCCCATCTTTCCCTTGCGTGTACACAAATGGCTGACTCACAAGGGCAGGACGTATCCTGGGGTGATGCTCCTTCGAGGAAGTGGGGAAGAGGTCAGGTCAGATACACTGACAATATCTGCACCTACTGGGTGCTCATTAAACCTTAGTTGCTACTGAAGTTGATGAGAAAGGGGTAGGGAAGTGTTAGGAGCTAAAGGACTGAGTTCTAGTCCAAGACCCAGGGCTTCAGAACAAGACACATTCAGAACAAGGGCTGGTTTTATTTTCTGAAATTTGTTTAATATAAAACAAAGATAAACACATTTCAACCCCACAATCTGCCAGCATGCCTTGTCTCTATAGGAAGCACACCAGACCGTAAGACTAGCAGAGTCTTTAGGCGCACTTGGTTGGGAGAAATAGAAGAAAGCAAATCCTGGGGAAGCCTGGGCAAGCCCGAGAGCTGAAGTACGCTCCGGAACACTAGAGCAGTCCTTGTCTTTTCAGATCCTCGTATGTCTTCTTATTCACAACATTCCCACTGGAGTCTTCATACTCTTCCTGGAGAAGATGGGGTACACCGTTAGCTAGGCTTCCTGGGAGAAATGGCTAGAAACAATGTCTGGTGCCCAAGTGCACCCCGGCCCGACCCCATAGCATTCACCTAAGACAGCCCTTCCCAGCTGGGGCTCTGGAAGACAATTAAGCCCCACTGCCCTAAGGAATCACCGTGTGTAATGAACCAACTTCTCTCCTAGGGATCCAGAGTGGCACCAATAGTGACCCACCCTTGAGAGATAGGAGAAAATCATTCACTCTAATCAATTCCTGTGTTTCAGATGAGGAACCCTGGCTGAGAAAGGCTGACCTAAGACAACCAACTTCAAAAAGTTCCCAAGAACCCTAGTTTCTGGCCCCGAAGCCACTGCAGGCAGGAAGGGTGGAAGGAGGACAAGCAGGCCAAGCTTCTCTACTTCTGGAGCAGTCCTGCTTTATTCTCTTCTGTGTATCAGAGTTCTACATTCTGGTGTGAAAAGGGCATTGCTACTGAAAAAGGAACACCAACCACCACTGATCTAAAAGGAAAACGCTGCTACCGTCCCTTATACACATGGCATCCTCATCTCTGAAACTGCTGCTTGGGCTGATGATCTCAAGACCAAAACGGATGCCTCCCCACTTCACGTGAGGACCATCTCTCATGAGATGCTATCCTCAAAGTATATCTTAGGTATAAGACATGGATTCTCAACCTCTCATCTCATGCAGCCCCACAGCAGGACAAGACATTGGATGCTCCTGCTTGCCGCTTCAAAATTTCAGGGGGAGAATACAACCTGTCTAAAGACACAGACTTAAAGTCTGACATATTTAATTATTACAAATAAATTAGGCTTACATGTCAAAAGTCAATTTTTAGATATTGTTACATTCTACTCTACACCAGAGATTTTCAACCGGTGCACTGCAGGAATTTTTAAAACATGCGTTACCTGGCTATTTAGTCAAGTCAGGGGCACCGACTTCTTTTCCCTTAGATTGTATCAGATAAGAAAATGACAACAGCCAACACAACAGCCAGCTGGTATGAATGAATCAAAATTTTACCTATTTTTTTTCAGATTGGCAAAAAATATACTTTTGGTGTGCCACAGAATTTTGATAATTAGTTTTATGCGTGCTGTGAAATGAGAAAGGGCGAACATGCTGCTCTGCGCTGCGGTGAGCTGGGGACCACTGCCCACCTCCCTCCTCACGGCGAGGGGCCCCATCATTTGCTGCCACTCCTGACGGCACGTGGCACCCACCTCAGTGTCAGGCTGCCACCGTTCTGATGCCTTCTGCAGCTTCAGCTTGGCCCACACTGCAGGACAAGAACAAACAGGATGAGTATCCTTTGGCTACACAGTGTTAACAACATCCGCGCCCCCACTCAATTAGGACTCCCCAGGGTGACCCTGCTTTTGAAGTGCTGGCTTGCCCCAAACTGGAATTTTGGTTCTGGACCACTTGTAGATAACTCCATTGCAAAACTTACCATAATCTTTTCTGTAAAATAAAGTTGCATTAGAGGACTCCCAGCCAAGATGGAGGCATAGGTGGACACACTGTACCTCCTCGCACAACCAAAATTAAGGACAACAAAGATTTAGAACCAAGAAAACAACCGGAACTGATAGAAAATTGAACTGTACGCAAGTCCGACAACCATTCATCCAGACAGGTAAGAGAGGTGGAGTTGCGGCAGGAAAAAGTGGAGGTTGGCGGACACGGGCATGCAGGCAGCAGTGGCTGGCAGATCCCAGGCGCACAGGCACTGGCTAGCAGACCTCAGGCACAGGGTGGCAGCGGTGCAGACCCAATGAGGCCGTGCAAGGAGGCTGGCTGACCAGGTGGTCCCACATTCGCACACAGATAATCCAGGCGAAGGGGAAGCGGTGGAAGGGACTGGAATCCAAGTGAGAGCGGAGCAAGCGCCATTGTTCCCTCTTGGACCCCGCTCCCATATACAGTGTCCCTACCCAGCAACTGCGCTGCCCCGCCCTGGGGAACACCTAAGGCTCTGCCCCTCACTACGTAACAGCCACAACCAGACCAAACAAAAAAAACCAAAAATGGCTCAAATGGGAGAACAAATCAAAGCCCCAGAGCCAATTCATCTAAGCAACCAAGAGATAGCCAACCTATCAGATGCACAGTTCAACGCCCTGGTGATCAGGATGCTCACAAAACTGGTTGATTTTGCTCACAAATTAGATGAAAAAATGAAGGCTACAATAAGTGAAATGAAGAAAAACACAGAGGGATCCAAGAGAGATGGGAGGAAAACTGGGACTTAAATCAATGGAGTGGACCAGAAGGAAGAAACAAACAACCAAACAGAAAACAAGGAAGAAACAAGAATTCAAAAAAATGAAGAGAGGCTTAGAACTTCCAGGACACCTTTAAATGTTCCAACACCTGAATTATAGGGGTACCAGAAGGGGAAGAAGAAGAACAAGCGGAAAACTTATTTGAACAAATAATAAAGGAGAACTTCCCCAATCTGGCAAAGGAAATAGACTTCCAGGAAGTCCAGGAAGCTCAGAGAGTCCTGAAGAAGGTGGACCCAAGGAGGAACACACCAAGGCACATCATAATTACATTAGCCAAGATTAAAATGAAGGAGAGAATTCTAGAAGCAGCAAGGGATAAGGGGACAGTCACCTAACAAAGGAGTTCCCGTAAGACTCAGCTGATTTCTGAAAAGAGACCTTACAGGCAAGAAGGGGCTGGAAAAAGGTATTCCAAGTCATGAAAGTAAAGGACCTACATTCAAGATTGCTCTATCCAGCAAAGCTGTCATTTAGAATAGAAGGGCAGATAAAGTGCTTCTCAGATAAGGTCAAGTTAAAGGAGTTCATCATCACCAAGTCCTTATTATACGAAATGTTAAAGGGACTTATCTAAGAAAAAGATCAAAACTATGAACAGTAAAATGAAAACAAATTCACCACTATCAACAACTGAATCTAAAAAATAAACACAAGCTAAGCAAACAACTAGAACAGAAACACAGAAATGGAGATCACATGGAGGGTTAGCAACAGAGGAGTGGGAGGAGAGAGGGGGACACATACAGAGAATAAGTAGCATAGACGGTGGGTAGAAAATAGAAAGGGGAAGGGCAAGAATAGTGTGGGAAATGTAGAAGCTAAAGAACCTATGACACATGGACATGAACTAAAGGGGGGGATGGGGGTGGGAGGGGGTGTGCAGGGTGGAGGGGAATGATGGAGAAATGGGACAACTGTAATAGCACAATCAATAAAATATATTTAAAAAAAAGGAAGTTGCATTAAATATAACCAAAGATCTCTTAAAGTAGAGAATTGATACTCTTGGAGAAAGAGGTAAACGTGGTACAAAACCTATGGGAATTATTGAAGAAAGTGACCTTATTGTTTTTGTTTTTCAGAGTATGCTTATTAAAGCTGAGGACTGTGAAACAAGGAAGGGCTCCCTAGAGAGGAAGCAACAGGAGAGCCTGGGCAGGTGTGCTTTGGCTCACTGGGAAGTCAGTGAAAAGGGGGTCTTGGACACAGGTTCAGGGGTTTAGTCCAGAATGAGCTGCTGCTGCCACTGCTCCCCTGGCTGCAAGTCTTGTAAGGTCTCTCATTATTTAGGAGATGCATGGCTGTGGGGGAAGAGGCTCAAAATCTTGTATATAGTTAAAAGCCCTGTTTTAAAGATTTTATTTCTTTTTAGAGAGAGAAGGAGGTAGAAAGAAAGGGAGAGAAACATCGATGCATGTGAGAGACATTAGTTGGTTGCCTCTTGCACACCCCCCAACAGGGGATGTGGCCCACAACCCAGGCATGTGCTGACTGGGAATTGAACCAGCGACCTTTCGATTTGTGGGATGACGCCCAACCCACTGAACCATACCAGTCAGGGCTAAAAGCCCTATTTTATACTCAGCATCAGGCTCTTCTCAAAGGAAAAATGGTACTGCTGACGCTCAAAAGTACAGTAATGTGTGATTGTTGAAGCTTCCACATATCCACAAGCTGCCCTCCGTCCTGGACACACCAGGGTACTGGGACAGTGAGTTGCAGGAGTGGCCCTTGGTCTGGTCTACCAACGAAGAAAGCTTACTTACAAGAGACAGCATCTTCAATCTGCGTCACGTTGGCGAAGTGGGCAGTGTTTGGGATGCCCAGACACCTCATGCCGTGCGCGTGACGCCACTCCTGGAAGGAGAAACAAAAGCACGATGCGAAACGGAAACAGCTGAGCACAGAGCACTAACTCCATTCCCCTCATCAGCCCTAACCTGACCCCTTTCAAAGGACTCCACCTAAAGGCAGCATATTCTTTGTGGTTCATGTTTGTCAACAGCTGGCTGTGACGGACAAGAGGCAGATCCTTCAAAGCAGCGCTGCACTGTGCTTTTACCCGCTGGGCTGGTTTATGAAACCTAGACCCTGGATCCAGCAGTCCTTCAGACAAAACCTCTGTGTGAAGCCCACAGAAACACATCACAAGTCTAACCAGTCAGCTCACATGCAGTCCCCACCACCCGCATGAGAAGGGTCACAGGTGGCAGGACAGCGCCACCTTTGTAAGTAGAGAACACTGTTTAACAGGGACAGATGCCGATGCAATGACAACTTTGGCTCAGGGATGGCAAATGGCATGGGCTTTCCCTGGATGCCAATTCCAACTTGTTGGAAGTGGTGTTAAGAAAGACTCAGAGGCGGCCCTGGCTGGTGTAGCTCAGCGGATTGAGCGTGGGCCTGCAAACCAAAGGATTGCGGTTCAATTCCCAGTCAGGGCACATGCCTGGGTTGCAGGACAGTTCCCGGCAGGGGATGTATAAGAGGCAACCACACATTGATGTTTCTCTCCCTCTCTCCTTCCCTTCCCCTCTAAAGATAATAAAATCTTAAAAAAAAAAAAAAAAAAGAAAGACTCAGAGGCTACTCAGGACTCAGCAAAAAAGACCCAGGAGCAATTAGTAACATGTATGTATGAGGGAGGGAGGGAATTTACACAAATTTGTCATCCTTGGTCTAGTAGGTTTTTTTCATTCTGTAACATTTCCTTCCAAGTACTGAGATCTGAAGGCAGAAACAAAACAAAGGTGCATCCATTCACTAGAGTACACCCAGATAATGCCTTATCTCAACAATACTCTGATAACTGTTGTCCCTTTAGTTTCTTTTTTCCGAAGAGGCAAAGGCCCTTTAAGAGTCAAAGGAGGCAGTCCACTGCTGCTTTGGTCCTGACCACCAGCAGTGGGGTGGAGACATGACCAAGGAGTCAGAGATGGTCTAAGACAGCGATTTGCAACCTTTTTCCTCTCATGGCACACACAGGTAATGACTAAAATTCTGTGGCACACCAAAAGTATTTTTGCCAATCTAACAACAAAAATGTATAATTTGCGTTATTCACAACAGCTATTGTTGTGTTGGCTGTTGTCATTTTCTTTCTTTTATAAGAATTTTTAAAAAATATTTTATTTATTTATTTTCAGAGAAAGGGAAAAAGAAGAGAGAGAAATATCAGTGTGTGGTTGCCTCTTGAGTGTCCCTAACTGGGGACCTGGCTGGCAACCCAGACATGTGCCCTAGACCAGGAATCGAACTGGTGACCCTCTGGTTCACAGATTGGCCCTCAGTCCAGAGTCACACCAGCCAGGGTGTTGTCATTTTCTTATCTGACACTCTACGGAAAAAGAGGTTGGTGCCCCTGACTAAAAATACTCAGTTGTTGTTTGTTTTAGAAGTTCTTGCGACACACTGGTTGAAAATCGCTGGTCTAAGATGCTGGCAAGACAGAGAAAAGTACGAGCAAGAGACCGAAATAAGGTCCAAGCGGCAGGTGGGAGAGTGCCCCACAAGCTGCTTCAGGCACTAACTACACAAGGCCAGCACTGGCACCGAAGGCCAAACGCCGCACGCCTGACTTCAGGCCCCATCTTTCTCTGATTCTCTTAAGCTCTGGACACTTAGTGGCCCTCTCGGGCTGCTCCCATCCTGTTCGCTGAAGCACTCGAGTTTTATACGTCAATTTCCAGGAGAAATGGCTCTGAACTCCTTACAGCGAAGTGCCGCTGGAAGGCCTTGGGACCTCGGTAGGTGTAATTTCCACAGATCTCACAGTTGTAGTTGATATTTAGGCCGTGAAGCTTATACAACCAGTAGGGGATGGGCTGGAAGAAATCAGGAAACAAACAGTATTAGAGGAACAGCTGCTTCCGCCCCCCGAACAGGGAACGGGGGCACGGATGGTGGCGCTGGGACTTACTTTGCCGTCCCAGCCAAGGGGCAGGTTCTTGGGGTTGTAAATGATCTCGTTCTCCTCGTCCTCACTTTCACTCTCACTGATCTGCTCTTCCTCCTCCTCTTCCCGCTCTTCTCCTGTCCTTGCCTGCTTGCGCTGGACGTTTTCGTGAGTGAGATGTCGCTGTTCCTAAGTCAGGTCCGTAAATGAAAAGGGAAGTCAGAGAAAAGTAGTGAAAAGCAAGAAAGGAAATTTCCTATTTTCCCACACCCCTTGCTGACCCTCACACTTCCAAGGACAAGGCTTCCCTTCTGGCAAGATAATGAAGGGAGAGTCTGCTTCCCTTTCACAAATCCTGTCAGCAGGCCCTCCCTGATCCCAAAGGAAAAAGTCAAAGGTTTTGTGTCACTAGCCTAAATTACTCAGCTGAGACCAGGGACTACCACAGAACAACTGAGAACAAAGTCATATCTAAAATGCCTCCTGAACCGGTTCTTTCTTCTCCTTCCCACTGTTAATGCCCTCACCCAGATGAGAACCTTCTAACTTGCTCTGAGTCTCCTCACTCCAGTCCAGCTTCCACTTTGTTTTCAGATTTATCTGCTTAAAAGAAAACCAATCTAATGGTACACTTTGCATAAGAACCTTGCATTGGGTTTTTACTGTTCAAAGGACAAAGTCAAAATTTCTGGCCTAGCCCACAAAATTTTTCATGCTTACCGTTTCCTCTACCGGAAACATTTTCCCTACCTCTTTCTACTTAGAAAACTCAATCTCAACGTATCACAGCATATATCTCATTCCACCGCAATCATGTCTCTCCTCACCACAAAGTGGGTCTTTCAGGGGCAGAAGGCCGTACCATACTCACTACTGTATCCAAAGATTTAACACAACATCTGGAAACCACCAGATAGCATAAATGGTGAAATAACAATGCAAATCACATCGGTACACAATGAGAGCAACTACTGGCAACCACTCTGTCTGGAACTCCTAAGAGAACGGTGCCACCTCCTGGCAGGGCAAGCAAAACACTCTCAAAGGAGGGGAAAGTAGTGAGTACACCTTAAGTCAAGGGTAAAACTGGCCTCCGGGCATCTTCAGAGGACGGCCACCTTGGACTGCTGCCCACACCAGCAAAGCCCAAGTTTGCTGTGGAGAATACTAGTGTCCCCAGTGTCCAGCGTCTGGCTAGCCACCTTCTGTTGAAAGCAGTGTAACGGAGGGAACCCACAGGTGACCAGACTTATCGCTATTACGTGCAGTCCTCAAACAAGGGCAGAGTGACAACATCCATGGCAGTGGACAAAGGCCCAGAAACAAGCTCTCTGACCCAGAGCCACCCACTCACAGCACCGTCTGAGCATTTGCAAAGGGAGAGCCTCTGAGAGCAGGTGAGAACTGCGCAAAGCCGACACCACCAGGCCGGCTGGCCTACCGCTGGGATGCTGGCCATCTTCTCTGGGTGAGCGCTGCCCCAGTCCCTGAAAGACAACTAACTATTTTCCTCCTACTCCTTCCCCCACTTACTGAGATAAACATCCTGGTCAGCTTAGGCCTTTCCACCCCCAACTAACCCTGCTTCCTGAGAGAATACTCAAGGAGCCACGAACATTCTAGCCCTAATAAATTTCTCACCATCTTGTAAACATGGAAGTAATGAAGTAATGCCTTTTCATGTTAAGTCATAGCTAACAGCTGCAGCGAGTAGCCTTTCTCTTACTTGCCTTTCGAGTACCTGGTTCTTGGGTTACCTGCTGGGTACATTCTGGGGCTCAGGCAACGAACCTGCACCATTCTGAATACTGTATTGAGAGGGGAGCCTGTTCTCTCTGCCCGGCCTCCTGGGAGTTGGGCAGCCTTGGGAGTATCACCAGACAACAGACACCTAAGGACAGAACAGGCCCTCACCGAAGGTCTGAGTACCCCGAGAGAACTCTATCTTCTGCTGAACTAGTTTAACACCTACTCTTCCCCCTTTCATCTTAGAAAAAGTATCCTGAGTTCATATCTCTCTTACTTCCATACCTTATAGCACTTATAGTCCTCACCAGTCAGTTACTCACCCCAAGAATCTCTACATATTCGTAGATCTGAGCTTCGAGGAAGGCAATATCTTTATTCCTCTCCGTGTCTCTAGGAAGAAAAAAGTTGTATCACTCAACAGTTCTTTTAACCAATACCTTGTTTTCTGTGTCGGACACTTATTCAACAGGTGCATTAATAATTCTAAGTTCATGCGAAAGATGTTGTGAAAGCAAATGTTCTGTTCAGCCCAGGACTCAATGATGAAGTACTGAGGTTATTTCTGGGACTACGCAGAAGCTTCCTTTGACCTCTTCCTACAAGGTGGGAGGGATGTCTAGATGTGTAAATTCCCACCCTAAAACCTGCAAAGGAGATGCGATGCAAAGAGCCAGCTCTAGGATCTGGACCCGATCCCTGACCCTGCTACTTAGCAACTGAGAGAGTGGATACATTTCCGGGTGGAGGTGGAAGAAGGTATAAGGGGACAGACAGTAATGGGGTGGGGGGGGGAGTGGATACTTCTCGTAAGTTTTCTGAGTCCTTATCTTAAAGAAAAATCAGGATAACAAGTACTTTTCAGGGCTGTTGTGAGAATCAGAACAAACACATAAAGTATCCTGTATGTATGTGGCTCAAGAACAGACACAACTGTCATCAGGAAAAATAAACTTAGGAAAATATTTCTTGAACCTATCTACAGCCTATCAAGGTAACGCAGGGTCCCTGGAGCGGTTTCAGCCACTCTCAATTGCCCAAGCAGAAACTGTGCTTGGTTTGTGACAACGAAGCTCCTTCTGCTTTTAGCAGAGAAAAAGAGCAGACCAGACCTCTATGGATCAGCAATGGTGACAAAACAGAGTTTAAAATCTCTGTTGCGAAGAAAATGCTGCATGGGAATAACATTTTAAAACTGCAAGCAGAGGTGCTGCCCCAGCCACCCACCGCTTGGTGCCCTTTGACTTGGGATTCTTCGCAAACAGGGAGGTGTCAAGTGACTCCAGGGACTTTCCTTTGGTGCTGAATAGTCTCTGGGCTCGCTCTTCTAGGGTTCTAAGGAGACATGAGAGGAAAAGCAGTTCAGGATTACTTTATCATACAGACTTATTTTTGCAGCAGGGTTTGGGGTTGGGGAGGAGAGAAAAAATGGTATCAGAGTCACGTAGGCTGTGCAAACACAATAAATGGGCCAGTTATGAACAGAAAAACCAGTCTCTTACCCGCCACACTTTAAGCCTAAAGCTAAGAGTGCAGATTTCAATCTGTCCAGACCCAGGGAGGCCAATTCCTATATATATAAAAAAAAAAGTTACAACAATTTTATTTGAAACAGATTTTGACAAACAACAAATGCTCAAATGTGGGTCGCTGCAGGCTGGTGGGGCGGGTGCTCCAGAAGCTGCGGTACGCCCACACATTCCACAGCCCACCTCCTAGCACTCAGCTCACACCCTCCGAAGGACTGACTGACTCTGCAGTCAAGTTCATGAATAACCATACTGGTAGTGTTCCATGACCTCCACTACAGCTGAATATAGTTCGAATTATTGTTTCACAGTTTTCAAAGTACTGTACTTTTTTTTTTCTTTTCCCTTTTCTGTATTTTCTGTAGATGTGTGGTTCCAGGAACTTGTGCCTTACCACGGTAAGTCCATAGCATTAAAACAGGAAAAATGAGTGGTCCCTCTGAAGAGGGAACAAGCTAGACGAGTACACTGGCTAAAGAAAACATACCTCCCAGGAGGAGAAAGCAGAGAGGTCGAGATGGGCTCCAGCGTGTGTCAGGGCACTGCTCGTCTCTTTCTGGCAAGAGGAACAACATGATGTTTATTAAGATCGAGGTTTAGGAAGAAGGCACGGGAGCCTCCTCAATCACCAGGCACTGGCTGGCTCTGTTGTTAAATACACGTATGAATAAGAATCAAAGTCCTACAAGAGCAGAGCAAAACCTAAAACAAGAGATGGTATACTCTCTTCCTGAGAGTTCAGCAAGACTCAAGTTTATCCGCAGGATTTGTAAGAATATATAGCAATGATTCCTAGCACATAGCCCATCCATTTCTGGTCAGTGGGAAGCACACAGCAGTGATGACATGGTTGATGAAAAGCCTGGGCTTAGCCAATGGCCTGTGGGCCCTGACAAAGATCCTTTCAAAGTACACAGGGAAAACCCAGCACAGTGGGCAGAGAGCTCCTCATGGCCACGCTGATCTCAGGATCAGCATATAAAAGCCCTAAAGCAGAGGCTGAAGCTTGAAGTAAAACAGTTCTTTAATTCCCTGGCATGTCCTTTCCGCCCCACCTCCACTGAAGCTCACCGGCCATCCAGGAAAGGTACCGTTGTCCCACTTCTTCTCAAACTCATTTTGAATCTTCCCAAAAAGTTCATTCTGATCTTGGAGGGGCTTCACTCTATCTGTGTAATCCTGGAGGTACTCAAGCAGCATCTCCAGGTATCTAGAGGAACAAACAATTCAGAAAAAGCAAAGAGGACCTCTATTTTAATAAACTGTTATGCCCTGTAAAATACATGTATACTTAGAATTCTGGTTTTCTTTTTTTTTAAAGATTTTATTTATTTTTCAAAGAGAGGGGAAGGGAGGGAGAAAAAAGGGAGAGACACATCAATGAGTGTGAGAAACATTGATTGGTTGCCTCTCACATGCACCCAACAGGGGACCCGGCCCACAACCCAGGCATGTGCCCTGACTGGGGATTGAACTGGCGACCTTTAGGTTTGCAGGCTGGCACTCAACCCACTGAACCACACCAGCCAGGGCTATACTTATAATTCTAATGATGTTAATTTTTAAAAGTAATACTACTACTTTTAAAAATGAGCTTACAATTGGCTTTCTTCCTAACCTGACATCTTGACTCTGACCTTTCCTATCTTCTTTCATCCTCGCACATAATTCCAAATACTAAAGTCTTCTATTTCTTTAATCCTCGCCTGAGGATATGCTTTTCACTGGTTTTAGAGAAAGAGGAACTGTGGGGGGCAGGGGTGGTAGAGAGAGAGACAGAGAGAAACGTCAACTGGTTGCCTTCCATGTGCCCTGACCAGGGATCGAACCCCCACAACCTTTTGGTGCTTGGCAACGATGCTCCAACCAACTGAGCCAGGGCCCAAATACTCAAGTCTTGACTCACACATAAAAGATCTGAGGTTATTCTGATTGGGGCTGGTAAACAAATGATACAGATGGTGTGTTGTGGAACTGGGCACCTGAAACCTGGGTAATTTTGTTACCAGTGTCACTACAATATATTCAATAAAAGGGGGAGAAAAACCTTTTTAAATTTATTTCAGGTAAAAATAAAATTTTATTTTATCACTAACCAGGGGTAGAACACAAAATATCTATACATCAGACCTAGGCACCTCACTTCAGTCACAACCTGAGAAAGTTTAATTTTTCCCCATTAAACTCCAAAGAGAGAGGTCCCTGGAGGGGAGACTTCCTTCTACAACGAGGCAAAATCAGGAACAGTGCGGGTGTAAGATGCAGATGTGCTCACGGACACGCATTCTTAGAGAGCCAGAGTATTACAAAGGCTCTGAAGCCGAGTCACTCAAAATCCCTGTCCTTCACCAAACCTGAAGTCACCATGAACGCCTTCCACGCAACAAAATTCAGAACTCCGGTCTCAATCCTTCACACTAAACAGTCTATTCAAACCCAGCAGAGGCCTAGAGGCTAGCACTGCTTACCGCTTGTACTCTGCATTCTTCCTTTCTTTAGGAATGTCAAACAACTGGTCAAAGATGGACAGGTATGTGATATAATCCAGCTTCTGGAAAGAGAAGAGAGGTGACGAGAGCTTCAGTTAGGTGTTCCCACCAGGTTACAATATAACCTCCAGTAAGTAAAATCAAAATTGAATGTTGCCTAATGAGCATTTTAGCCTTTTTCTGTTCTGTCATTTAATTCCTACACTAACTGGGGAGAACAGCAGGTATACAATTAATGCTGCAAAATCAAGATCAGGTTAATAAGTGGTAAACTGAAAGAAATACTTGTTGAACATTACATGCTGGGCACTTGGTTAACGACTCTGATACCCACTGTATCCTAACATAAAATGCTGGAAGGTGCCACTCAATCACTCATTCAGTCACTTACTGAGCATCTTTGGACCAAGTACATGGACACAGGTAAGAACAAGACAGACCTGGAATCTGCCCTCATGGAGCTTAAAGTTTAGTCACTGAGCTTTCGGGACATTTCCTCACAACTCCAGGAGGAACTTAATCATACACTTTCTTGAGCTCTTTCTGAGATTGTCACATTAAATCACATCTCCTGCAGCAAGTTATTTTTCAAATGTCTTTTAAGAAAGACATCAAATAGCCCTTTGCTGGTGAGATTGTTTTGTACTTTCCAGGTACCAGGTACCATGTCCATCTAACACAGAAGTATATGTGTTTGTGAGTTTTTAAAAACATTTATTTTTTACAAAAGCAAAGTATGCTTGTATTAACAAACATTAATAATATGCTTATTGTAGTCAGTGTAGAAACCTGACGTTCATTTTGAATGCTGTTTCATTCTAAGAAAAACACATTACCTCTTTAACATTACATAACAGTTACAAAACCCAAGGAAGACACTCTAATTGCCTGATGCCCAGTAGCCCCAGCCCGGCATCCTGACTCACCCTCAGTATGAAAACCACGTTCTCCTCTCCTGCGTCTTACCTCAGAGGCCTTCAGGTTAATGTATTTGAGGTAACAGTCGTGGAGATCCAGGTAACGACCGTATCCCTCTTCATCCGTGAACTCCACCAGATCTGACGGGAAGCAGATACCGACAATTCAAATACTAAAGACCATTTTCTTGGACTCGGGGTTCTAAATGCACTGCGAGTTCCTCGTTTCATGAAGCAGCCCTTCACTGAAATGTCCTCCCTACGCTCACAAAGTGAATACCCTCAGCTTTCCAGGCCAGTAAATCTGAGCTAGGCTAGCACGGAATTGCATATTTTGTCCAAGGCCAATTTAGGAGGTTAATCTAGCCCGGAGAAACCAGTGAAGAGAAAACCCCTAAGAGAACCTGGCTACAAATTTCTGAGGCCCTGTTTTCTCGGGCTTGGAGGGCAAACTGAGTTGTGTTACTAACTTTTACTCCTGCTAGTACTGGATAGAGAAGTTAAATCCCACTCACTTTGTGCCTCCTCACTTGGATTCTCTCGAGCCTTTAGGAGCTCCTCGAATTCCACAGACATTGGCACACAGATCTGATGAGAGAAAGAGAAACGCTCAGGTGGGTTTTTCAACATAAAAGCTGCTGCAACATTACAAAAATGGGCTGTATAGAGAGTGGGACTTCTGACCCTTTGGTCTTGATTTTTCCTTTTTCAAAAAAAATATATATGTATTTACTGATTTTAGAGAGAGAAAAGAAAAAGAGAGAGAGAAACATTGATCAGCTGGTTACTAATCCAACCAAAGATCAAACCTGCAACCTAGGCATGTGCCTGACCAGGGATTGAACCCATGACTTTTCGGTGTATGGGCCGACGCACCAGCTGAGCCACACTGGTCACAGCAGTCTGGACTTCTCTTAGGAGTCTACTGTTGTTTTCCACTTACCTTTTTCTTTTCTTTTGTATTGTTTGACTAAATACCGCTAAAGTCACACACACTCACAAAAACTCAAATAATATAAAAGATAAAATGAAAACTCAAAGTCCTCTTTTATTAATTCTCCTACAAGTAGCTAACACCATCAACAGACTTTTTTTTTCCAATACCAGCCATTTCCAAAGTTTGCTGCACATTAGAATCCCCTAAAAGAGCGTTAAGAAACCCTGCTGCGCCTGACGCCAATTAAATCAGAAGGGGAGGGGCCACTATCGGTGCTGGAAACCACTGCTCTATGTACTTAAATATACAGGGTGGGGGTAAAGTAGATTTACAGTTGTGAATACATGAAACAGAGTTTATTCTTATATTATTCATTATTGTATTATTTCCCAGGCAATCAAATGTAAGAGCCTACTAGAGAGAAGGTATAGGGAAAATGGAGATGTGCCACTTAGATGCTCCCTCAAAAAAGAATGTTACTTAGCTGCAGGCAGGTTTAGAGAATATACTTTTTGAGGCCATACCTCATTTGGGTGCTTCCGGTGGAATTCTTTTATTTGCTTGAGTCTATTATAGAATTCAGCAAATTCATTAGGTCCTGAAATGGCATTGAGCTCCTCCTTTCGTAACCTGCATTTCATCAGAAATCCAAAGAACACAGCAGAAAATCAGCCCTTCCACTATGGCTCCTCAGAAGTACTAACCCCTGGCTTGACTGTGACTGTCACTTACCCATCCTTATCGTCATACAAATCCCTCAGGTTCCCACTGACTTCCATGTACCTCTGAAAGACAAACACGAACCCATCAGAATGAAGCACTCTGCACAACTATAGAGCCAAACACCCAAGAAGGGCTCGCTCGTCAAAGCCCAGGGAAACTCCCAGGGATGTGGTATAACAAATCCCTGTGCTTTCTGGCACCTTTAGTAGAGAGCACTGATTCTTGCTTAGCTTTTGAAACAGGTCAATTTAAGGGGTGGCAGAGGATTCCTATATTTACATGCTACTGATGTTTTACTTTCCCTAAAAGAGTCCTATCAGAGAGCCATATGCTAAACTGCAGTTCCCACCAAAGACCCTCAAAGACAAAAGCGTTATCCAAAATGATCTGCACTTCTTCAGAAAGCTTGACTGAGCGGAGGAAAGAGGGGGCAGGGGCTGTGTACAGGTGGGCAAAGGGGGTGGAAATGGGGATATGTGTAATAGTGTCAACAATAAAAATAAAGTTAAAAGGAAAGTGTGACCAAAGAGTGCACAGGCTAAATAAAACACCACACAGGTTCCTTTAGATTCCAGCTCAGGATGGAACAGGCACAGGGTCCCATCTCCAAAAGTTTCAGGGACAGATCTGTTACAGAATTTGGGATTTTTAAAGTTCAGAAAGGTACTATATGCTACATAAGATTCCCTAGTGGAATCTGGAACAAATGTTAATAGTTCTGCAGTAAATCTTAAGCATTACTTACTAAGTGGGATAAAGATTTTGCCACCAAATAATTACCAAAGCAAACAAACAAACAACCCTTTTGTTTTCGGAGTATTTCGGATTTGGGAATTTATATACAGAATTAGAAACTTATAATATTAATTATCTCCTAAAAAATCAGAAACTCTGACTAGGTCTTTTATGCCTTTCTTAACTGAATTCAAGCAAATGCAAGAAAGAGCACAGTATGAACCTCCATTTACCTATCGCTCAGGTTTAATGAGAATCAACATTTTGATTAGTTTTCTGAAAGTAATAAATTGAACTATTCCTAGGTAAATGCAAGCAATGTAGGCACAAATAATTCAAAGATGAATTGTTTTGAAGAGAAGAGAGAATACTTTCTGCGCCTGAGTAATCTACTTGTCATAACTATACTTTGCACATCGATGGATACAGGACGCTACTAGGGGAGTCTCTCCGAGTAATGAAGAATGAATGAGTTCCCCATTCCGAGAAGCGAGGAAGGGCGGTCCAGCACCCTCGAGCTTAGCAGCCGCGTGGACAACTCCAGGCACACAACCCGCGACTGGCCAATCTGGCTGGTTATCTTAGATCCTGCACCGCCCCTTGCTTCTCTTTCCCAGCTCGCTCTGACCCAAAGAGAAGTGGACAGCGGAGTACTCACATCTTGCATGGCCCGTGTGCGGTGGTCAGAGTTGATCTGGTCCCGGAGCTGAAGAAAGGCAAAGGGTGACACAGACGCCGTTAGTTCGAATTCTGGAGTTGAAAAGGCCGCCTAAGGGCGGAACTTACGCGCCCAGGTCTCAGTGGCTAAAGCAGGGGCCCCCAGGGGCGCTGGGCCCCAGGAGGAGGTTACCAAGGGCGGACCTCGGAGAGGGAGCCCTGGGAGGGGGCGGGGAGCGGGGCAGGCCTGAGAGTCAAAGAAAGGTCTCTGAGCGTACACCTGGGGATGAGGCCCGGCCGCAGACGGAGCCCCTACCCAGGCCCCACTCACTGTGGACTTCTTAGTGAGCATCTCTTTGGCCATGACATCCATGAGCCGCTCCTTTTCCTCATGATAGCGCCGCTGCTGTTCCAGAATTGTCTCCATCCTCACCCCGCCGCCGCCACTCAATTCAGACCACCAACAGGGCCGGAAACAACTGCTGCCGCCTTGCTCCCCAGCGTCCTACAGCAGCGCGTCCGGCTGCACGGAAGTTCCGCCGTGCCGGAAGTGACCCGGGGAACGGAGGAAAAGTGAGCACCACAAGGAGACCCAATCTGTGCTATCGAGGTGGTAGCAGTGCCCTCTGCTGGCCGGGGGTGTGGTAGAGTCTGCAGGTTTCCTCTAGGGGGCATACAAAAGTCCGGGAACCTGTCGTTTTGCTGCTCCTTCGTGGGGCCCGCCAGTGGACAAGGGGAGACTGTGTGGACTGAGGAGTGCTCAAGAGCACGCATGGGTGACTTTTGACAATATTTATCCCTTCTCTGGACCTCGGTGCCCTTGCCAGTAAAATGGGGATGATAGTAGTTTTATGTTGTTTCTTTTGTGAACGAAAAAGGGATCGTGTAATAAAACCCATAAGCATAGTGATGAAATGTAACCTCACAGGGTGATCTGATCATGAATTCCTGACTGGATAGGTCACGGTGAGTAGTCATGCCACAGGCATATAACCTTTTTAGTAAAGAGTTTAAGCAAGTCCTGTTCATTGTTCTTGTGCATGCAGGTTAACACGCCTTTGAAATACCAGAGTCATCCTCTTTTTCAGACCCCTCTTGGCCAGCAAGTATTCAAGAGCTATGGGATTGTCAAGGGCCACCAGAGCAAAGAGCTCTAGGGACTTTTGTTGAGCAGCAACAATCTCGGCCACTTCTTCAGCTATTTGTCTAATGGTGGTGGATAAATCCCTAATTATGTTCTTATTGACATATATTCCGGCACTTGGGATTAGTATGTCGAGTATACTTTGTCCTGCATCGTCATCATAAATGGCCAGCATTTCCCTTTTGGGCTTCATGATCTGCCTTTGGTCCTGTGGAAATGGTTCTTTGTTAAAAGAACTTATGGAGCCCAGACTGGTGGGGATGTGGCTCAGTTGGTTCAGTGTCATCCCTGCAAGATGAAGAGTCACAGGTTCGATACCCGGTCAGGGCACATATGTGGGTTGCAGTTTCAGTCCTGGTTGAGGTGCATACGAGAGGCAACTGATTGATGTTTCTCTCCCTTGCTTTCTCCTTCCCTTCCCCTCTCTCTAAAAGTGAATAAATAACATCTTTGAAAAAAGAAGAAAGAACTTTTGGAAAGGCAGGGATCCTTATGAATAAATAAAGAAGTGACAAGTTGTCCCAACAAGCAACTGTGTAAACACTGATGTGCCCATCCTTTAGTCAAGGTATCTTCTCCTACACCAAAAATAAAATGAACCCTGGAGGTGCATAAACCATCCCCTCTCCCCCAAGTATTCTAGTTTATGGATTCATTCATAGGTATGACTGAGGGAATTTTTTCCATCCAAGGGTGAAACCGTTTACATGCTTTTCAAAACCCATCAGGGTGGTATCCAATTGAAGGAACAAGTTTACATAATTTGGTTATATCTTCCTTTTTAGTTTTGTCATGTAGACATTTAGAGAGCAGGTAAGGAAGAGATGGGGGAAGATTTAAATTTAAATTCAGTAGACATGACAGGGACAATGAGTAATGATAAGTGGGGGCAGATGTCTTTGGTTTTTGAATCATGTCTACCTGAAAGGTCAAGTTGGACATGGGTTGGTGTGGGAAGACAGTGACATTGGACATGGTATTAAAGTTGGTAACTGGAGCAACAAGTGGCAGGTATTTGTCTTTTATTGATTTAGGGTTTTGGTGACTTGACTGACAATCAGTTAAATTTTCTCCCTCAGCAGCACTCTCAGAGAGTTTTACTGAAATATTATCTTTTTAAGCATTAGAGAGAGAAACGAGGGAAAGAGTAAGAAAAGGGAGAACAATTGGGTTTGGTATCACATTGATAATCTTGTCTAAAACACGTAGCCTTATAAAAAAAAATCAGCAAGAGATGAAGACAAGAAATTCAAGTTAAGAATCTCTGTAAAGACTGTGTGATACAGTCCTGGTCCAGTTCCTTGGGAAGAGTTGTCTTCTTCAGCTGCCATCTTTTGTCCTGTTGCCTAGATTTTGGTCAGAGTTTGGTGGCAGTGATGGGCTAGGAAACCCATTCAGCAACAGGGTCTGGGAACTTTTTAAAATGAGACATATGAATCCATGAGTCAACACCATGGAATTTAGCAGCACATGGATTGGTTAGAAGCACCTGATAAGGCCCTTTCCAGAGGGGGTGAAGAGAGTCTTTGAGTTGGTGTCTTTTCCAGTACACAGTATCCGTGGGTTTGAGGATGTGAGGACATTCCTTGTCTCCCAGGAGCGCACTGTTGAAGGAATCTTTAAAAGGTTAGGATTATGTTGTAGGGTGTTGATAAACTCCTTGCAGTGATACAGGGGATCTCCTTTGACAAGTACTGCTTAGTGCAGCTCTTCATCTAGGTGCATGAGACAACCCGTGATAATCTCAACAGGCTAAAGTTTGCATTTTCCAGCTGAGGGGGAACAAAGGTTCATGAGAGTTAAGGAGGATCATGGGCCATGACAGACTAAATGCCGTGCAAATTTTTTCTGATTGGGTATTTATTGTTCCATTGGTTTGTTCGACCAATCTGGAGGATTGAGGATGATAAGCATAATGGAAATGCTGACAGATAGGCTGAATTTTATAAATGATTGAACAGTTTGTCCTATAAAATGAGTTCTTCAATCACTAAACTCCCTTGGGATTCCTGAGGTTGGAATAATTTTTTTCTAATAGGGCCTTAGCTACTGCCAGGGCTATGGCAAGGGAAAGACGCAACCCAAGTGAAAATACATAGGTCATGACCAGCACATAACCATGACCATGTGAGAGGGGTGTTGGGTAAAGTCTAACTGCCTTACCTCTAAAGGACCCATTGGTAATGGAAAGTGCCCAGAGAGGCATGCAACACTTTCCCAGGATTACATTGTGCACACACTTTGCCCATCTGATATGTCCAATGGGCAAGACTGGGTAAAGGGCCCCAGTAATATTGTTTTCCTCATTGGATCATTTTCTCAGTGTTTCCAGGAGTTGAATCATGGATGGAGGTTAAAAATCTCCTTTTGGAGACTGTTGGGGAGGATGGGGCAGTTAGTAGGGCCTATCCATAAGCTTTAAGAAGAATCAAAGGAACAACCAACCTTTTGTTCAATCCATTTCCCCCTTTCCTCTTCCAGAGAAATGACATGAGGTTTAACTAGTCTTTGGTATAGATGAGAAAGTGGAGGTAAGGCAGGAGTAGATGAGGTTTTTATAGGCATGGCTGTTGTTACCTCCTATAAAGTAGCCAGTTCGGCAGAGCCGTATCAGCCCTTTCATTTCCTTGTGCCTCCATATTTTGGGCAGAAGAATGTCCCTGCATGTTAATAACAGCAAAGACCTGGAAAGTCAGCATGGCATCTGGGAGTGCCAGGACAGGGTCTTTGTTTCTAATTTTCTGTCCGAATGAGGTAGTGAAACTTGGTTGTTTCCAGAGCATGGCAAAGTCACGGGTTACTCCAAGAGCATATCTGCCGTCAGTGTAGATACTGGCTGTTTTATCTTTGGCTAATAAGCATGCCTCGGTGATGAAACCAGGGGAGCTGGCATTTGTGCCACCCACTGCTACCAGGAGCAATAAGTAGAGACGAAGATTGAATCTTTATGGGTGCTTTATTTAGATGCTGGTGATCGGAGAAGACAGTGGGTTATGTACCCTCAAAAACGAACTTAACATTTCATCTCAAGCTGACCTTTTTTAAAAAAAGATTTTATTTATTTATTTTTTAGAGAGAAGGGAAGGGAGGGAGAAAGAAAGGGAGAGAGAAATATTGGCCAGTAGCCTCTTGCATGCCCCCCAGCTGGGGGCTTGGCATGTGCCCTGACCTTGAATCAAACTGGCAACCTTTCAGCCAGTGTTCAGTCCACTGAGCCATGCCAGCCAGGGCTCAAGCTAAGCTTTTTATAAGGAAAAGAAAGGGTAGGTAAGAGGTTTGGAAAAATGGTTAATGGGATAAAAGTTATAGTCCTGCGTGGTTTTTCTAGTATTTCTTTATCTGGTGGTCAACAATTCTTTATCTGTGTTCACTCCCTGGAACACAATGGCTCAGATACCATCTGCAAACCCTCTGGGGCACAAAGGTTGAATTGCTCTTCACATCCTGGAGTCATTTGTGTCATGAATTCCAGTTCCTGGAATGACAGCTTTCCACATGCATTAATCACTTAAGCCTATCAATTATAGCTAAAGCTAAACTCTTTAACTCTTGAGTTCTCCTATCAGTATGAGAACGTAGTTCTGCATGTTGGGCAGGTTTGGCATCAGGTAGAAGGCTGGGTTCTATGATTTTAGTAAGGGAGACAATGGCATATCTGCTTGGTAATTTCCATCGGTTCCCCTTAAAGAGCATCCATCAATGAACCATCCCTGGTCTGCATTGGAAATGGACTTCCTTGTAGATCCAGTAGTGGGGTAAGGAGTTGACCAGTCAACATAATACAGTCATGGGGAATGTTATCCTCTGGAAGAGGAACTGGGGTAGCAGGAGAAAGTTGCATTGGGTGATAGTCAGGTGGGGTGAAGGCAGAAGGCAGACGTTATATTTGGCTAGACGACGAGCAGAAAGATACTGAGCATGGTGGGAATTAAGGAGCATTTCAGCAGAGTGTGGAACATAGACAGTAAGAGGAGATCCCATAATCATCTTCTCAGTAGCCTTATAAGGGTGGGAACAGCAGCAACTGCCCTGAGGCAAGGGAAAGTCCTTGAGCAATTGGATCTGACTGCTGACTAGAATATCCTATAGGACTATTCTGCCCCAAAGGAGGTTGAGTAAGAGCCCCTAGGGCATTCTCTTCAAGGTTTTGAGTGGAGAGGTGAAAAGGGAGGTTATAATTTGGATGCTCTAAAGTGGGAGCTAAGGTAAACTCAGTTTTTATTCTTCCAAAAGATTGTTGGGCATCAGAGGTCCATTGTAGAGGATCAGGAGAGGAATTCTTTTTTGGAGAGAGAGGAAGAGGGAGACAGACAGAGAGAAACATTGATTTGTTGTTCCACTTATTTATGCATTCATTGGTTGATTCTTATATGTGCCCTGACCAGAGATTGAACCCACAACCTTGGCATATTACAACAATGCTTTAACCAACTGAATTATCCAGCCAGGGTGGAGAGGGATTCTTGAGTAGTTCATAAAGTGGTTGAGACATTAAGGAAAAATTAAGAAGCCAGTTCTGACAATGACTACAGGTACTATGAACCCCTAAAGTTGTCTTTTTGTTTGAGGGAGGGGTAGTCTAAAATGTCATGTGGGCACGATGCATCAAGATTTAATCCTTCTGGAGTGAGGAAGTGTCCTAAGAATTTAGTGGAGATTTGACAAAGTTAGAGTTTCTCTTGTGTCCTTTGGAAACTAGGTTATGAAGTACATGGAGGCTGTCAGTGAGGCGAGCCTCTTCAGAAGGCGAACGTAAGAGCAAATCATCTCGCCCTGGCTGGTATAGCTCAGTGGATTGAGTGTGGGCCTATGAACCAAATTCAATTCCCAGTCAGGGCACATGCCTGGGTTGCCGGCCAGGTCCCCAGTTGGGCGCGTATGAGAGATAACTGGTTGACCTTTCTCTTCCTCTTTTTCTCCCGTTCCTTCCCCTCTCTCTAAAATAAATAAATAAAGTCTTTAAAAAAGTAAATCATCAACGTAGGAAAGAAATAGTGGCTAGGTTGGCCTTAAGGATTTGGGAGAAATAAGCTGGGCTTTCTGTGACTCCTTGAGGAAGAACAGTCCAAGTAAATTGCTGGCCTTTCCACATAAAGGTAGAAAGAGACTGGCTGTCTCAATCTACTGAGAAATGCACTGAAGAACTCAATAGCTCTCAGAGGGAACATTAGAGAACAGGGTGTGGGTGTTGGAAACCATGGAATGTCAAGGAATGACTGTTATTTATGGCTCTGAGGTCTTGGACAAATTGCCATCCTCTTCCATTTTGCAGATGGGTAAGATGGGGGTATTTCAAGGGGGCATATATATAGTCCGTCTGGGAAAAGTCCAGCCATTGTTAATATAATGAGAATGGTTTGTAACCATTCTATAATGAGAGTGTAACCTGGTAGCCAAGGAGAGTAGACTGCAATGCACATTTGTGAACAGTGACGACTTCGCCTTCCTAGTAGTCGGTAGGGATGGTGGATGCCATTGAGTGAGCATGGCATCATATTCAAAATTGAGTGTGTGGCCATCATATTCAAAACGACTGAGCAAGTAAAGCAACAAATCTACATCAAATTTTGCATTAAGCTTGAATATTCATCTGCAGAAACTACTCGGATGATTCAGAAGGCCACAGCTATGGGCACCTGGTGACTGGCAGCTTCATCACAGCAGTGCGCCCACTCATGCATCATGTCTTGTGCAGAGTTTTTTGGTAAAACATCAAATCGCCCAGGTGACTCAGCCCCACTACAGCCCAGATTTGGCACCCTGTGACTTCTGGCTTTTCCCAAAACTAAAATCACCTTTGAAAGGGGAGAGATTTCAGACTCTCAATGAGATTCAGGAAAATATAACGGGGCAGCTGGTGGTGATGGGGAGAACTGTGTAGTTCCCAAGATGCCTACTTTGAAGGGGACTGAGGTGCCATTGTCCCATGTACAATGTTTCTTGTATCTTATATCTTCTTCAATAAATGTCCCTATTTTTCATATTACGTGACTGAGATGATATATATAGTCATCTACTGTAGGTTGTATGCTGGCTAAGGCCTCAGGGCTTAGGGGGCATTGTTTAATATTAAGTAGGAGTTTATTGGGGTCTACGTGTATTTTAATTGAGGTTGCTGGATGGATATGGCCCACGTCAGTGTTGGACTGTGCCCAAAGGCTTTTGGGCAGCACTTGGAGGACAGGATGTATACAGTTAATGTATATAGTTGATGAGGCAGGTAGAATAAATGGGGATGTGGGTGAGAGCCAACCTAGAGATAGGATGCCCTGGTGAGAAAAGGGAATATGGGCTTGGTAGGTTTCTAAAATAGCTCTTCCCAGGAGGTGTATGTAAGCTGATGGAATGAATGAGAAATGATGACCGCCAGTGAAAAGGCATGGGTAAGGATTTAGGGACTGTCATAGGCTGGTTGGCTACACTGAACATCTGGGTAAATTCAGAACTGGAGGGGGTTCTGAAAGCATGATGGGGTTGATGACTGACAGGGCTCCAGTGTCAAGTAGAATTCGTCCCTGATTTTTATATCTAATTCCCCTAATTGGTTTGTTTTAAGTGGGGGAATGTCCCCTCAATGTCCCTGGAGCATCCCTAGTCCTGCTTAGAGAGTGAGGGTTGGTAAACTTTATCGGGGTTTAGCTATAGCCATCGTTTGTATTTGAGACATCCCTTTTAATTAAAAAGTTTTTTTTTCTTTATTGATTCTAGAGAGGAGATGGGAGTGAGAGAGGGAGAGAAACATTGATCGGTTGTCTCTTGCACGCCCCCCAACTGGGTACTGAACCCAAAACCCAGGCACATGTCCCGACCAGGAATCAAACTGGTGACCTTTCAGTTTACAGGACAATGCCCAGCCAACTGAACCACACTGGCCAGAGCATGAGAGTCCCTTTCAAATTGTCCAGAGTATTTACAGAAATAAGAAGTTTCTGATTTTGATTTTGAGAGGCTGGCAATTCTGGGGCATCTCTCTCTCTCTTTTTCTTTTATTAGTGTTTATTTTATGCTGAATTTACTCCTGGGCCATAAGTTTGCTTCTTTAGTTTCTCCTGGGATATCTTTTCCTTCAGTGCAACCTCATTTTCTTGTTTAGGAACAATCTGCTCTTTTTCACCAAGGATCATCTCAATGTGGCAGGGAGAGGTCATGTATGGGTTAATCCACCCATGAGCTCTGTAAATTCTGTGTGGCATCTTGGGATCTTTGTTCACTTGGATGTGCTCAGTGACCAGAGAATCTACATCTAAACCCTCAAGTTTGGCCCTGGTTGGACAGCGCAGTTGGTTAGAGCGTCGTCCCAAGGTTGCGGGTTTCATCCCCGGTCAGGGCACATACAAGAAGCAACCAATGAATGCATAAATAAGTGGGACAATAAATGGATGTTTTTCTATATAAATATATAAAATCAATGAAAAACAAACTACTATATACCCTCAAGTTCCGCATTACTCTCTGCATTTTTAAGCATGCACAGCACATAATTCAGCACTCTCTTTGGGCCACCAACCCTGTGTCCAGCTCCACTGTTTGGCCCGGGCACACCTACCAACTCCACCATGTAAAGTGGCATCCTTCAGATACTTGGTGGCTTTTTGAATATGCATACCCTTGATGGCCTGGGTAGTTTCATGAGTGTTCTTAAAATAAACACAAAGATTTGAACCTCTTTTTAAAAAAAAATTTTTTTTTTAAAGATTTTAGCCCTGATTGCTGTGGCACCCAATTGGTTGGGTGTCGTACTGCAAGGCAAGGGTCACCAGTTCAATTCCCAGTCGGGGCACATGCCTGGCTTGCGGGTTTGGTCCCCAGTTGGGGTGTGTACGAGAGGCAACTAATTGATATTTCTCCCTTGTATCAATGTTTCTCCCCTTCTCTTTCTTCCCCTCTCTCTAAAAATAAATAAATAAATAGAAATGGAAAAAAAAGATTTTATTTTTTTTTAGAGAGAGGAGAAGGGAGGGGGAAGGAAGGGGAAAGAGAAGGAGAGAAACATCAAAGTGCAAGAGCTACATCAATAGGTTGCCTCTCACAGGCGCTCACTGGGGACATGGCCCTCAACCCAGGCATGTGCCCTGACCGGGAATTGAACCAGTTTGAAGCCAGCGCTCAAACCACTGAGCCACACCATCCACCACTGAGCCACACCATCCACCACTGAGCCACACCATCCAGGGTAAGATTTGAAACTCTCAATTTGCATGATTTTGTGGGGTTTTCTGGGTCAAATGAATATCGACCCATTTTCAGAGGTTACTGCTGGCCGCTTTAG
Organism: Anoura caudifer; assembly: GCA_004027475.1. Classification (NCBI taxonomy): domain Eukaryota; kingdom Metazoa; phylum Chordata; class Mammalia; order Chiroptera; family Phyllostomidae; genus Anoura; species Anoura caudifer. Next base: position 262,669 of record PVKU01000588.1, on the reverse strand, counting down.
GGAAGAGTGGGGCATGTCTTTTTAATTGTTGAAGTTGGAGTGCCAGAGCTTAGCAGCCTTTTCCTGATAATCTGGGGATCATGTAGCCCTAGGTTCCCTGTCTTTCTCCAGAGTCTTAGCTGGTTAGCCAAAGAGGCTATCTGGGGTGGTTGTCTTGTGGCCCAGCTAACGTCATTTGTTCCCCCAAGGTACTGAAGGCTTCAGAAAAGCCGGCCACAAGTATGAAATTGAGCTGACTGAGCGCTTCATCATTCACATTTTTTATCCCTGAATTTTGTTGGAAAGTCTGTTCAGATCTATCAAAATAGGTAAGAACAGATTTGTCCTTTTTCTGTACGTGATGGGGTATGGCTTTCCAAATAACTTGGCAAGGAAAGATTTAGGAGACAACTCCATAATTCAGTGGCCTGTTGTTGAGCCTTCTCTAAGTCCTGGGCACCAGTTAACATCCTCCAGAGGTTTATTCCATTTAGTAGCCACCAAAAATTTCCAGGCTAAACATTTTCTACAACCAGGTGAATAAGTTGATAAAGATCAGAAAACCCAGGCTGATAGGTACTGATAATTAGATCAAAATGCCATTCAAATTCAAGGGAACTAAGCTTAAGGTCAGGGAAATCCTTTACTACGGTCACAAATTTGGATTTAGTCCAAGTTACATAAGAATTTTGGTTGTCTCCATCACCTGATTCAACCTCAAAAGGAGCCAATAAGGAAAGATGGAAGGCCTGGTGCACTGAGAGAAGCAGAGATATCAGGAAACGAGAAAAAGGGAAGTTCAGAAAAAGCAGAAAAGGGAGGTGAGTGGGAGCGGCAGAAGAGGTGAAGACGGCGGTTTTTCTGGAGGCTTGTTAGCTTCTGAATAACACGTGCAAAATTTAGAGGAAGAGTTTCCAAATCGTTCCTCTTCAACTTCAATTTTACAGGTGCAAAGTCCTTTTTCTAATAATGAAGATGTTTATTCAATTTAGAATTATTCTCTTTACAAGAGGTGAGAACAGGTTTTGTTTAGTGTTCTAAAGGTACCAGTTAAAGAAAGCTTCCCGTGGTCTGGGGGAAGTTCGGTGTGTTCTTTGTTGCCATCATGCGTGCGAATAAAAAAGTTTTGAAATCTCAAAAGAGCCCATCTGGGTCAGCAAATTTTAAGATCATTCTGGGTCTCAGTGATTTTTGTCCAAAGACCCAGCCAGTTATAACTTTCTGAGCCGTAGGTCTTGTGCGTAAAGTTGGCTGGGGTACCAGAGGGTGCTAAGTTCTCACTGAAAGAGAACTTAGAACATGGGCTCTCCATTCACACTCACCCAATGAAGGTGTCCCTTCATTCCTTTGAGTGCCCCTTAAGCCCAACTCTCCCCCCAAAACTTTATGGACAAGGTCCGAAGACTGTATGAAGTCTGAGCCTTAGGGATGAGGTTCTAAGAGTCATATGGACCAAGTCCAAATCAAACTTTATGAAAGGTCCCCTCACTGAAGTGAATAGAGTCCTGGAGACCTCAACTGGAAGCCTGGGAGGTTTGGATCACCCGAGGCCTCTCTGCACACTAGGAAACAACTGAGCACAAAGGGCTCTTGCAGGTACCAGGGCACTGACCTGAGATGGCATTGGGAAGACAGCCTGGGTGGTGTGTCAGATCCCACCACTGCCACCAAAATATAAACACATCTGAAAAGTATCGGGATGATAAAAGGATAGGCTTTGTTCATGCAAACTGGGGAGACACGGCCTTTGGTGAACAGGTGAAAGTGTGCTCCACCTGAGACAAGAGGGAGGCTTCCTCCCCCCTCCCCGCCCCAAAATCACTTAGACCATGTCCTGTTCCTCTTCCTAAGGAAGAGAAGTACAATGACCAACAGTAAATGCAAAAACAACACCAAGGCCCTGGCCAGTGTGGCTCAGTTGCTTAGGCATCATCCCAAAAAGTGAAACGTCGCTGGTTCGATTCCTGGTTAGGGCATATGCCTAGGTGGCAGGTTTGGTCCCCACTGGGGGTACCTATGAGAAGCAACAGATCAATGTTTCTCTCTCACATCAATGTTTCCCTCCCTCTCTTTCTCCCTCCCTTCCCCTCTCTCTAAAAACAAAAACAAAAACAAAAACAAAACAACAGCAAGAGTGGGCTTCATGCTTAGGAGAGAATGCTGCGCCCTCTCCTTATGGTTTCAGGTGCTCTACATATTCAGAAACTTCTCTAGTAACAAACTCTAGAAATGATCCCTGAAAGTATAGTCTTGGGGAGGCTGTTCTTTATACCAAAAGTTCTCACCCAGGTTCCTCATTAGGTCCATTTTATGTAATTGAGATAACCAAATTCACATGGTTCTGATTGGTCTGAATCACACAGGTGTGATTGCTGGGGGCAGGTCTCAGCCCAGTGGTTGAAACCAGGAACTCCTTTGTAATAGTTGACTCAGATGCCGTAAACAAGGAAGGCAGTGTGGGAAACTGAGTTCAATCAGAGATTTTTCATGGTATGCAGAGCATGCGAGAAGCCCCGGCCAGTAGATGGCTGCTAGGCTCTATTTGTAAAATTTGAGTCTTCAGCTGACCATGGAGTCCATCTTAGCAAGTAAATGCTGGGGTTCCTATCAAATGATGTTGTGAAGGTTATATTTATGTCCAAAAATTTAAGCAAGGCCTCAGCAATAGGGAGAGGACAACTCTCCAGAGGCTTTCCCGGCACCACTAGGAAAGAGGTCAGAGATCTCCATTCAGAACTGCAGAGACTCAGCTAGTATCTTATCTGTTTATTTATTTAGGTAAGGTTTGGGATCTGCCATATTTTATTGAATATGAGATCCTGTCAAATGTTATCCTCACCATTATTTTATATTCCAGGAAGGAAGGAAGGAAGGAAGGAAGGAAGGAAGGAAGGAAGGAAGGAAGGAAGGGAAGGAAGGAAGAAATTGCCAATGAAACTATGTCACACCTTTGAATATACAATGCATTTGGGTTTCTGCTATGTTGAATCTGAAAACTTTATCTTGAAATCAGTGACACAGTATTGTATGTGTGCATCTCTTCCTCTTGGTGGGTAGGTCACCTAAGTAACACCATTCACCTGATGCCTTCCTTTCCCTAAAACCATCTCCTTTCCCACTCTGTCCAACCAATCACGAAGTCCAGTCTTTTCCACCCCCGCTGCCACCTGCCTCATTATCTCTCACCTGGACCACTGCACTAGCCTCCTAGCCAGCCTGCTCATCTTACCTCCCAATCTATTATTCATACTGCAGCCAGAGTGATCATCTCATGTCCCTGCTTAAACATTTCCACTGCTTTACGTTTGACTTTTCACGATCCGGCCTCTGCCTGCGTTTGTTTCTTGGCACTTCCTCCAAATAAAATTACTTACTGCTTCCCTAAAGCACACATGTTTTTTTCAGGTCTCCAGGCCTTGGCCTCAGCTGTTTTCTAGGCTTGGACTGCTCTCCTCAACAACTATTGAATGTGTAGCAAGTGCCGGGAGCTAAAAATGGAGGGATGGGCACGGCACGCAGGAGCCCAGTCCTCACAGAGGCTGGTGGAAGAAAGAGACAAAAATAGAACCATATAATCATTAATTATACGTGGGCATTCGTTTCGTTAAGGTTGGTTGAAAATGTCAACCACGGCCTCAGAAAGTTTAGAATCCGAATAGCGCCAGGGAGGCAGTTTGAAGAGGATTAGAATCCCGTATCTACCAGTGACTACCAACGTAACTTTGGGGAACTTGGCAAGTGGAATCTCCACCTCTGTGAAATGGAAAAATGCCCGCCCCATAGTATTTCTGGGAGGATTTCATATGAGATACATATAATCACGCGGTTCTGCAGTCCCCGAGGGCCCCTCCCCTAGCGGGCGCCAGGGTCCACCAGCCTCGCAGCGCCAGCCCCCACCCCAGGAGGCTGCAGGCGAGACCGTGAGCGCCTCAGCTCGGGCGTGCATGGAGTGCCCAGAGTCCTCCGCCTTCCTCCCCGAAGACCGAGCCCAGACTGCAGGCCACCGCGCAGGCACGGACCGAAGCGTCCGACGCGGGGCGAGGCGGGCAGCACTCCACCCCATCTCCCCACTTTGGGGGCCAGCCCCCCTGGCTCACTGGCTCATCCCCGCCCCCGCCCTTGAAGCACGGGGGGCGGGGAGGGGGAAAGGGGCGGGGGCGGGGCCATGACCCATTCATGCCGGGAATCGGATCCAGATGTTCCCGCGGCGCGTGCAGCTGCATCCTTGCCTTTTTTGGCAAAAAACGTGTGGCCGCGAGCGGATCCCGGGCCGCCTCGGCTAATCCTCGGGAAGAGGGGGAAGGGGGCTGAGGGTCTGGGCCCAGACTGGGGATCCGCACCCGGTGCTCTGCGGGATTTGGAAAGGACTGTTAAGGGAGGTGGGGCGGGATTTGTATCAGACGGGGTAACCCACTGGCACCCCTGCTTCCGTTCAGAATCTGTCCCAAATCCCTCCCTTCTCCACAGGAGGAAAAAGCCCTTAGCCAGCAGGAGGGAGGCAGGCTAAGCCCTAGAGGGACGGTAGCAGCGGCGGGGATCCCCTTTCTCCAGAGAGATTTCCCATCCCGTGGCCCGCAGCTCCCCCTCTGCCCTGCATTGAGGTTTGGAATAGCCTCAGAGTCTCCAGTCTGCAAAGGAACCTTTCTTCACCCTCCACCCCCAGACAAACACGCAGAGGCCTGTGCTACCTCACACTGCTTTATTGCAGAATCTCGAAGTGGATGAAACAATTCCACCCCTCTGCCCATCTCTGGGTGAAATGGAGCTGAAATGAGAGAACACTCAACGAAGGTGGGCTGGGCAAAACCCTGTACCCTAGGACCCCCTAACCAGCGAACCTCTGATCTGCTGCCCAAACAGCCTCGGCCCTGGGGTCACAAGTGGAATAGGGGTGGGGAGGGTCAAGCCTGAGTATAGCAGTTCTCAGGCACCCATCAGAGACCTAAAGTCTCTGCAGAGAAGCCTAGATTGAAGGGGCCTGGGTCCCAGAGTCCCACTTTGGAGGGACTCTGGGGTCTAGACCCCTGATTCGGGGAGGGGGATTGGTTTGGGAACCACGACAATAAGTGGACAGGGCTGAGTTCTAGAGTTCAGGCTTGGGAGGGGATCTGAATGAGAGGTTCTATAAGAGCCCAGGTTTGGGGGCCCTGGGTCAAGGAGTACCAGTTTGTGGATGTTGTAGTGGGGAGGCTGAATCCTGGAGCCCAGGGGGAGCCCCAATTTGGGGAGAGGCTGGGACCCAGAGGTGGTTTGGAAAAGGAGCCTTAGTCCTCGAGCCCTGGTTTGGGAGGGCCTGGGCCCAGGAGTCCTGGCTCAGGGCCCTGCCTGGCTGCAGCCCTGGCACAGTACTTGGTCTCCGTCTGGCACGAAGCCTTGGCCCACCAGGGAGGTGGAGCAGCGGGCACAGGCGAAGCAGCTGTGGTGCCAGTGGCGGTCTTCAAAGGACACGTACTTGCCTCCACCGAGTCCTGGAGGGAGGCTGGAGGTTAGCTCTGCAGATCTAGAGGGCGGTCCTGGCCCTCAGTCTCACCCAATCCGAGGTCCCACTCCCTTGCCCTGCACCCTACCCACTCAGTTATTCTACCCTTATCCCACCTGTGATGGGGCGCTTGCAGCTGCTGCACTTGGGTGCAAAGAGTTCTCCAAAACAGGTCACACAGTAGGGATCTTCATCCCGGGAGGTGAACTGCTGCCCTGCCAGGGGTGTCTGGCACCCGGTGCAGACCAGGCATTCTCGATGCCAGGGCTGGTCGCGGTATGTCACGCCACCCTGTGTCAGCGTCTGTGGGGGCAGCATCCGTCAGCAGGGGGGAGTGGGTATACCCACCCCACAACAGAGCCTGGCTCTCCCCCACCCATGTGTGCAGTGGAGAGCAGAGTCCCTGCCCTGCTGGTCCAGCCCCCACCTTGCTGCAGCGGGCGCAGCGAGGAGCAAATTTGTTCTCGTAGCAGGGCACACAGTAGTGAGCGCCCTTGTCGGGCACAAAGGAACGGGAGCCCAGCGGCTGCTCACAGCCGCTGCACAGGAAGCAGTGCTCATGCCACGTCTGGCCGCCATACTCCAGCTTCCGGGACCCTGTGGGGAACAGGGGCCCCACTCAGCACCTGTGTCCCAAGCTCCTGAGTGCCACCCTCTGCTACCCAACCCCCACCAAGGAGAATCCCCCCTGCTTCCATAGCCCAAGCAGGGCAGCGTCCATCACATGCAGCAGGGCCCCCACCACATATACTGCACATGCTAACCTCCCCCATACACTGGACATGCTGGCCAAGCACCTGCTAAGGCCCTATAAACTGGACACGAGGGTTTGACGTATGTGAAGTTCCCATATATGGGACCAGATATGACTGTTTCATGTCACAGGCATGATGACCTGGTATATGCTCAGCCCTTACACACCTCATCTGATGTTTTCAGCACACACACAAAGACCCCACTTACACTAGCCTAGCAAGTGTCTCTGCCCACACAACGTTCTAATGTTTCGGACATCGGTTCAGTACATGCTAAGCTGCTGCATATTTTAATCATGCCATTCTCTACATATTCTAAATCTTCACATATATCTATGAGGCATGCAGCTCAGTACACGTTAAACCCTCTATTTATCTGTCCCTGCACACACCAAGCCCCAGTGCACCAAGCATGACAGTCTCAGCATACTCTTAGCTCCTACATGTGCCAAACATGCAGCTCTTCAGACATGCTAAGCCCCCAGATGTGTTGGCCTGCCCACACATGATAAGGTCACAGGTATACACCAGGCCCACTGGTCCAGCACATATTAAACCCTCAGGAACGTACCAAGCTTGGCAGTTCCTGTACACGCTGGGTTTCCATGTATACACTGGCAAGCGCCAGTTCCTCTGTCTGCTAAATCCCCCAGAGCACACAAACAAGCACGACAGATCCTGCATACACTAAGTTTCCAGGAACCTGCTGTCTGCACAGGTCTTCACTATACAAGCCTCCCTGTATGCATCAGACAGGTGTGCCAGTCCATTGCACATGCATGAACCCCGTGTCCCAAGATGCCAGGCATGCCGGTCCCAAATACAAGAAGCCCTCGGGGACATACCCGGCATGACGGTCTCCCCACAGGCGGAGCACTGTGAGGAGAAGGCACTGCAGTAGCAGTCATTGCAGAGCAGCTCACTGTCCTGGCAGGTGAAAGGCTCATCAGCTAGGGAGCGCTGGCAGCGGCAGCAGCGGAAGCAGCCCTCATGGAAGTGGCGGTCTTCGTAGAACAGCTCCTGCCGGAACATGGCAGGGGTGCTGGCACCTCTACCTCTTCCCGCCAGCCCCCACCCACTCCCTGCCCTGCCCAGTCCAGTCCTTACCCTCGAGTCATGCCCGATCAGCTGCTGGCACTCGGCACAGGTGTTGGCAAAGGTGTTGTCGTAGCAGGGTACACAGTAGGGGCCATTGTCTGTCTGGATGTATTTGCGGCCGTACAGGGACTCACTGCATTTTGCACAGTCAAAGGCCTCGCTCATGGTGGCTGTGAGTGAGCCCTGTTAGGGACACAAAGTGCAGTGGGGTCACCAAGAGGGGCTGTGGCTTAGCCCTTTGCAAGAGCCCTTGGCATGATAAAGAGCAAGAGAACAGGTGCAGAAAATTCTGTCAGAGTCGGTGGTGATGGGGAAGAGATGCTTCTGGGAACCCAGGAACCTCGCATGTTTATTTCTGTATTTAACTTAGGGGTGGAAGGGGGTCAGGAAAAATCAGGAAGCAGAAGTTGTTTTCTTATCTGGGCCCTGGCAGATCTGGGGGGGAGGGGGCTTTTCCTGGGTCAGTGACTCATTTCCTGCCCCAGCCCGAGTTTAGCCTCAACGGTCAATACTGTCCCCAAGGGGGCAAAAGCAGGGGCAGAGAGCCACCCTGTCCTGTCCCATACAAATGGCACTCCCACCCTCTCCTGACTCCTGGGCAGGGACTTTGAGATACGGATAAAGGAATCCCTATGCAGAGGGCTGGAGTGGGGAACTTAGGGATGGGACTGGGCTGTTTCCACCCTCATCCCCATCCAGGAAACAGTGGAATGTTAGGGGGATGCTGGGCGGATGAATGGTGGAGGTGGAGGAGGCGATGTCATTGAGCCTCACCTCCCAGGAGAATCAGCTCAGCAACAAGGACTACAGAGGCTCAGCTTAGGTTAAAGCAGGAAGGAAATCCTGCAAGCTGGACCCAGCTAAGCTTCCCCAGCTGGACCCTCTGCCCTCACCCCCTACTGAGTCTCTGGTCACACCAGCTTGGGCAGCCTTGGCCTGCAACATCTGCAGCAGCTGTGGCAGCCCAGATGGCTAGATGTCAGATTGTGCCAGCAACAGGGGAGGGAAAAGAGAGGGAGAGGGGAACGGGAGACAGATTATGCAGTGTGCCTCTCTGCCCTCTCCTGCTGGGGGCCATCACTCCTGGCAGCATCTGGCAAAGCCCCAGTATCTTTCCATCCCCTGGGTCATGATTTCCCTCCTGCCTCTGGGAGAAACAGTCTTTCCCCAGCTTTTGTGATTTCTGAGGGTTTGGGGCAGGGGGACTCAAGGGTGAGAGTGAGAGCCATTGAAGATATTTTCTCCCCAATCAGTCCCCCTCTCAGATGGGGAGTCCAGCAAAGGGGAGCCCTAAGAGCTGTTCTGCAGATACCCACCCCCCAACCAAACCTCAGACACTTTCCATTTTCTCAGGAACAAAGCATATTTGTGGGATGAGGTCATCCACACAGCTGCCTCTGGAACAGGAGCATGGGGAGTGGGGCGGGTAGGGAAGTGGGGTTCCTGGTCCCTTCTGCTGTCCGAATCCAGTCTCTAGCCCCAGATTCAGAGCTCCCCACCTCCAGCTTCCTCCATCATGAAGCCTGCTGAGGACCAGGATCCTGGGGTGGGTGGAGAGGAACCACCAGGACCCATAGGGAGGGGATGTTCTCACAGCTGCAGATGAGCCTGGGGAGTACAAAGGAACCCACCAACCCACTCCCTCCACATTAGGCCTCAGGAACTGGCAGTCCCCAGAGCCTGTCCTGGCTCAAGTTGAAGGAAAAGCCCTCCTTCTCTAAGCCACCCCTAGTGGGAAATTCTCCCAATCAAGCATTGCTCTGGCTTAGAGTTCAGACTCCAGGCGCCAGCAGACTCCCCAAGCCTGTAGAGTCTGGCTCTTTTGAAGGGATGGCTCGTGAGCTCACAACTGTCTTTCTGTACCACGGGAAGACATTCAGTTGACAGCCCAGGCCAGGGCACGAGGCAACCAGAGCTGGGGTCTTCACAGCAGGGAATTCTGGGGTAGGGTAGAGGGTACCCCCCCCTTCTCATTCCGCTCCCCACAACCCAGGCCTGGGTTTCCTCTGGTCCAACATCTGAGGATTGCCTGGGCCGTCAGCCACTGGGCAGCAGGGGGCCACCCAGGTGGAGTGTGGCCATGCCTCTGTCCAGGAGTGTGCTAGACCTTTTCCTTCCTTTCTGGCTTGGCTCTAAGGAGCTACCACTTCCAGGCCCATGCTAGCCCTGGGCCCGTCCCCTGGGAGGTAGTCATTACTCTGAGACAGGGGGACCCCAAATAGGGTATGGGCATGGCTTCTGTTCCCCTTCCCAGAATCCCCCAGTCTGTCCAGCTGGGCTCCAGTGAGGACAGAGTGAAGGGCATTATCAAGTCCCACCTGTCCCTGCCCATTGCCTCCCCCCCCTTTCTTTGGCAGGTCCCAGGGACTGAGGGAGCCAGTCTTGTGTTCCTTCTGGGTGGGGAGGGCTGTGCAAGGGAGATTTCTCTGTTAGCCAGATGGCTCTCAGCCCCTGCCCCCACTAACACCCCGCCCCCCACACACACACTTGACCCAAACACAGACATATGGCACCTCTCAGAGCTCAAAGTGGCTGGATAAATGGTGTGGCCTGTGGTGTGCAGAGGCTTGAGCTGTGAAACATACACCTCGGAGATCTTGGGCAAGTCACTCTAGCTCTCTGATCCTGTTTTCCCATCTAGTAGTAACCCCTGCCTCCTGGGGTTGTTGTTGGGCTAAAATGTGATGATACTTGAAATGGAGAATATTAGTGTTTTGATTGTTAGCTCCTCCCTCATACTGGGGTCAGACAATAGTTTCTCACCCTGCCTGGGTCAGGGAGTTGGCCTGGGCTTTGACCTGGACATTCTCGGTGTAGGCCCAGGGAAAGAACAAAGGGGCAACTCCTAGTTCTGCTGGGGGCACCAAGAGGCCCAGTTTTGGGGCCAGCCTGACTCCAGCGAGCATAACTCTGGGACCCCTCACACAGGTACACAGATGCACACATCTGCATGCTGCTTTGCCTCTCACAAAGGGCATTCCCACCCACCCACCCACCGTTTCATCAGATCTCACAAAAGGCAGGCAGGGTAGTGGGTCATCCCCATTTTACAGCTGAGCACAGAGGCCAGGGAGAGGGGAAGGGCATACTCCAGGTCATTCGGGTATGGGCAGAGCCCAGGAGCCCTTTCCTGTTTGTTTCCCTGGAAGTGCAGCAGTGCTGGTGGAGGGGGTGGTCAGCGTTTGAGAGCAGGGGTACATGAGATGCTGGGTGACATCAGTAGTACAGGAGCCTGGTTCTTCTCCTCAGCTGCCAGCCCTTCAATTGGAAGACGCCCAGGAGCCTTTCCAACTACCCATGCCAACCACTCAAACCTTTTGCCCCCCTCCAGCCCCCACTGTCCAGAACCCTGGCCAGGCCCCACAGCTGTGAGTCAGGATCAGAAAAGACCCCTCCCCCAGCTCCCTGGAGTTGACAGGAGACTAAAGGCAAGAAACCTAACTCCCCCCACCCCACCCGCTGCTACCAGGCACCTACCCCAAACTCTCTGCTCTCCCTTCCTCCCCACCCCCACGGAGCCTGGGAGTCACGGCAGTTTAGGGGAAGGGGGGGGCGGTGGGAAGTGGGATCCAGCAGCTGCTCTGGGGACAAGAGAGGAACAGTTCATTCACCCCAGGTCCCCCAGGGCTGAAGCAGTCCGTCCAAGATCTGAGTTTAAAAATAAGTTGGGGCTGTCTTGGTGTATGCCTGGGGCTCCTTCTTGATCTCAATCTTACTGTCTCAGGTCTTGTCCTCATGGGGACTCAGTTGGCCCAGAGTTTGTGTTTCCCTACGTTTTTGCTTCCCAATCTTCCTGGCCTGAGTCTCTCAGGGTCTGTCGTGGAAGCTGTCAGTGTGCCTCCATTAAATCTCAGTCTCTCGGTGTCTAGCACTGTTCACTCAGCTTCTGTCTGTCTCTGCACACTTCACAGCCGTCTGTAAGTGGTGGGAGTCTCCATATCTCTGACTGGCTATCTCCCAAATGCCCGCCTCTGTGAATTCTACCTCTGAACACTTAGGTCTGGTCTCTCAGCGTCGCTCCTGGGAGGAATGTCTTGGTCCCCACCCCACCCTAATTCTCTACCTCTTAGCATCTGTGTGCCCGAGCGTCTCTGCGCCAGTCTCTGAATGTCCTACAGGCCACACAGAGGCTGATTCACCACACGCTAAGGAAGATTACTCGTTCAGGACCCTCCAAGGCCCTGGGAAGGGCCTTATGGAGTGTTCGCTGGAGTCATTGTCCACTTCTTCCTAAAATGCTCCACAAAACCTGGGTTTGTCCCTATGCGTCAGGTCTGTCTCTCAGTGACTCTAAGCCCAAGTCTCTGTCCCTGTTTCGAATAACTCTGCAGCCTCCTGTCTAAGCCTGTCGCTCGTGTCCCGGTCTCCCGCTCCACGAGGCTTTCTGGGAGCCTCAGTTTCTCAAACCCTTCGGGTCTCTATTTCGAGACTCGGGCTTTTCTATTTCGAACTTGGCCCCCTCCCCCGCCTAACTCCCGCAGCAATCCCCGCCCCTCCCTGCGGCCGGGAGCCGCGCGGTCCCGAGGACGCCCTTCGGGGCTTAGCGCCCTTGGCACCCGCGGCGGGACCCAGGCAGAGGCAGTGGGCGGGCCGCCACCGCTCCCTTCGCGTCTCGAGGGCTGGGGCCGGGAACTGGGATCCGAGCCGGGCTCCGCGGGGATCTCACCTCGAAGCCGGTGGCCGCAGCCAGGCGCGGTGCTCGTGGCGGAGGCGCGGGGGGCGGTGCGAGAAGCCGGGCCCGAGTCCCTCGGCGGCTTCTACCTGCGGGCCGGGCCGCGCGGGGACCAAGAGAGCTGCCAGCGAGGCTGCCGGTTGCACCCGGACTGTGTGGGCGAGTGGGAGCGCAGCCCCAACCCCTCCCCGAGGAAGTGAGCGCCGGGACCCGCCCCGCCCGGACCCCGCCCCCAGCCGCCCCTGCCCGCTGGGTGCGGACCCCGCCTCCGGCCCCTGGTCCCCGAGGCGTTGTGGGGGGTGCAGACCCCGCCCCCACTTTCCTTTTAGACTGGAGCCCACCTCAGCCTCCCTCCTCAGGCCCAGCCTAACCTGGTTTTCCCAACCTTCCTGAGCGGCCAGGACCCCGCCCCTGTCCCCTCCCTGCAGCTTTTGCTGTCCTCCTTCCTTGCTTCCCCCCTCTTCTCCCCCGCCCCCCAGCTGCAAGCAGGAGATTGCTGTATTCAATCTCAAGCAAGGGTACAGGACCCAGCCAACCGAGGTCCATTTGGGGACCAAGAGTCTTCATGCCCTTTCGTGTCCTCCCTCCGCCCCCAAATTACCCCCAGGAGTCACACTCAGCCCAAGTTTGTGAAAGAGCCCTTAATCCAGCCTGGAGAGGGTCGTTTTTTTAGCCCTGCTCTCTCGGCCCTGACAGTGACCTAGCTGATCTCTAGGAACATGGAGTGGACGGAGGACCCCCACTCCCACCCTGCAACCTTAGGGCCTTGACTTTCAAAGGGTTTTATTCCACAATTCTGAGTGGCAAAAACAAAAGTAGCCACCTTCTTGCCTCCAGCTGCATCCTGGGACCTAGAAGTCTGGCCTAGGTTTCCACAGTGCTTAGGAATAGTTTTGACCTTTGAAGCCCAGGGGAGACCCTAATCATTGGCCTCATGAAGTTTGGGCTTCTCTGGGAGGGGTGTGAGGAGTGTGCACAGTCAGGGCACTCCAGCAGAGGTGGAGGGAAGTGGAGTGAACCCCTCCTTCCTCACCTCCACAGTTTCCAACTCTCTGGCTTCCTCGCTGTGCCTGGAGGGTGGACTGGCGCCTACCAGGGACACAAAGCCCTACCAGGTCTTTGAGGCCATCCCCCCTGGGATCCTCAGGCTTGTCACTAGGAATAAATAGCCTCAATCTGGAAGGGAGGTGGGGGGAGGAGGAGGCTCTGCTGTACTGTTTGCAAAACAAGACAACAAACCAACCTTGGAAACACCTCAGCATCTAGGGTGGAGATTCAGGTGGGCACAGAGGCTGGGTCCAGCCGAGCTGTCAGGGCAGAGACTCATTTCCACCCAGGCTGGGGCTCCTGAGTATACTCCTTTGCCGTCTCTGAGCCAATTGCTTGCCTTCCTGGGTCCCAAGTCACCCCTGAGGCCAGGTTTCCTTTCAAAATTAACTAATTGCTTGTTTATTATTGTTGTTCTTGATGCCTAAACTGTAAGAGTCATGAGGGCAGGGAATGGGTCCTTCCTGATCACTGCCCTATCCCCAATACCTACTCTAATGTTTGGGTAACAAATATTTGGTGAATGCATGAATAACAGATGTGCTTCAGTGTGGATCCCTCCTTTCCCCTTAGTTTGGACCACAGACACCAGCTATCTGGAATCCAGGGAGTGAGCAGCCAGCCCATGGGTGGGATTTGTCTTGCAGGTGTAGGAGACTCCCAGCTCTAGAGAGTGTAGGGAAGACTGCCTGTCTGGAGTAGATGGCAAAAAAGTCTCTTTTGTCCCTGACTGGTGTGACTCGGTTGGGCATCCTCCCACAAAGAGAAAGGTCACCAGTTTGATTCCTGGTCAAGGCACATGAGTTGCAGGCCCAGTTCCTGGTTGGGGCACCTGTGAGAGGTAACCACTCGATGTTTTTCTCACACATCGATGTTTCTCTCCCTTTTTTTTCTTCTTCCTTTCCCCTCTCTCTAAAAATAAATGAATAAAATCTTAAAAAAAAAAAAAAAAAGTCTCGCCCTAGCTGGTGTGGCTCAGTGGATTGAGTGTGGGCTGTGAACCACAGGGTCACGGTTCGATTCCCAGTCAAAGTACATGCCTGGGTTGCGGGCCAGGTCCCCAGTGGGGGCCATGTGAGAGGCAACCACACATTGATGTTTCTCTCCCTCTCTTTCCCTCTCTCTAAAAATAAAGAAATAAAATATTTTTTTAAAAGTCTCCTCTGGGGGAAGGGAACCAGTGAGCAGCCTTCCAAAACGGGGCAGAGGTGGGGGGGGAGCTACTAGTGAATGAGTGAATAAGGATGGTGCTGGATCAAAGGTAGAGTTGGGTCTCCAGTTTTTACTCATAGTTTGAACAGCCTTAATAAGAGCCCATCCTTTCTGTGTTCCTACTTTGCACCAGCCCTGTTTGGGCACTTTACCTGTATTAATGCACTTGGTTTTCCAACTACTTTTTTTTTTTGATAAAGGACTTTCTTTTTTTAAAAGATTTTTATTTATTTATTTTTAGAGAGAGGAGAAGGAAGGGACAAAGAGAGGGAGAGAAACATCAGTGTGTGGTTGCCTCTTGCACATCTCCAACTGAGGACCTGGCCCGAAACCCAGGCATGTGCCCTAACTGGGAATCGAACCGGCAACACTTTGGTTCACAGGCTGGCACTCAGTCCACTGAGCCACACCAGCCAGGGCCCAACAACTTTTGCCATATGAATTTTTATCCCTGTTTTAACGATGAGTAAATGGAGGCATAGAGAAAGTAAGTAACCTGCCAATGATGACAGAGCTAATAATGGCAGACTGGATTCAAATTCAATCAAATGTCAAAACTCCTAAATGCCCAAAAAGAATGTGGGGGTTAAAAATATTAATACTTTTTCTCCCACCTTTTTAAGTTCTTCTGGCTGGGCTAATCATCAAATTAACAGAGAAGATTAACAGGAGAACATCAAAGATTTTAATACATGTTCATGGGGAATCCACGTAGGCGTGAAAATTCCAAAGACAGCAAGGCAACAAGGGGTACAGGAGACTTTTTTGGACAGAGGAGAAAGTGAAGGGAATGGGGTATTAGATTTCTGAGTGTTTTGTTTCTTAATTAACAGCTTAAAATCAATATCCCAAAAAGGCAGCTTCAGGGTAGCAAAACTTTGGTTCCCTTCAAGAGCTTAACTGTTAAACTCTACAGTCTCTGCAGTCATTTCACCTCTTTAAGCCTCAGTCTCCTCATCTGTGAAGAGTGGATGACTTCCTGTCTCACAGCATTCTTGTGAGGGTTGGATGAGAACACACAGTAGGCATTCAATATGTGGGACCTCTCCCTGCCTCACACACTCCCTTTCACGGTCAAGTGTTAGGTTCTGCTACTGGACCTGGAGTCTGGAGGCCAGAAAAAGTTGGGAGATTTCTGACTTGGCCCAGCCTGGGGAAGGGGAACTGGTGAAGGGCAGGGTCTGTTTATCATTGTTGTTCCTGATGCCTAAACTATAAGTGCCCCCTCCGGTTCCCCTCTCCATTTCCAGCTCCCCAGTGGGCTCACATTTCCCTGCCTGCTCTATTTCCAGTGACTCAGGAGGACGTGCCCCAGGGAGGTCTAGGGATCAGCCACATGGACTCCCTGTTCCTGTTTCCCATCAGTCTTCCCCCCTCCTCCAGGGAACAGGTGTGTCTGAGCCCAGGGCTGGAAGCAGGGCCTGAGTGCTGGATGACTAGCCTTGGGTAAATGAGATCTGGTTGTCCCTTCACTCACTCAGGAGGTCCCCACACACCCTTAGCTTGTGGAGAAAGGGGGCTTGCTCAGGGCCTCCCAACTGTTCTCTCACCTTGGGTTTTGAAAAGGAGGCCTTGGGTGGTGACTGAGAGGCCTCTCATGGTTTCCTCTGGGTGCTGAATCACTCTGATGCTTGTAACCACAAGCCCTCCTCACAGTGAGAAAACTTCTTTCCTTCTTTGGATGTATTGCTCACTCTTTACCCCTTGGGCTGCCTAGGGTTCCTTCCCCCTTCCAGTGTACAGAGCTCTCTTCTCCTGGGCATACGTATCACTCAACGCCTTCTTCAGAGTGAGTGGCAGGAGAGACTGGGGCTGCCACCTCCTCACTCTGCCTGAAGGCTGGTCTTCTTAATCAAAATGAGGCTGGAAAGGTGGGCACAGGCCAGACATGAAGGGCCTTGTCGTTCCATGGTTAAGTAACAAATGAGATGGAATGTTGTTAGTGCATATAGCCCTAGTTGGGGAAAGCTCAGACTCAGAGGCAGAAACATTTTTTTTAACACCGCAGATCCCAGCTACTCTCAGCTCTTTCATTTCCACTGGTCTACTGGACTTGCACCTCCAGGGACAGAGGAGAGGGTTTCCCCACAGCTACTCAACTGGAGGAATGAGCCCCATTGTATGAAATGGGTGCAATTACAGAACTCGCTGAAGGCCAGCTTTATGTGGTGGAAAAGAAACGAAATGCCTCTGGAGCGCTCTGCTGTGCCCAACCCTCTGTCCTTACAGTTAGGTTTAGCAATAACAATAATAGCTCCACTTGATTGCGAACACAGCATTTTAAACAAACTGTTTCATTTAATGCCCACAAACACTCTGGGGTATAGTATTATTACCTTAATTTTACAGATGGGAAACCAAAGTTGAGTGAAGCCAACTTTGTCTTGGCCGGTAGCAGGTAGGATTAGAACACACCTGTGTGGTTTCAGGTCCTAATCATTTACATTGTACTGCCTCTGACACTCATTCTGTCAACCAGCCGTTCCCTTGAGCGTGTAAGACTCAATTGTAAAGCTACTGCCTTGATGTAACTCCTCCACTTAACTGTGAGCCCCTTGATGGACCTATAAGGCAAACAATGCATGCTAGTATTACTGTTTTATGGATGAGAAAAAGGATGCTCATTAAAGTCAAGTGACTTGTCAGAAGTCAGAAAGCCAGTAAGTGACACAGCCAGACATGATTTTAAGATCTGTTGTTTCTCTATAGCGGAGGTCCCCAATCCCCGAGCCGCGGACCCGTAGCGGTCCTTGGCCTGTTACAAACCGGGACCCGAAGGAAGCTCCCCTGATCTCCGCCTCCCGTCTCCGCCCCCGTTGACCCCCCCACCCACCCGCAGTTCACTGCGCGAGGTGCGCGACGGCAAACTAGTGAAGCTCGCCTGAGCTCCGCCTCCTGACGCCCCCCCCCCACCTCCGCCTGAGCTCCGTCTCCTATTCCACTCCACCCCGCCCCCCGCTCCCCCAGCCCAGTCTATTGAAAAACCGGTCCCTGGTGCTAAAAAGGTTAGGGACCGCTGCTCTATAGGGCGCCTTTTCGGTATATCCTAAAATTCACACAGCTCCAGGCTTTAAATGCACCGCCTAAATACTGCAAACGGAACGCGGCTGTAGGTGACTGCGCATGCGCACACTCAAGTTCAGCTCAGCGGAGACAGTGCCAGCCACGTGTTCCCAGGTGCCAACGCGAGCAGAGCGCGAAGGCGAGGTACACGTAGACAAGCTCTGGCGAATAAGAACTGGCTCCTGTAGAGTCAGGAGACTAGACTTAGAGAACTACACTTCCCATCTCAGCCTGTGGTGACGCCTTTGCTAGAGGACGTATTTCCGGAACAGCAGGCGCCGCATAGGCTGCGGAAAGGAAGGGGCGGTTCTAAGCTTCCAGCGGCTGGGCCTGTTTCCCGTAGGGTCGGTGGACGCGGCGACTGAGGTGGTGTGGAACTGGTGTTGTCTATTGAGTTTTCCCACGCGTAAGCAGTCATGGCGGCTGCTTTTCGGAAGGCAGCTAAGTCCCGACAGCGGGAACATCGAGAGCGAAGCCAGGTAGGACCGCATAGACTCCACGAGCGCCGGCTCATTGCCCCATGTCCTTCTCTCGCCCCAGCCCCCTCTCTGCCTGCGGGTACCGGTCTCTGCGGTACACAGACGCTGCGTTTAAGTGAATGCAAATATATGGTAATAACGCCGGCGTGCCTGGGGCGGAGCCACGTTCTTTGGAAAGCGGGACCTTGTTCTCTCTGGGAAGGGCACAGGTATAATCAAAGCTATCTTGCAAGTTTTCAATGAGGCAATTAAATGGGATACTGTGGGTAAAGGGCTTGACCTCTGCGGAAGTTGAGGTCAAAGCTCACACAGCCAATAAGAGCCCTGGATGGAAGTGGCACCCACATCTAAAGGAGCTCTGCCTGAAGAGGCGGGAATTATAAATACGATGTCGTCGCGGGCTTTTTGGACCATGAAGATCTGCCACGTGTACTTTTTGTATATGTCTCACCCTGTAGTGTTGGTGTTTTCCATCCCCATTATACAAATGAGAAAATTGAGGTCCAGAGTGACTTGCTCAGTCAAAAACACCCAAATCAGGCCGAATAAACAGTTGTAGGGCATCTCTGGAGGGGGTGTGTGTGTGGGGGGGCGGTTGAGTAGGAATTTGCGTAATGTATGCAGAATCAATTTATTCCACTCCTACATCTGCAAGACAAATGATGGGAATCACTTAATATCCAATCCAGAAAGGCCCTTAGATATATCTGGTCTAGCTTCTTTTTACAGATGGGACAGAGGGAGAGGGATGTGGCTGAAGTTGTGGTGCAAACTGATGGGGTGGACCTAGGGCCTCTTAACCGCAGTTCAGCCTTCCTACTTAATAACATTTATCAGGCATTTATTGTTTATTTACTGTGTGCTCCATGGTGTGCTGGGAGCAATAGTGTAATTTGCCACCTTGTTTGGACCTTTGCATGGATCTGTCTAAAAGTCATAGGAGCTAGAAGTGCTTGCTTACTGTGTGCCAGAGCCAGACAAAGTGCAAAATGCTGTGCTCTCATTGTCTCATTTAACTTTCAACTGGGTGTGGAAGTAGGTACAATTGCGTTCTCTCATTCGCAGGTGGGGAAACCAAGGTTCCGATGGGTAAAGTAATCTGCCCAAAGACATACAGCTCTAGTTGGTAAGTGGCAAAGCTAGGAATCAGACCAAGTGTTTTAAATCCAGAGGCCACCAGAAGATGAATAAAGAGGCAACTTCATGAGAGGTGGCAGGTAAAAAATGTCCAGTGAGGAATTTAGGTGGGAAGAGTAGAGATGATGAGTGAAAGCATCGTGGTGAAGCTTGTTGGACTTGGAAGGCAGTGCTCATGGCTGCCACACTTTGAGCTTTGTTAGGTACAGCCCAGCATGCTGTACAAGGATCATCTCATACAATCCTACAGCATCCGTATGAGGTGGATGTTACCCTCATTCTACAAATGAGGCATCTGCTGCTTAAAGAGATTGAACGGTGCGTCCAAAGTAACAGTTGTAAGTAGCTGATGTGGGTTAGCAGAGAAGACAGGGCTTTCGAGGCTGCTCATGAACAAGCCAGGGCCATGGCGGAAGGGGAGGAATAGAGGGTCTTTGTGGGAGCAGTGTGGAGAAAGCCACGCTGGAAAGGTTGGTAAGCACATTGACAAGAGCACTCCTGTTTGGGTCAAGTGTGGACTTTATTCCATAGGTCCTTCGCTGAGGCAGTGGGGAGCTATGGAAGGCATTCTCTATGGAGGGGGGTGTGTAATTAGGCGAACAATTTCAGATACAATGCTAAGTTTTTTTTTTTTAATGCCGATGTACATTCAAGTGGACATGGCAGCTTTCAGGATTTGTGCCCCATGGTGTTGCCCTTGAGTTTTCTTTCTCCACTCTCTGTCAGCTTCCCTTAGTCTGCTGTAATTAAAATAAAAATTATCAGAAGAGGTTTTGGGTGTTATTTTTAAGTATTGGATTATTTATTGCATTACTTCAAGGATAAAAGATGAGAAAGATGACTGTTAAAAATTCCACCAAAATTACAAGTGTAAACAATAGAGAAGTGGTTGTACTTCCTCAAAAGTTGAAGTTTTTCAGAGCGGGAGAGGATGCAGTCCAGTAGGGGGGGGGAAGAGCACAGACTGGCCCCAGGTGGAGTGGGTTCCGCTTCTAGCTTTGCCACTTACTAGTTCTGTGTTTTTGGCCAAGTCATTCTCTAAACCTTACTCCCCTTTGGAATATTGGGATAGCCATTTCTTTGTCTGCTCTGCCTACTTTCCTTGGTGGTTTTGGGTGTTAAATGAGATTGCATGTGACGAGCATAGTGGATTGCTTTGTAGCAGAGTAAGTGCTTAGTTAGCGTGGCCTGTTATGATGATGCAGGCACAGACATCTAGCACAGACCCTGGCATAGGTTAGATGTTTGACAAGTGGCAGTTCATAGAAAGGTAACACAGAGATACAATCCTTGCACCTTCCGTGCTATCCAAGTGTCACAGAAAGTGTGTTCTCTCATATTTGGTTCCCTCGCATACTTTGGACCGAAGGTACAATGATAACAGCAAACATATGCCGGACACCTGCTATGTGCCGAGCTGCGTGCTGCCATTGCCGCCTCCAGAGGCTCATTTAGCCCTTGTGATAACCACGAGAAGTAGGTACTGTTCTCATTTGATTGTTAGGAAACAGCAGCTCAGAGAAGTTAAGTGACTTGCCCAAGGTCACAGATTGTTAAGAGGTAAAGCTTGGATTTCCACCCAATTCACCAGACTCTAAATTTAGCTCTCTTAGCACAGTTGCCTCCCTGTTACTATGTTTTCCCCTCATAGTATTTTATAAACCCTTGGATTAAGTCTCTAGTAATTTTAGTACAGCTGGCAACTGCTTGCTTAGTGCCGAGTCATTGTTGCTTCTCTCTGTCCTTAATAGGCCAAGAAACCTACTATAGCAGTGCTTGTGACCTCTCTGGCACCTGCACCGTTCCTCTCATCCTTGGGCAGAGCCCAGTCGGGGGAGGGAAGGGAACAGGGTATCGAGTTGGCTCCAAGGACATGGGTTTACTGAGCACTCCAGAGATGCCTATTCCTTTCATGTTGTAAGGAAACTTAACTTTTTTTTTTTTTTTGTCTTCTAGCCTGGCTTTCGAAAACATCTGGGCCTGCTGGAAAAAAAGAAAGATTACAAACTTCGTGCAAAGTGAGTTCAGTCTTTCTGGTAGAGATGCTGCCAAGGCAGCTTACAGCCTCCCTGCGCTGCAGCTGAATTGCCCGAGTGTCCAGCAGGGGATAATTTCCTGCCATTGATAAAATGGCCAGCTCTGGCAGCCTGTCAGATACTTGTCTGTGACCCTAAACTTCTCTCTTTATTTAGGCAGACCATTATTTATTTAACTGTAGTTGCATTGTGAAACTTTTTATTATATTGCTACAGATCATTTTCTCGCAGTGGCTTTGATTTGCTTCTGCCTTGGTGTTTGAGCCAAAAGCTGAGTCTTTTTTCTCTCCCTTTTCTTGAAGTGTAAGATATAATCTAAAATTCCAGTTGTTGAGTGTGGAATGAATTGACGTGAAAGATGGATTCATGAGACTGAGCGTGGGTGATAATGAACTCTGAAAACATTTTATAAAACAATTATTCCCATTCTTCTTTTTTTCGTACTTCATTTGCAAAATACTCAAAATATTTTATAATTATTTGTTAGCCGTGCATGTCAGCTGAAGTCCTTTCCATGTCCATGGTACAGATGGTGGGCGATGGATCGTTCTGAGTCCCAGAGTTTTTAAGGCTAATAATAATAACCATGGGCTGTTACTGGGCCAGACAGTGCTTTAGGAGAGTTACAAGTTTTACTCTCATTTATTGGGATACTTTCTGGGCTACTGCTGTTGACGCACCCATTGTACAGATTAAACGGGGATACAGAGTGGCTACCTAACTTACCTAAGATTACTCAGCTGGAAGTGGTGGAGTCAAGGTTTGAACCCAGGGTGTCTGGCTCCAGAGTCCACAATTCTAGCCATTAGGGTATAACTGCACTGTGTGATTTCTGAATCTCATTGGGGCACTTGGTGCCCAAGCTCCCATCAGAACCTAGTTTTAGTTTGTGCTTTGTTCAGTATTGCCTCATAATGATAGAAAGGGCGCTGAAACACATGTGAGATAGGAATAGTTCATTTCGAGTGGGATTGGGCCAGGAGAGGACTTGGAGAGACAGGAGCTCAACATCAGTGACAATGGAGTGTGGATCAGATCGTCATTGCTGTGGCTTTTGAGTTTCATTTTGTGTGAACTTTAGATGCACGTGAAGCTTGCTTGTTGTGTTTTTTTTTTTCTTCTTTGCTATGAACTTTTTTTAACCTGCCCTTTAGTGACTACCGGAGAAAGCAGGAATACCTCAGAGCTCTCCGGAAGAAAGCTCTTGAAAAAAATCCAGATGAATTTTATTATAAAATGACTCGCGTTAAACTCCAGGTGGGTGTCTAATGGATCAGTTGGTGTTTTGAGCTTCAACATAATACGTAAAGTAAAGATGGGGGAGGAGATGGAGGGAAAGAACATTGGCCTCTATTTAGCCTCTTTCCAGTTGGTCCAGGTGCTCTTGACCAGTATCCTGGGTAAAACTGCCCCTTCAGTGCAGCATGGGTTTCTGCCCCTGACTCCGAGTTGTCTTCTGCCTGGAGCTCTTCTAAGAATGGGTGGCTGGTGGTGCTGAATTGACCGTACACCTGCAGGCCTGGTGCATTGAATGGCTGTTGTGTAAAGCATTTGGTTGTCTTTGTTCTGACTGTGAACTATGTCAACAACTTAGTAATGGTTTTAATCTAATAGAGAATATATCTTTTAAATTTGGATTTTAGGATGGAGTTCATGTTATTAAGGAGACTAAGGAAGAAGTAACTCCAGAACAGCTGAAACTGATGAGAACTCAGGATGTCAAATACATAGAAATGAAAAGGGTGGCAGAAGCTAAGGTAATGACTGAAACTCTTTGTTCTGGTGTATTTTTGTTGGTTAGGAAGAGGTATAAATTTATCAGTCTAAAGTTGCATGTTGATTTCTTCTGGCATTTACAGTCTTGAAGTATGCCTCATTGTGAAAGTGATTTAGAAGCATGGTAGAACGGAAATGTGGTGGATGAGGCAGACTTAATTTGAATTCTGGCGCTGCCATTTATTAGCCCCCAAATTATGGGCAAATTAATCTCTGTGAAACTCTTTCCTCATTTCTATCTCATTGGATTGTTGGAAGGATTAAATAAGCTTTGGATTATGCCAAGGCTGACACATGTTTGGTGCTTGATACATTTTACTGGTTCTTTCCTTTAAAAGAATGAAGTAATTTCTTTGCTGGCCGGTGATAATGATGTGAAATTTTTTAAGTTTTGCAAATTCATTTGTGATACCCTACAAGAACCCAATATAAAATGAGACCATATTCTGTGTCCTAGAAAATTGAAAGACTGAAGTCAGAGCTCCACCTGCTGGATTTCCAGGGGAAGCAACAGAATAAGCATGTGTTCTTTTTCGACACTAAAAAGGAAGGTAAGGACTGTTTGAAGGTTCCTGGGACAGTTTGGCATACTCGTCTGTGTGGTCTGGTGTCCGAGGCAGTGCCTTACGGATCATTTTGACTTTTAGTTGAACAGTTCGATATCGCAGCGCACCTGCGAACAGCCCCGGAGTTGGTGGACAGGGTCTTTAACAGACCCACGATAGAGACCTTGCAGAAGGAGAAAGTGAAAGGAGTTACTCATCATACTCTACTTAAGGTAATTTACTCTGTTTTTCTTTTTTGCCACTGAATTTTGTATCCTTTTTTTCTGGAAAACTCATTAAATTCCCTTAGAAGGAGGGTTTAATGATGGGAACGGGAGTGGAGGAGAGTTTCTTGGTTTCTAAGTTTGGAGGATGGGTAGCATAGTGGTCAGGAGCTCAGGTTTTGGTTGGCCTTTCATCCTGCATTTGATTCTAAACTCTGATCCTGGGCTTTGTGCTTTTAATGCTTGTAACAAATGCCAACAGTTTTTTCTTTTTCATTTTTTAAAAATTAATTTTAGGGGGTGGGGAGAGGGAAACATCAATTTGTTGTTCTACTTACTTATCCATTCATGGGTTGCTTCTTGCATGTGCCTTGACTGGGGACTGAACCCACAACCTTGGTGTATTGGGATGATGCCCGAAACAATCGAGCAACCTGGCCAGGGTCAGGTGTCAACAGTTTTAAAATACTGAGAAAGGAGGGGGCACTGGAGGTTAACGGATCTGGGGTACTTTGATATTGAACCTTTGGCAGTGAATACACATATCAAAAAGTCTTCAGTGTGCATGTGCACCAAAAGTTTTTATCTTATTTTTAATCCACATCTGAGGACATGTTTATTGACTTTATTTTATTTTTTAAAAGATTTTATGTATTTATTTCTAGAGAGAGGGAAAGGGAAGGAAAAAAGGAGGGAGAGAACTATCACTGTGTGGTTGCCTCTCATGTGCCCCTGCTGGGGATCTGGCCTGCAACCCAGGCATGTGCCCTCACTGGGAATTGAACTGGTGACCTTCTGTTCGCAGGCCCGTGTTCAATCCACTGAACTATACCAGCCAGGCTGTTTATTGACTTTAGAGAGAGAGGAGGGGGGAGGGAGAGAGAGAAACATTGATTGGCTGCCTCCTCTATGCGCCCCTACTGGAGATCAACCCACAACCTTTTGGTGTATGGGATGACGCTCCAACCAGTTGAGCCACCCGGCCAGGGCTGTGTCAGAATTTTGAATTGACTTTTCCTTATGGTGTTTTCTATCACTGTAGCTGGGTTTGTACGGAAGACATGCTTTTTCTCAAAGCCGTCTGGAGTTGAACTCTCACTTCTGACTGATTCATTTAAAAAAAAAAAACACCGTGAATGTGTTTCAGTCAGACAGCTGTTCTATTTTGATTTGAATCATTTACACTGCATCAGCTTTGCTTCCAATGTTTAATTTCACAGCAGTTTCTCTAGCTCAGAGGCAGCTAAACTTGCTTTAGTAATATAAATACCCCTAATTAGTTTGACTATATTGGGTAATCCCATAAATTTGACAGTCTGTGCAATAAAGTGAAAACAAAAGCTGTCTGAAACCACTGCTGTGAGACTGTGCTAGAATTAGGGAATTGTTAAAGTCTGAGGCCCAGTAATATTCCCCTCTACGCAGATAACACTTCCAGCTGAGGAGCCGGCTGACTAGTGTTCTTGTGATAGCCCTGTTTGCCAGCAAGTTGTGTTTCAATTAGCTGAGTCACTGATACTTTTCAAGTATTGTGGTAGTCCCTAAGGAGATTGGTGTTCCAAATTCCTGTGTAGAATAATTCACTAACATACCTTTTGAGACACTGGAAGAGTTTGCATCTTGCTGTTTTTGCCTACTAGTGTTGTTTGTTTCGATGGTTGTGTTTTAGGCAAAATCATTTTCATTAAGAGACTGCGGGTGGGTGGATCACCAAGGAACGGCCAGTCTGTAAGTTGGAGGTGGGTGGGCAGTCCGTAAATGGGCTTTAGGAAGTCTGTGAACGCCCTCTTCCCACACCGGAATTTTGAGTAAATAGGTACATGTATATACAAATTTAGATAATTTAGTTTTGCCTTTCTCAGCTGAGGTTCCATGAGAGAATGAGCTCTACAGATTTGTACACACACCTGTACATTTATTTCAAGAAATAATCCAAGCTTTCGTCGGTTTCTCAGAGGTTTGTAATTCCCTCAAATTGAAGGACCACGGGTCTTTGAGGAGCCGTGAGCAGAGGGAACCCTCAGGTCGGCCTCTGCTGAAGAAGGCTTCCTGCGTCTGCATCGCGGTTCTCGGGCGCCAGCGCCCTGCCTGGTGCGCTGCTCTGGTTCTTTCCTCGCCGCGCGCAGGGTTGCCAGGACTGGCTCGTTTCTGCACCCCCTTAGGTAACTGTGCTCGCATAAAGGTTAAAGCAGCTTAGCGTAGTAGTGGAAAGATTCCTGAGGGCCGCGAGACTCGGGACAGCGCTGACTCTGCTCCAGGAGAACCCTGTGTCCGGGGGCAAGTCTCCAAAGTTCCGTTCAGCTGTAGAATGTCAGTCCCTAAAATGGACAACTTTGTAGTATCATTACTTAATAGTAATTTACAGTACCCTTGATTCTGGACTGAGATGGGAGTTAAGCCATTTATGCATTGGGGCTTAAGTGGATTAAGAAACAGTTGGTTATTCTTTTTTTATCCTGTTAAGTGTTTTATGAAAATGTGTCTCCTCTGCAGCGGATAGCTAAAGAAAGGCAAAAGCAGTATAACTGCCTGACACAGCGGATTGAACGTGAGAAGGAATTGTTTGTTATTGCACAGAAAATTCAAACACGCAAAGATCTTCTGGTAAGGAGGGAGAGCCTGAGGCCTTCATCCCCCCGCCCCCCAAAGGTCTTGACAGACTGGATTTCAGCTGTGTGCAAATCAACCCCAGCGAAAATGTCTGCTCCTCAGGGGCAGCGGTTTGAGCCAGTGTCTGTTGCTCTGGCATTGTTGAAGTGTGCCTTGATTAAGAAGGTAATAAGAGTCTTATTAGTCAGTGCTTTGGAACAGCAGAGGGTAGGATCGGGTGGCATATGAACTTTATAGCTTATGAGCAGCTATCTTTAACATTTAAACAGGTCAACAAAACAGTGGGTATCACTCATTGGTGTTTAAAAATAGGCAACAATGTGCAGATAAATAACGGAGCTGAGGAATATACGTGCCCCTTTCATGTTATGATTCCTCTAAATGTCAAGTTCTTCAACTTTGCAGATCGTTTAGTTGTGCCTTACTCAGCTAGGGTTCGTGAGAGAATAAACTCTACCAAAAAAAAAAAGATTTGAGTATGTTTCTTAGTTATCTCAGGAACTTCTGCACATACGCTGTCAATGCCCAGGGGGAAGCTGATTCTTTGTGTCCTGGGGATGCCTTAGGGTGGTTGGGCCTTGCCTCCTGCACTTGGAGAAGGGCTGAAGGAACGGTTTCCTAACAAGTAAAGTAGTTTATGAACTTTCCTATTTTACAAAACTTTCTCCTACTATTTACTGGTAACCTTTTTTATTCTTTTACAGGATAAAACTCAGAAGGTGAAGGTAAAGAAAGAAACGGTGAACTCCCCAGCTGTTTACAAATTTGAGAGTCGTCGGAAACGCTGAGTGCTCTATAAGCCTTGTCATTCCACACGGAAAACAATTCTATGTTCTTTTTTTCCCCATGATTTCAAATTCCATTAGTGTAAATGACATAATTTTCTTGTTTGTAATTATAATTTATTGCAGGTCTGACATTTGATATAAACAACATTAAAGCCCTTCTTCCCCTCTTACTGTTTTTGGGTTATGAAATTAGTCTTATTTTTATATACTTATTTTTTCAATGTGAAAGTTATATAATCTCATTACAACAAATTTGGGAAATAAATGAGTTCATTCCTAATCCCAGTGCTTATTCAAGAGCAACAAGTAGCTGTCGCGCACTTACAGTGCTGGGGGCTAGGGCAGCGGGGGTGGGAGGCCGTGGGCATCCTGGTTTGTCGCCTCCGTTTCGTAAAGGTGTGCACTGAATGTTGTGCATGTTTTGGGGCTTTGTAGTTGGAAATATAGTGAACAATTTTATGTTTTCATTTTTTCACTTAAATCATTTGCTCTTATCCATTTGTTACATCACTAAATTTTAAAAAAGCAATATATGTTCATAGTAAAAAATAAAATATTATTTTTAATGTTTGCATAATGTTTTATCCAGTGGATAGACTGATTTTACCCTCATTCATTCTACATTATTGGATGTGCAGGTGGCTTCGTAAGTTAGCCAAGGAGGAATTTTTTTCTCCTACACATTACAGCTGCAGACAGAAACCCTTGGGAACCCACCCACCTCTTCTCTGTTGAAGCTGTAATCTAAACAGACCTTGCTCTCTGCTCCTGGCCTCTGCACTCCTGGCCAGCTCATAAATCCAAGGCTATAAATGGCTTGGGACAGCCCTCCTTCACTTTGGAGAGGTGGGCCCGACAGTGTGTGTGGCAGCTCTCTTTCTCGGAGCCCCACACTTCCCTTACTTGCCCATGTAGGGATGGTCGGCCAAGCCTGTTAGGGCAGAACTGAGCGTGCTCAGCAAATGTGGGAGGAGCAGGGTTGTTTACAGTTCCGCCTTTGGAGGGGGAACAGCTTTGTGTGGATTTTTTAAAAAAGATTTTATTTTTAGAGGGGAAAGGAAAGAGAGAGAGAGGGAGAGCAACAGCAATGTGCGGTTGCCCCTCACATGCCCCTACCAGGGACCTGGCCCGCAACCCAGGCATGTGCCCTGACGAAATTGAATCAGTGATCCTTTGGTTCGCAGACCGGTACTCAGTCCGCTAAGTCACACCAACCAGGGCATGGATTTTAATAATTGAAAAAAAGAATCGTTAAAACTTAGGTTCCCATGACTGCTAGGTACAAAGCCTGAAATGAAAGCCTGTCACTTCCTGTTATACCCAGGGGGATTGAGATCTGGGGGCCCTGGAAAGTAGGAAGGAGGGCCAGGGGAATGGAAGCTCGCAGGTTTGCCCTCAGGAAGGAAGTGCTTCCAGCCTGCTTGTGAACTCCCTTCTGGGGAGGTGCTAAGTACATGGCGATAGTCATATGAGAAGGGACTTGGGTCCTGGCCAGGGGAGGGACTCCCCACATAGGTGTTGGACAGAGGAGTGAGCAGACCAATCGGCATTCTTTCCCTGGGACAGAGCGGCTTGATCGCTGCTCCAGCTGTCCCTTGCCTCTGCTGGTTAGGAAGGTGGCAGATGGTAGGGCGTTTGCCTAGATGCTTCTCCTTGAGCACACACCCACACGAAGGTACACTTCCTAGGCTCTCGCATTAATAGATGGCAAAAGGCTCATGCTACTCAGGCCTCAGACCCAGGTGCGGGCACATGTGCATACTCTGGTGAGGGAACATGCCGCCAGGGTTTCACATACAGAGGTTACACTCGTGTAAGCCCTCATGTGGTCTGTAGGTGCCCGTTCTGCTTGAAGAGGCATGTGCAAGGGCTGAAGGGAGCTAGAAAGTCCATCCTCATGGGTAGCGTAGGTTCCAGGCTGGCGATAGGACCATAGAGATAAACTAGGTGTCTGGAATTGCGGTCACACTGAAGGCCGTCTCTGAGGCCCAAGCCTTGTAAGGGGAGAGATTGGCTGTCCCCCGTGAACAACCTGAGACACCGGCTCAGGCCTCAAGGAGCCTGGAGTCCTGAAAATAGGCCCGGGCCTCCACGGCCTTGTTTAGTGGAACCTCAGACTCCTGGCTCCTTGCTTGGTTCCTTAGGATCTGCCCTCTGGGCGCAGGGGTGGTTTGGGCTCTTGGCCTCCCGCTCTGGCTGTGTGTGCCAAGGGGAATGTGGGCAGCCTACAGGGATGAGGAACCTCTCCGTGAGTCAGAGCTTGTGTGGTTCAGGTCTCTTGTGCAACCCTAGTCTCCAAAGCAGCAACTAACTGGATGACATGGAACCCACCCCTCCCCTCTCTCAGCGGAGACGGACTCCATTACCACAGCTTAAGCCCCTGCTGATCAAAACAGGAGAGGGTTGAGCCCTAGTTTTATTCCTGAACAAAATCTTTCTGCTTAGAGAACAGATTGCTGGCGACAGGGTGGGAAAGGGCCCAGTAGGTGGAGCTGCTGCCCCTTCTCTGGGGTTAGTTCTCAGGCTGCTGAGGTCCACCCAACTTAGCACTAGCACGCTGCTTCTGTATTCCATTGGTGCTTGCTGTATGTTTGTTTATTAGATTTAATGCCACAGGGAAAGCTCTTGTTAAAAAGACTTTTCTCCTGCCCCTGCTTCCCTACCTGGAGGTTGGTTTGGCCCCAAGACAAGGACTGGGCAGGAAAGGGCTTTTCCCTGACGTTTCTAGCCAGGACCACAGAGGAACTGCCCTGGAGTCCCCGGTGGTCCAGTGGGTGGTTCCACCAAGACTGGGCAGGGGTCTCCCCACGAGCAATGCTGAGTGTGTGTTGGTAGCTGGCTGCGGGGCAGTGATCACTCAGAGCTGCACGTCTCCCAGCAGGGAAGGCAGCCAGCAGACCTGTGGGGGCCGGTGAGGCCAGGGCCAGTTGGGACTTGAAAGAGTGAGGCAAGTGGGTGTATGGTGCTGGCCTCCCTTCCTCCGCAGCTCTCCCAGGGTGTCAGTTCACGGAGCCTTGTGCCCGGGGTGTCGGGGGAGGGCGGGCCAGAGCTTGGGTGGGAGTCCTGGCCCAGAGCCCCAGGTGAGTGGAGGGATTGGGGGCGGACATGAAATACCATCTCGGAGCTGAGCGGGCAGGTTTCTAGGGCTTGTGCAGCTGCCTCCTGGGGTCACAGGGTGCGCTCTCTCTTGCCAGTCATATCACGGGGCCTTCCTGCTGGCAGGCTCCCTCCCAGCAACATGGGTCTGTCTCAGCAGAAAGTGCTGGGAAGGATCAGAGAGAAGTTATGAAACTCCAAAAGGGTGGGGCTTCCGTTCCCAAGCCCACCACTTGGAGTTAGGAGGCTGAGAGATCGCTCAGTTCACGCTTCTGCTTGGTCTTTCCTAAACTGCTCTGGTCAAAGGAAAGACATCCCTCCTGCTTCTTCAGACTCTAGAAGTCATGTCCTTGTTCTTCCTGGTTCCATCATCATTACCTTTGGGAAGTGCTGTCTGTCTTCTAACCAAAGTGTGTGCCTGCTTCTCCCTGCCCAGTCTCTCCAGTGGGAGGGGAGCAAACTGCTTGGAGCCAGGGCAGGAGCGCAGCCCTGGGCCCCTTGCTTCTGGGCTGGTCCAAACAGAGTCAAGGGCCCAGCTATTTCAAGCAGAGAGGAGTGTACCTGGGGACTGTGTTTGGGGTGAAAAGGAGGGTGGGGAGGAAGCCCTTTCCTTTCCTCCTGTCGTCTGTCACCTGACAGCCGTGCTCAGATCAGAAGTGTTAATGAAATTGCGGTGCCCCGGAGGTACCTGGGCAGCACCCCCACCACCAGAATCAGCCTGACTCATTTACAGCTTTCTCCTAGTTACCCCAAAGGCTCTGAGGTGACAAATGTGGGGGGGGGGGTTGGTTTCAGGTTTCATGTTTTCACATTACTGGGTGGAAAAAAAAAAACCTTTCCAAACCAAAAAAAAAAAAGCAAAAAAAAAAAAAGAAAGAAAGAAAAGAAAACAGCTTCTACAGCAGAAAGAGCATGTCCCGAGAGCACTGAAAATTTCCCCATCCTCCCTCCCCAGCTGCTCTGCCACAGACCCAACAGACCAGTGCTGGATGGGTTCAGAGGAGGGGGTTGGAGCCAGGCTGAGCAGAGTGCTGGGGACAGCCCCTTTGGAGGTGGCAGCACTTGCCTTCCTGCTTAAAGGCAGGGGAGGACCTTTGCAGGGCCCTCTAGCTCTGGAGTCTGTGGCCCTCAGTGGCCGGCCATGGATTGCCAGTGGCCTGGGACAGCCAGCTCAGGATGGGCAGGGGCGGGGGAAGAAACCAATTTGATCCCAGGAGGTCGGGGGGGGGGCCAAGTGTCCCTTAGAGAGGGCTCTTTAGGTGGAGTGGTAGGTGGGAAGGTGCAGGGTGCATCTGGCACATGGAGATGGGGTGCTACCCCCTCCTGTTCTGGCTGGTGGTAGCATTATAAACCACCCCCGCTCCCCACAGGCGCAGATGGCCTCCATGGCAGATGGAGACTAGGCCGCCAGCGGCTGGTTGAGCTTTCTGGTCTCATGCTGGCCTCCCTGGCTAATAAGACAATCCAGAGGGACAGTGACAGGGCCCTGTGTGTGTGCGCACATGTGCAGGAGACCGAGTGCTGGCCCTATTGTGCCATTTTGGAGGGATAGTAAAGAAGGAACCCCCGATGGAGCTAGTGGAGCTCGGGGCCATGTGTAAGTTTGCTGCATAGAGGTGGTGGGTGCTCAGGGCCTGCCACTGCCCACCTGCCTTGACTCCTGAAGCTGCCCCAGTTTGTTCTCCAGTGAAGGGGACAGTCCCGGGGCTGGGAGTCTCTGCCCAAGCTGGAGCCTGGTGGGCTTGATGCAGACCCCCTGCCCTGTCCAGGGAGCTCAGGGCCTGGACAGCAGCTCCTCCCAGAGGACGCTGCGTTTATTATGCGCTCGGGCTCCCTCACTGCGCAGGCAGGCAGCGGCCTTCATTAGCGGAGGAGCTGGGGTCTGTTTTGGCTGCCTCATCAGCATCAGTGAACTGCGTCCCTGCGAGATTTGATACAATTTAATTAACCTAATTAAAAGCTCTGATTGCAGAGATGATTGGGGTAGCGCCAGCAGCGACTGCATATTTATAATGAGCTGCAAGGTGTGGGACCGCAGCCAAACGCCACGCATCCTAATGAGTGGGAGCCGGGAGCCAGGGAGCGAGCGAGCGGTAGAGGGAACGTTTATTTTTGGCAACAATGCCCAGTTCCTCCCTGCCAGGGAGTCAGAGACCCAGGGAGCAGAGACGGACCTGCCTGCTGAATTCTTCCAAGCAAGGTGGAAGCAGGAACAAGTGTGTGTTCCTCACAAATCCTTGTGCCTTTGGACATCCACATGGATGCACAGTGCCCATGTTCTCTGCCTGCGGAGTGGGGGTCAGGGCCCCAGCAGCGCGCTTTTCCTGCCTCTCTCCATCTCTGGGAGTCAGGGGCTGCCTTCTGAACTAGGAGCCCTGGTATGAGGAAACAGCCCAGGAGAGCCACCTTGATTTTAAGACTTCCAGGTCTTTGGGCTGTTCCCTTGCCAAGGAAGATAAGAGACTGACAGGATAAAGCTAAAAGGCTGGGTGGGACCAGAAGAGGGGCTGGGATGTCCAAGAGACCCTGGTGAGGCTCCTGGGCCTGGGACTCCCCAGGCAGAAGGAATGGGAGAGATGAGCCTCCTGCTCATCCTGGAGCCCCATTTCCTGTCTCTCTTCTGATGACCCTGCCTAGAGAGGTCCGCCTTCCGTGGACTCTCCTCTCCTCTCCCACTCCTTCTGCCTGGGGAGTCTTGGTTTGTCTGACTAAGCGTTTCCGCTGCAAATCACATCTAATAATAACGAGAGTGAGAGCTGTGGCAGAGATGCTGTGGGTGAAGGGGGCACTGGTGAGAAGGGGCATGCTGCCCAGGTGCAGAGGGGTGTGAGGCAGGGTGGGAGCTCCGGGTTGGCAGGCATGAGGGCTGGGCTCTGGAAGCCACCCTCAGAGGCCTTGGGGGAAGAAGGTGGGAGCAGGCCCGCCCCCCACCATCCCTGCTGGGAGCTTGTGTGGGTCATGAGCTGTCTTGCTGGCCTAGCCCCCCAGTGCTCTGAGTGCCGCCAGGACAAGATGAGATTTGTCCCCAGCCCACCTTGCAGAGCTGCAGCTGCTTAGCTCCCTTATCAATCTTCTCTGTGGGTTTAATCATCTCTCTGTCATCCTGCTGGGGCAGCCCTCCCCCTACTGGAGCCCCGGCTTTCCTCCAATCCTCCTCCCCCAGACACAGCTATCTTTCCCCACCTGACTTCTCCTGTGGGAGACAGAGGGTGGGCCAAGCTGGCTGTGCCCCAGGTTTAGTGTCAGTGGCGGGGGTGGGGAAGTCCCTGCTTTTGAAAGGAATAAGTATGGATTAGGGATGGGTAGAAGTGGCACCCGCAGAGAATCTGTCTTAGCTGGGTCCCCAAGACCTTTGACTCTGCTCCAGGCTGGGAAGGATAGGGCCTAGAGACGGGCCATGGCAGCCATCAGCCCAGATTCAAGAGACCGTGGAGTAGGGGCAGCATCCGTCCCATCCTTCTTCCTCCCTCGTGCCACCTCTCGGGAACTGTGTACACCCATGGCCACCCATCTAACCAGCTCTGGCCTCCTTCTCTGGGTGGGCCCTACAGGGCCCAGGGCCTGTGGGCAGGAGCCATGAGCCCACGGCTTTGCGTGCATCTTGGGAAAGAGGGTGTCCAGGAGTCAATGGAGCCTGTGTTGTGGCCCAGGCTGGGAGCCAGGGTGCAAGGGGCTCTGGGGCCCATCCCAGTGCTGACGTGGAAGGTGACCTTCAGGGCAGCTCCTCGACCCCCTCTGCTTTGCTCTCTTTCCCTCCAGAGCATTTGGGGAATGGGCAGGGGTGGCTGGCATGAGATGGTGTGTACGCCCCTCAGAGGGAACATGAAAAAGTGGGTCCTTCCACTCCCTACTCTCACTCCAGGCATGTTCAACGCGAGTGGAAAGCCACTCTGTGCCATTTTTCAGAAGGGGATGGAAAGTCCCAAAGAGGGATAGGATTCAGCTGAGCATCACCCAGCTTGTCCTCAAGGTGGGGCTGAGAGACCCCCTCAGAAGGTCCCTTAAGGCCCAGGGACCTCAGGGGCACTGACAAGCCCTGGGTTAGAGGGGGCTTGTTCCCTTCAGCACGAGGCTGGGCTCTGGAGGACAATGGTGTGTTGATGAGGCTTTGGTCCTGGTCTCACATGACCCGACGGGGGTGGATGGATTGCACGTGGCTGAGCCGCCTGGGCTGACCTTTGGTTGCTGGCTAGGGAAGAGAGGAAGCTGTGGAGTCTCCTGCCCACTCAATGCCCTGGGCACCCTGCCACACCCACCCCAGGAACTGCCCTCTGGGCCCAGACACTCTGTCTTCCCCACCTTCTTTTACTCCTTCCCTTCCCTCCGCTATGTGTGAATACGTGTGTATGTTGTGTGTGAGCATGTATGTCTGTGTGAGTGTCAGAAAGGAGGCAGCCAGAGGATGAGGACAGTGAGAGAAGAAACTCCCTTTTTCAGTTCTTTCCAGTCAAGGATGAACCTAGCTTCTTCCATTGTAGGGACACCACCATGGCAGGGCCACAGTATACGTGTGTATGTGTGTATTCAAGGGCAGGAGTGTGTATGTGTGCACAGTAGAGAGCTCTGCCTCCTACAGTGCCTTGACCTATGACCTGTGTTCTCCTCTGGTGGGAGGGGGTGACTTCCATGGTCAGCATCTTCCAGCTTGGACTGGAGCCACGCCCCCTCTCTGGCACAGGGTCAGAGTGTTACTTTCAAAAGAAAAAAGGACAACTTTTTCGGGTTGTGTTATTAATGTAATAAGTTAAATTAACGAAAAATTGCCATTCAGCGAGGAAGCAAGGTGCACGCATGTGCACACACACGAGAGTTACATACAAACACGGGTACACAGAGGGCCAGTCCAGGGATGGAGAGAGGGATATATACTCACAGCACACTGATTCTTTTTAAAAAAATTGTTAAAAATTTATTGATTTTAGAGGTAGAGAGAGAGGGAATATCAATTTGTTGTTCCACTTATTCATGCATTCATTGGTTGCTTCCTGTATATGCCTTGACCAGGGCTCGAACCTGCAACCTTGGCATATTGGGAAGATGCTCAAACCAACTGAGCTACCTGACCAGGGCCTGATGATTCTTAAAGCGGGTAACTGGTCCTTCCTCCTATTCCTCACCAAGGCGCTAAATAGCCAAGGGGGTTATCTCAAGAGAATCTTTCCCTAACGTGCCCTGGGGGTTGAGGACCTGGGCCTCTGAGATGGGGCGAGCTGGCACAAATGATGCAGCACTTTGAAAGCGAGCCCCTGGCCTGACTTTGTTGCATAACATGGCAAATGTGACATGAAGATTTTCAATGAACTTTTCCTTGGGAGCCTGTATGATTTTTTCACAAGGGCTAGTCACCCATACAACCCTTGGTGGCGCTGGGAGTATGTGGAGGGAAATTGAATTCCCAGACCTGGGACTGGATGGGGTGGGGTGCCCAGATGCTGGCGTGGGGAGGCCTGTGGGTAAGAAGGGGACCACACGCGTGCCCTCAGACTTGTCTCTAGGTGTCTCTCAAATTAATAGCTTTGAGTGGTTTGACCTTGGAGTATTGCTGGAAAACACCCCCTCCCTCCCCAGATATAGTCTTATTAATTCCATTGGATGCTGGGAGAAAGTACGGGAATGGTCCTCAACACTGAAGCAGAGGGATGGAGCCTGGAGGGGCTGGGCTGGAGATGGGGCTGAGGGTGGCTGGGGGCGGGCAGAGGGCTGGAGCTGAAGTTGGAGGTGAGGTCTGAAGTTGCAGCTGACTTGAGCATGGACTGAAGAGGGGTTGTTGGAGGTTGGGTTGGCAGGGCATCTCTCAGTCTTGACAGGATCCTGAGAAGCCTATTTTTGGAGTCCAATAAAGAGAATGTTTGGTGTCTGCTCTCGCCTGGAAGCAGCAGGACAGGTCCCCTCCCCCTGCTCCCCTCAGCTGAGAGGAGTCATACATCACCAAGGGGCCGGGACTCCCTAGATGTATTGCCCTAATACGTCGCTATAGCAACCCCATTCTAATCCTGCATTATTCTAATGTGGTCCCCCTCCCCACTGTGATGTATAGCTTGGGTCTCAGAGCTTCAAGGCCCCTTCTCTGAGTCTGCTCCCAGTAACCCAGGGATGGGTGGGTTGGAGGCCAGTTTGGCTTCCTTGGGTCCCGCCTTGCTTCTTCTCACCCTGTGCACAGGTCCTTTGTGAGGCTGTGTGGTGGAGGTGGGGTCTGGCCCATCAGCCCACCAGCTTTCCTGCCCAGGGAAGGGAAACGGCAGGCCATGTGTCCTGGCCCTGGCACACGAGTGCCTGACGCACCAACCCACGCCAGCCTGCCTGGCCTGGGGACCTAGGCCTTGGGGTTGGGGGCCAGGGCAGGACAATGGCTGCATTCCGGCTGTCAGCCACAGGCCCCCATTGTTCCTGTGGACACTGCCTGCTTGAGGGCAGCGATTCTGGCCCTCACCCCGCAGGGGGCGTAGGATGCTCCCTGGACCACTCCCCCAGGGGACCATAGAGGGGTGATTCATGGGGTGGCCAGGGCAAAGCAAGCCCCAGCTGTGCCCAGATTCTGGGGGGCGGGAGGGGGAGGTGACTGAGGGTTGTTTGTGTCAGGGGAGGGAGGGTTGAATAGCCAGAGGACTCAGGGCCCTGGACACCAACCACGTCATCTCCTACCCCTCCTTGTGTGTGGGCTGGTCAGAGAGGCTCCATTGTCAGAGGGGCAGGCCCACCCAGGATGGAAGGGATTTGAGAATCAAGAGGGGCTATCTCAGAGCTGGGAGGACCCACAGACCACCACTCACACTGCACTGGTGGGGACATCGAGGTCCAGAGAATGGTGGGGATGTGCTCAAGGTCACTCAGCTGGTGGTGACAGGCCTGGGACCGAATATTTCACCACACCTCCCTCGTGCTGAGATGCTGCTGTCATTTCTGGCAGGAAAACCGAGTCCCAGTGGGGATTTTCAGTCTCGGCAGAAGTTAGGCTCAAAAGCTCTTTCCTTTCCCCCACTTCCTTTCAAGTCCCTCTGGTTCAGGTCAGCACCTGGCATCTCTGGAGTGAGAAACTAGAGTTAAGGGCAGTCCTAGGCCATGCAGAGGCCATCCTGACTACATCCTCCGGAAGGCCCTGGAGAAATGAGCAGGGCATGGAAGTCCCCGGTGCTCTGACCCACAAGAGTCACAGATGTGACAATAGACTTCATTGTTTCCTCCCAAACAATGGTCTCACTTGGGCTCTCACATGCCTACCCTATGTGACTGAGAGGTAGGGAGGGAAAGAAGCTAATCTAGGAGGGTTTTAAGGATGGGGGGCTAAAAGTTTTTATGTCTGTGTCCCTGCTGCTTGACATAGGGACTGACACACTGGATGGCTGGAAGGGGGAGGGATAGTGGGTGGCTGAAGAGGTAGTGGAGGGCTGCATGGATGAATGGATGAGTGGATGGGTGAGCAGATGGATGAATGAATGGTTGTATGGATGGGTGGGTGAGTTGATGAATGGATAAATGGATGGATGTAGGATGGACAGATGGATGTTTAAATGAGGGAAAGGCCATTTCATATATCAAGGCCCAATGACGGATGAGCCGACTTGGGTCATACTAAGAATGAACAGCGGAGTGAGGCCTGGACCCAGGTAACCGACCACCCCCCCCCCTTGAAGTCAGAATTCCCTGTGGCATGGTTTGGTGGTCAGTCCCGGAGTGGGGGTGCAGTAGAACCAGCAGTTGGTACCTGCAGGAATCTATAGTCAGACCTTGTGTCATATTGGGTGGCTCCCTGGGGTCTAGAGCCTTGATCCTGAGTTGAATCTTCTGTGCTGAGGTCAAAGGAGGGGGTAGAAGCGCACTGGTGGAAGGCCCTGAGCAGGAAGGGCAGGAAGAGGCGTGAAGGTTCAGGAAGGGGGAATGAGTGGGGTCTGAGGCCACTGGGGCTGTGTGCCTCCTTAGGATCAGGCCCTGAGCCGGGAGCCCCTGAGGCAAACCCCTACTCATTCTTCATGACCCAGCTTGGTACCACCATCTGTAAGGCCTTCCTCGGCCCTCTGGGTACTGTTTCCCCAGCATCCAGCACAGCCTTGGGAGAGGCTCAGTGGACATTATGGGGACACGGGGTTGCCCCAAAGAGGCAGGAGTGAGGGAAAGGTTGGAAGACTGCACCTGTCACTAACTTTCTGGGTCATTTTGGGTGAGTCCCTCAACATCCTGGGGCCTCCATTCCCTCCTCTGTGAACTGTGGATGGACAGCTTGGACTTTCCAGAGTGGTTTTGAGAATGACAAGAAACATTCCAGGGGGGAAAAAGCACTAGGTATTATTTTTCTGCACCATTTCAGCCCAGCAAAAATGTAATAATATATATTATACATGTAAAATTAATTTTATAGCTAACATTTAATGTGTAATTACAACCTACCAGACTCTCCTGTAAGTGTTTATGTATATCATCTCTTGTTTAATCCTCGCAGCCGTCCTACTAGGTACTATCTTTATTTTACTTTGACAGAGAGGAAACTGAGGTATGGCAAGCATGAAGTAGCTCGCCCAGGGTCCTGTGAGCAGTAGGTGGTGCAGCGACGATGAAAGCCTGGGCAGGGCCAGGACTCACATTCTTGGCGAGCGTATGGGTTATTCAGTGTGCAGCACTCTGAATAGATGCATCAGGAGGGTTTACTGACCTTCTTTTTTGAAAATATAGTTATTTACTTTTTTAGAGAGGGGAAGGGAGGGAGAATGAGAGGGAGAGAAACATCAATGTGTGGTTGCCTCGAGCACACCCGCTACTGGGGACCTGGCCCACAACCCAGGCATGTGCCCTGACCGGGAATGAAACCAGCGCCCCTTTGGTTCACAGGCCTGCACTCAATCCACTGAGCTACACCAGCCAGGGCTTACTGACCTTGATGACCCCAAGCAAGTTATCAACTTCCTTGAGCCTCACGGGATTTACCTGACGGCAGCATGGTGGGGAGGAAGGCAGATCCTAGCCAATTAGCCCAACACCCTTGGTCTGCAGCTTCCCTCCCTGGCCCAGTCCGGAGTTCTGAGACCTCCGCTGCTTTGTGCACATCCCCCAAGCACTGGGCACTACTGCCTGCCTTGGGGTGGGTGGGGCGTATAAAAAGAACACTGTTTTGGGTGTCAGGTAAAACGGGTTTCATCCCAGGTTCTATCATTATCTGGTTTTGCAGCTCTGCACAGGTCACTAAAATGCTCTAGGCACCAGTGTCCTTATTTGTAAAGTAGGAGTAACTAATGTGAGTTAATGAAACTAAAGAATAGAATAAGTGGCGGAGAGGTATTACGTCTGCATGATTGGGACAGAGTGGGGTCTGTGGTAAAAGTGCATTATATTTTGGTTTTCTTCCCTGTTCACCTGTTTTCGTACGATGCCCTGCCCAGGGCCCACAGTCAAACAGCTTTCACTCATTCATCACTTACTTATGCTAAGCACTCTCTGCACATCCTCCCACTTAACTCTCAAAATAGCTCTATGGCCCAGGAATGGCCATGGTCACTGGATTAGGGAACTGAGGCAAGAAAGCGCATTTGCCTGAAGTTGTACAGTGGATAGGATGTGGAGTCAGGATTTGCACCTGGGTCTGCCTGGTCTCACAGCCCCTGCATTGCACTACGCAGCTCTCTGTCTCCCCCTGAGACAGGAAGAGCTTCCCTAGGGACTTCGGTGACAATGGCAGAAGGCAGGTGACCCACAGTGGCTGGAGGGGGCCTTGTTGGAGGGTCAGGTCTGTCTATGAGCCACTGGGGTCAGCTGTAGCAGCTTTTGCATGGAGGGAGCTCCTCTTCTGTCCCAGGCCAGCCGGCCCCAGGGAAAGGCAGAGGACGGGCACCGTTTCCCACCCTAAGCTAGGGTAGCAGTAGCAGTGCGGGGTTCGTTTCCCACCCTAAGCCAGGGTAGCAGTAGCAGTGTGGGGTTCCGGTCCGCTCCTGTTCAGAGCTGAATAATCTGGGGCCTTTGAAGAAGGATTTCTGAAAAGCCATCAGGAGTGAATCATTGACTTAGGGAGGCGATGAATCAACGGGGAGTTCATAAAACGGCAAATGAATCGGGTGTGAGAGCGACGGAGCCACTGCTAGTCCCCAGAACCCTCTGGGGACAGAGAGCCGAGAGAAAAGAAATAAAAATAACATGGGCCTTCCGCCTGCTACAAACCTGAGTCAGCCCCTCCTTCCATGTGGAAAGACAGAGGGGACAGAGGGATGAGACCCACTGGTGGGTGAGACCCTCCAGTGGGAGGCTCCCTGAGTCCAGGCTGCAGGTGCAATTAGCAAACGCTTTCCCCCCTTCTTTTCAGAAGCCCTCACAAGAAAGAACACTGATTTTGACGAACACCCAAAATAATGTGAGATCAGGCACCATGCATTATGCATGAGGTCTGATTTAACATGAACATTATTTCTTGTGTACGAGACCATATGCCTCCGTGCTGTCTCTGCAGCCTAATAATACCCAGACCCACCCTGGTCAGGCTCAGCCGGAGACATGTCTAATGGGTGTGTGTGCACGGGGGGCCTTGACACGCGGCCCTCCTGGTACTAAGCCCATCTGAGGGGAGTCCTCTCAGATGACCTGGAGGTGGGTCATGCCCATGGAAAAACACCAGGGAGCTGGGGGTGGGTGTGACTGTGTGAAGTGCCAATGTATGTGTGTGTGAGAGAGAGACAGAGAGAGACAGACAGACATCGGGAGCCCGTGACTAGATGATGCTGGGTTCATCACGTGGTGCAGTGGGGACATGTGAGTAGCTGAGGTTTTACTGCATAAGAGGAATGATGGCAGGAACGGAGAGATCTAATTGCTGTGTGTGTTTGTATATATACACGCATATGTATGTGTGGGGGTGTGTGTTTAAAAAATAAGATCACACATACATACAAACACACAGCCCAACTTTAATTATCTGAAGGGAGCAGGAGCGAGCTGGGAGGAGCTGGGAACAATGACGGGCAGAGATGTGTTTGGAAAGCGGTTTGTGGTGTAAGTGCTTGCAAATCCCGGGAGTAGGTGAACCTCGATGAATGCTGCAAAGGAGGACTGCGTGTGCTTCATCGAATGTTAGATACCTGGTGCCAGATACCTGGTGACCCTGGAGAGCTTGGCGCCAAAGTTCACAAAGCTGGTGCTGGACAGCCAAACAAACAGTGGTACGGGTGTGACCACGAGTGTGTTAGCCTGAGTAAGTGAGCAAACTGGTGAGAGTGTGCATTGGGTTTTAGCTGGTCGACAGAAGTGGTGGGCATGGGTGTGAGTGGGAGACAGACAGAGGAGGTAGCCGTGAAGGCACATTCCCGAGAGTGGCCGTGGAAACAGCTGGGGTGATAGATGGAGTGAGAAGGGTCTCCAGCAGGCCTGTGTGTGTGAAGTGCGACTGCACCCTTGGAGGTGACAGTTGCCTCTGCTCTACCTGGCGCTCCCAAAGAGTAGGCAACTCGAAGCCGACTTTTTGAGGGGACACTCAGCTGTGAGGTGGCCCTGGTGATTGTTGCCATGTCCCAGCTCAGGGACCAATAGAGGGCAGTCCTCCCACACGGAGGCCTCCCAGGCAGCAAGAAGAGTCCCAATCGGCTGGCCAAACACTAAGGGCAAGGTTTTCAAATATGTCAGGCAAGGACAAGATTGACGGCTACTCTGGCTTCAGTTGCTAAGCCGGAGGTCTGTGAGTGAATCCTCTAGTTAAGCTTAGGAGGAGCAGCTGGGCCCAGATAACAAACCTCCTCTCTCTCTTTCCTCTGCTCAGGTGGGTCTCCTTTCTGGAGCTCAGGCTCTGCTGGGGAAAGCCTGGGCCTGGGTACATC
The DNA here is from genome assembly GCA_004027475.1 of Anoura caudifer. NCBI lineage: Eukaryota > Metazoa > Chordata > Mammalia > Chiroptera > Phyllostomidae > Anoura > Anoura caudifer. Next base: position 220,890 of record PVKU01000588.1, on the reverse strand, counting down.
ATCACTGGGGGCTGGATGCTCCCACTCACAGGCCCAGAGCCTCTCCAGAGGAGGCTCCATTCCAAACAGTTCTAAGTGGGTAGCTGTGGTTGTGGGTCAGCTTGTCCAGTGGACATGCAGTCGAATCCTGGGGTCGAGGGATGATTGCACCAGACCGAAGCCCGGCAACATATAACCTAGTGCAAATTCCTGGTGTAGGAGGTGGGTGTCCTTGAGGTACTGCGCAGGGCACCTTCTGGGTTTGCCTGGATGACCCCAGGTGACCACAATGGCTACCTGCCTTCCTCCTGTTGCTGGCCAACCCCCACCCTGCAAATGTTCTACCAGCTGAAAGCATTAGCAGTGTGGCATAGGCTTGCTTTCCCCCCTCCTACCTCTGGGAGCAGCTATGGATTTGCAAGCGCATGGCACACACAAATTCATACGCCGACACACGGAAGTTCACATGGGGAGAGTGGAGTTCTAACAGGACATGTGGCCACATGATCATAGAAAGTAATTTTGTTCAAATGAGGAAGGAAGATGGGATCAAAAAATTCCAAATTTGCTAGGGAAAGCTTGGGTTTCCTCCAAGGAGGATGCTAGGGACTTCTTCCTCTCTCGAACGAAAGGAGGTCCGAGGCTCTCAGGAGTGAGCGGGTACATCCGCACACCCATGGGGCGGGGGAACGGCTCTGTCGAGCTCACAGCTGACTGTGCTTTTTCTAAACTCTATTCAGGGAGTAAGATTTCAGGGTAAAATATTTCTCTCCCTATAGCTTCTCCTTATATGGTCAAATGTGCTGCGGTTCCTACCTTCCATCCCAGCTGGAGTCTGGGGGAAGGAGCCTGAGGGGCCTTCGGTGACCAGAGGTTGGTTACTGGGTAGCTGTCCCTGGCTGGTGTCTCATTAAGCAAAATCCTCACAAAGTGGAAGATTTTCTTCCGTCTCCTTTTCTACTTTTTAAAAATCTTTTTGTTCTACTCGTCAGCTGCTGCTGGTTCTTGGGAGGCCACATTGTTTTGCTGTTTTTGAGTTGACTTGCTTAAATAATAAATCCACCCTCTTGTACAGGATTAAGCAGATAATTAGGAAATCAATCAATCAATTGGTGTCAGCTGCAGGCAGAGGCCAGTGAAAGGCCCTGTCTTCCCAGTCGCCCTTTCCAACCTCCAAACCTGCTGAGGCTCGGGGCGGTGCGGGTCACAGGGAGCAGCTCTGAGCTTCATGTGCTTTCATTTTGGGGCTGAGGCTGGGCCAAACCCAGGAACAGGGACCTAAGGAAGAAGGGTGGGAGCACTTTGGACGAAGTTCTGTACGTCGTGGAGCAGGAAATGAGAGGCCAAGGTAAGGTGGCCTGATGCTCTGGGACACGGTGTCACCCTGCTGGCCTGTAAATTCCTGGCCTCCTCTGTAAGAAGCATGGGGACGCCCACTGGCCTGCCAGTATGGGGACCGGCCGGGACACGGGTGCCAATTGCAGGGCTAATTGCTCACTAGGCTGGAGTGAAGGAAAGAGAGAGGGGGAAAAAAAAAAAGGAGCAGTGAGCGAGAGGCTGAGCATTTGAGAACCGTGATGGCTTTTGTACTGGCAGAGACAATTCTCCCAAGACTGAAGGGCAGAGCCCAGAAAGTCACCGGAACTCTCAACATGTCACAATCACCTGAGGCCCCAGCCCTGCCAGGGACTGCCAATGTGGGGACGTGGGAACACCCCTCTGAGCATCCTAGATGCCGTGGGCTGGAGCCAAGTCTTCTCACTGGCCTGGGTGTGGGCAGCTTCCCTGGTGGCAGTGGAGCCACACCTACACCCTCACTGGGACACAACTTTCTCCCCAATCGAGCAATTGTGCCCTCGCGCTTTGTCCCCATGCAGAGTAAAAGGAACCTCGTGGTTTCTCTCGAGAAGGGAAAAGAATGAATCTACGGAGTAAACAGGGCTGTTCTAATAGTATTTTTAAGGAGAGTTGTTTTAAAGGCTGATTTTGGCTGGGACACAGGTGGTTTGAGCTGCGGACCTGGAATGCTGATCTGCCTCCGCCATGCTGACTCTGGGGAGGGCGTATGTTGCTGTGGAAGGCTCGAGATGGGGGTGTCTGAGGGGTCTGCATCCTCCACCCAGGTGACTGCACAGCTGTGGGGCCCTCCCTCAGGCACAAGCTTCACTCCCTGGGGGAATGTGGTCCTTGGGTATCATCCCTAGAGAGGAGATGGTGGAGGTTTTGATGGTACAGTTGTTTATACCCCTGCTCTTCCACAGGAGTTGAAGCAGGTGGTTGTTTTGGCTGAGAAGTAGGACAGCTATTGCTGAAGGAAATAGATAGGGCTCCCTGGCTAGACCCACTCGCCTCCCGAAGGACCACTGTGGGAACTGCCAGTGGATTCAGGTAGGTTTAGTAACCACTTGCTTGAGGTTGGAGAACCAGCTGGGACGGGCTGGTGGGGCCTAACCCAGCTTCCTGCTGCCTCAGGACCTGGAATGGTGAAAACTGGCCTAGACCCAATGGTGAAATTTGTCCGGGAAACCAAAGGCAAAGGCTGGGGTGGCAGGTGGGGGATACCAAGATGCCAAGCTAGTGGTCCAGGTCAAGGCAGGCTCAGCAGTGGGGCTGTGCCTGTGGAATGGCTGACCCACATTCAGTGTGCTATCTGTGGTTCACTGCCCTGGCCCTGGTCTGGCCTCAGGATAGTCTGTTTATGGGATTGGACACGAGGCAGCTTCATACTCCCTAAACTCACCCACCAGAGGCAAGGGCCCAGCTGTTGCCCAAGTGAACAGGCTGTCCTGATATTGGCCTGGAAGGAGGTTTGTGTGGTCACCTTTCTCTCAAATAGTGAGGCTAGGAGAGGGAGCCAGGGTATCCCGTCACTACCCACGATCCACCCAGCCCTGTAGTAAAGAGGACAGGAGACAGCCCTGGGGTACATGTTTATGTGAGTAATAAAATATTTACTATAACATAAATATAAAGGGAACTTCCCAGTCTACGTTATTATTTTTTTTTTGCAATAAAGATACAAAGAGAATGCACCAAATCATTGTTCCAAAAAATAATAAAAATAACAAAATTTAAATTCAAACTGTAATAAACGAAACAAGAAACGGAGAAGGGGGAAGCTCCAAACACATCCAGAAATAAATAGAGATGGGTCAGAAATGTGGAAATCATATTAAAATATCTTTTTCGGATTAGTCGGTGTACAAAATCCTTTAGGATGGGGACAGAGGGCAACCCGGAAAACCAAAAATAAAAATCAAGCACAAAATGTTTCTTTCCCCCGCCAGTGTGTACATATCTCACATATTTACATGGTTCCCACCTCACCCCAAACTTGGGTAATTTCTCGCCCAGTCTCCCGCATCCCAGGGGGCTGCAAGGGGAGCATACAGAAGGCCCTCAGGGAACGGCTTATTTCTACAGCTGGTTAAAAAATACCTCCAACTTTTCTAAGTTTCGTTTGTTTTTGGCCGGGAGGGCAGGGCCCCGCGGGGAGCAGGGGCCCTGCTTTGCGGTGGTCGGTCTGCAGTGGAGCAGAAGTCCCTTCCCCTTGGGGTGTGGGTGGGAGCGCAGACCCCTACAGCGCGGCCGGATCCGAGCTGAAGCTCGGATAAAACGAAACGAAAATGAGCACTCAAAATTTTTTTTGTTAGGATTTTTTTTTGTTGGCTTTTTTTTGTTTTGTTTTGCTCTTTTTGGGGTAGGGTAGGGAAGGTAAGAGGAAAAAATAAATTAGGCTAGATTAAAGCTTTGGCTATTTCCTGCTTTTATACACAGACGCGGCTCTCGCGGCCTCCCCTCCGGGGCCCGGATAAATACAGTATACAGCGATTTAAATTAAGGGCGCGGGCGGAGTTAGAAGGACCCCAGGAACCGAGAGGCTCCATGAATAAATAAAAACCGTAAAAAACCAAGCCCGGAGGAAGGGTAGGGGGGATGGGGAGCAACCTTATGGGAGAGAAGAGGCATGGAGCGAATAAAGTGACAGTCCCCCACTCTCGATCCGCAGGCTCTAAGTATCCGCGCAGGGGAGAGGGGACGGGGAACCCTTCTCTCTTCGTCCTCTCTCCCTTTCTCCCGGGGAATTCCTAACCCCGTACCGCGTTACCTGTCGCTGTGGGGAGGCCGCTGCCGGGATCCGGCCCGAACAGCCCGGGGGTCAGGGGCGGGGGTCGTCGAGGGAATGGGGGCAGGGAGCAGGCGGCGGGCAGGATGCCCAGGGTGAGTTGGCGCGGTCCAGATCTTCCCTTCTTTCCCCCGGGGTTCGGGCGATGCAGCCTATCCGTCGTCTTCGCCGCTCGTTGGAGAAGGTCGTCCTGTTGTTTGGTTTTGTTCTAAAGTTTCTGCGCTTTTTGTAAAATCCAAAGCAACCGAACAAAAAGAGTACAGGCCGCGCGGCGCCTCACCGCGCGCCGGCGGGGGCCCGGCCCGCGGGGTCACTGCACCGAGCCGGGCAGTGTGTGATGGTGGTGGTGGTGCAGAGCTGCTGATGGGGGAGGCGGGGGCGCGGAGGGCGGCGACGCACCGCCCCCGCCCGGCCCCAGCTCTCCGGGTGCGTAAACGTCGTCCATAGGTGGGTGGCCCGCCCCGGCCGCTGGGGTCATGCGCTTCTCCTTCTGCCGCCGGTTGCAGAACCAGACACGCACCACCTCCTTTTCCAGCTGCAGGCTGTCGGCCAGGCCGGTGATCTCGTGCGCCGAGGGCTTGGGGCACTTGAGAAAGTGGCTCTCGAGCGCGCCTTTGACTCCCACCTCGATGGATGTGCGCTTTTTGCGCTTGCGACCCTGAGCCGCGATTTTGTCCAGGTTGGTGGGGCTGCCGCTGGACGAGTCGGTCTCCTCCAGCCACTTGTTGAGCAGCGGCTTCAGCTTGCACATGTTTTTGAAGCTCAGCTGCAGGGCCTCGAAGCGGCAGATGGTGGTCTGCGAGAACACGTTACCGTACAGCGTGCCCAGTGCCAGCCCCACGTCGGCCTGCGTGAAGCCCAGCTTGATGCGCCGCTGCTTGAATTGCTTGGCGAACTGCTCCAGGTCGTCGGAGCTGGGCGCGTCCTCATCTGAGTGCTCGCCCACTGACGAGCCACCACCGCCAGCGCCTGGGTGCAGGTGCGCTGCTGCCGCGTGCAGGCCACCAGCGTGTGCATGTCCATGTGCGTGTCCGTGGGCACCCAGGTGCGGTGGAGGTGACGGCTCCAGCTGCGCCTCGTGGCCGTCCTCATGCAGCGCATGGTGCAGACCCGGCCCTGCGCCACCGCCGCCTGCTGCCAGCATCCCGGCCAGGCCGCTGCCGCCGCCCCCCGGGTAGGCCGCTTGAGCGTACAGACCTAGCGGCTGGGGCTGGTGGCCCCCGCCGGCCCCTGGCGACGGCGACATAGCCGGGCCCAAGTGGTGCGCCGTGCCGCCCTGCGCCCATGCTGCGCCCGCGTGGGCCGCCCCCTGGTGCACCAGGCGTGCGTGGAAACCGCCGCCGCCGCCGTCGTCGGCTCGACCAGTGCCGCCGCCTCCTGCCTTGCCGTGTTCCAGGTGCGGGCCGCTAGCCCAGTCGCCACCGCCGCCTCCTCCTGTGGGTAGCCACTGGGGGTGCGCTAGGCCCACGGGGTGGCCCGCGCCCGCGCCCAGCCACTCGTGGTGCATTAGCTTCTGCACCTCGCGGTACGCGGCCCCCGCATGCAGCCGCTCGGCGGCTGCCGCCGCTGCTGCCGCTGCCGCTGCGTCTGGGTGCATGAGCGGTCCCGTGCCCCCGGTTCCGCCGCCAGGGCCCCGCGGCAGGTACTGAGCGGTGGTGGCCATACCGCCCCGCGCCCCGCGCTGCACCGCGCCGCCGCTCCGCTCCGTCTGCGGGCCCTGCCGCCGCGCTCCGCCGGCTTAAAGCCTAGACCCGCTCAGCGCTCCGGAGCTCCACCCCGCCCGCCGCCCATTGGCTGCCCGTAGAGCCACCTCCCACCCCCCCTGCCTGGCCCCCGCCCCCCGCACCCGCCTGCGGCTCGGCCTGGCCGCCCAGAGCTCGCCATTGGGTTTCGCGCCCGGGGTCCCGCGCGCCGGCCGTGCTGATTGGCAGCTGGGACTTCATTCAGGGACCCCCACCTTCTGCGTACACACTCACGCCCTGGGGGCGCGGCCGCCACGTGGGGAGTGGCGCGGGGGTGGCACTGGGACCGCGCCCCCTCTAGTCCTGGCTGCGTGGGCCCCTCTTTCCTGCTGCACTGGAGGCTCGGAGCCCTTAGGGTCCCACTCTACACGCGAGCTGAATTCCCGTCCGTCTCCTGCCCGAGCGGCCAGAGGCAGCAGCGATGATTGAGGGCTCCGGGAGGCGCTCGGCCTCCGAGAAGCAGTTCAGCCCCTTGCTCTTCCCTCCGCTGTGCCGCAGTCGGCGGGCTAGGATTCCCGCGTGTCTTGGCGGCTGCGAGCGGGAGGCGGCGTGAGTCCCCAACTCGGTTACGCCGAGGCTGCTCACCTTGCCCATCTCGCTCTCGCGGTTTACAGCGGGCATAGAGCTGCTATCTGTGCACCTCCCCGCGCGTCTCCTTTCCCTTCTCCTTGTAGAGTCATCGCCGCGACTGCACCGACCTCAGTTGCCCTGACAGCACGTCCATCGCGGGCAAAGTCAGACCCGAGAAGGCTTCCCGCCTCGCGCGGACTCCCCTTCTCCGGGGCACCGTGGCCCAGGTGAGTACCATGTGGACGGCTTGGGGCGGAACGGCCGCTGGCAGCGATGTGATCAGGCTGCGCGGGGTTTTCTGGTTTTGGAGTGAGAGGTATTCGACTATAGCTTCCGGGAAAACACCGCGGACAGGGATGGTGGATACACTGGGGTCATCGGTATCTGTCCCATGCCACCTTCTCGCTCCTTTTCCTCCTTGCCTGACCGGCTCACTGACTGGGGTCATGATGGGGTCATGCCCCGGGAAGCTTGCTGTGGGTGAGGAGTGTCAGGGACTTAGGGAAAGGCTTCTGCCACTTCAGAAATCCAGCATGCCTTCCGTCTGGGAGCTGTCCAGCCTGCAATGAAGCCTTGGGATGGATCTAACCTGGTTTGCTTGGGGCTACTGAAAAATGAATTGAGACAGAGTATGTCTCTTATTGGCAGGGCGAGGAATGCAGTTCGGGTTCCCTCCTCATCCCTCCCATTTGAGGACTCCGAAGGATCCTGAATGGACTCTGACCTCAGCATTAGCTGGTCTATGACTCTAAATCCCACCCTGGGTTAGAGGCTGAGCAGAGTGAACTGCGGCCTCCACCTCTTTCTCACATTGAGGTTTGGCTGGCACAGTCTTCCAGTGCCAGCCTACCTCTTTTCTGTCCCTGATGTTGTCTCCGATGGATTCATAGATTCCAGGGCTCTGGGGTCCCAGGTCACAGGACTGAGCTGGGGGCCCAGCAAGGGCTCTACTGGGCAAGTCAGGCCTGTGGAATAAAGCCACAGAGTGCGAAGAAGGGTGATGGGAGATTTAGTGGTGGCTGCTCTAGGGGTGATCCCAGCGGTGGCTGGGGCACAGTCCACATGACAAGGGTCATCCTGGGCACAGGTTCTGCTCACCCAGTCTCTGATACCCTAGGACTAGCCTCTGGCTGTTTCCCAAGTGATGGAGTGGGACAGGGCAAGGTCCTTGTCTGGCCAGTTGCCACTGTCCTGAGCAGGCTCTTTAGGGATCAGCCTTGTTGCAAGAGCTGTGTCTGAATCTAGCTAGGGATGGTGAGCTTCCTTGGACTCTGGTCCAGGAAGTGGTCACCTTGAATCACCTTTCCTTGATAAGATCATAAAGCAGCAGACCTCCTGGTCCACTTGCCTTCCTGGCCCCTCCCCCAAGCCCAGGAGGTAGGGCCAAGGCTGGGAATCCTGTAATGAAGGCTCATTTCATGCCAGCCTTAACTAGACCTGCATGACCTTGAAGCTTGGGCTTTCAACCTGGACCTGCCACTCTCCTCCTGGGCAAGAATAACTTTGGTTCAGTCTCTCTAGCTCTTGCTTTTTCTACCTGTGAATTGGGAATAATAGTACCGTAGGCAGCCTATCTGTCTCACTAAGTTAAGTTGGAAGGTGATTCAAGACAATGGGGGTGAAAGAGTCCCAGAAAGGGTGTTTACTTTGCTTGTTTCTGTTAGTACTCAGCGAATAGGCAAGTTACTTCCCTGCTCTAACTAAATCTGTTTCCTTGTTTGTAGAGGGGGCTATGGAGGTTTGGGCCCGCTGACTTCTCAAGGCCCTTCCAGCTCTGATGGTCTGTGATTCTATGAATTAGCCTCAGTTTCTGTTGGAGGAAGGGAAATGTCTGGACAGTGGATGGCTGTTGTGATGTCCAGTCTTTAGAACTGTCCCTGAGACTTGAATGACGATGGCACAGTGCTTCACCAAGTGCTTTTCACCGTCGTCGTGCCTGTGCCGCTCAGCCCTGTAAGAGCACACTGAGGCTGTTGTCACCACCGCGCAGCTGAGAACTGAGGCTTGTCTGCGGGCACAGAACCTGCGAAGGCCCCACTCCTTGTCATTCTTTCCGTGGGATGGGCCAGGGTGCCTGTGGAGGCTGTGGCCTTCGCCATTGAAGCAGGCATAGCCCACGGCCCTATCTCTGGTAGCTCTCTGGGAGAAAGCCAGGGCCAGCTGGAGCCCCCAAGCTGGATTCCCAGGTCTGTGCTGAAGTGAGGGGTGTCTGCAGCAGAGCCAGGCTCCTAGTCTGCCACCAGCTTGTCAGTCAGCAAATCTCAGTCCCAATCCCTTTACTCCCGTTAGCAGCCCTGTGACTTTGTGCCGGTTGCTTTGCCTGTTGGAGCCTGAGTTTCTTCATCCTCAAACGGGAACAGTAATGCCTGCTTCTCAGGATTGCTCTGAAGCTCCGGAGGTGAAGCAAAGCACGTCGTTTAGATGTCCTCTTGATGTTAGGTGCTGCCCCTGTGGTGAGCAGCAGTGTGAGCTAGGAAAGGATGACATCCCTTTCTCTGCTTTGGGAGTTTTAGACCCTCTACAATGATAAGGATTTGGTATTGAGTCACAATTTTCTTGTATTTGAGAGTTTTATTCCCCAGGAGGTCGCCACATCCTCTTGGCTCTTGCTTCAAAAATTCTATGTGGGACACAGTGGGGACTGTGGCATGGCCACTGGCACAGACCCCTGCTGCAGGACAACCCTTCCCTCCTGGAGCCCTAGCCTCACAGACCCTGGGGAGAATTTGGCACACAGAAGTTGGACACCCAGCTGACCCACACGGACACAGAATGGTTTAGACATGTGGAGAGATGTGTGCGCGCACACACACATTCAGATACACACATACACTTGCCCAGGGACAAACAGTAGGGACACACAGACTTGCGCATTAGGTTGGGCACTCACAGATATTCGCGTTCACACAGACCAACACCCGATGATAAATATAGGCATGTGTCTAAACAGGAACATATGCAGAGCCTACATGTAGGCTGAAGTAGGCTCCGCTAGGCATTTCTTCAGCAGCGACAGATACATGAGACCTATAGGCCCTTTGGGGTCACAAGCATGGGGCCCCTCAATGGCGTGCCAGTTCGCATAAATAGGCACACCCTAATGTTCACACACATGAACATAGAGCCAGCTATGTACAGTCCCCCCCCAACTGCACAGATACAAAGAGACCCACTTCACACGTCCTGTGGACAAGCACACATGCACCGACACCCTGTAGGAACGAATTTGTCTGCACAGGGGATCGGAAGCAGAGTTTGGGCCATGTGGTTCGGCAGCAGTGCTAGTCCCAAGGAAGCAGGAAAGCCCTTTCTTTTCCTGTTTTTTCACTCCCCTTGTCTGTGGAGGGCAGCTCCCAGCCAGGCTGCCGCCAGAGGCTCCCAGGCTTCTCTCCCCTGCGGGGCCCCTGCCCAGCCCACCTCCAGGCCAGGGGCTTCTAGGGTTTTCCCAGAGTGGCTCAGCCTCCCTCAGGCTCTGGAGTGTGACCGAGCGCCTGCTCATTTGACACAGGTCACTGAGCCTCCAGCAGATGGGGCCCTCACTGTGGGGGGTCTCCAGGCGAGAGGGGCTGCAGGGGGAGGCTCTGCAGGGATGATGGCAACTACACAAGCTCCAGCCCTACACCCTCTCCCTGCAGAGCCCTGAGTTACAGACGCAAACCTCTGCCATCTATGTTCGTACTCCCTCCTGGGAGATTCAGACCTGGCCTCTAGAACACAATCACACTCCCCATCAGCACCTTTGGCCACACATATGATGTGATATTCCAGACCCACACCTCAGACAGGCGAGCCTGCACAGTGGTACACTGAGCCAGATTTGGGAGGGAAGAGCGGGGAACTGGGTCTGGCTGCCTTTCCTCTCTGGACTGTGAGCCCCTGTATTGTGTCTTGTCAGTTGGTCAGTGGGGACTCAGAGTCCAGGAATTGCTGAGAGCAGATGCAATTGTAGACCCAAGGTCTTTTTAGTTCTGGGGAGAGACAGGCTCCAACACACTCCTGGACTCTTTGAAGTCAGGAGTACTGAGAAGAGCTAAAGAGGGAGATTGGGGCCTGTGGGGCAGGCTGCTGGAGGAGCCGGTGTCTTTGGCCAGGGCGGACCAGGCTCGGGGCGGGGACAGGATGGCTACACTCGCAACTTGCTGCCTTTCCCTTCTGCCTGTCTTCTCCTCATGCCCTAGATTGTGTGTTTTCAGACTGTCAAGAGATCTGGGTTCCATCCTGGCTCAGACTCAGTCCTGCTGGGTGACATTGGACCTTTCTCAGCCTTGTAATCGTGGTGAACCTCAATATCCTCATCTGTAAGCTGGGCAGGATGGCTTCTGTTGGTTTCTTGTGAAGGCGGGGTGAGATCACTGCCCAGATGGAAACTTGGAAGGGGAAAGTGTGGCTTGGTTTTTCTCCCCAGGTGCCTGGGGTGAGTAAGAGGCTATGTGAGCAGGATGAGAACCTGCCCGCTCCCCCGACCAGTTCTTGCTAAGCGATGTCAGGGGTGACCACGCCTATACCCTGTTGTTTGGACTGGAATGTGTTTTTGACTGCAAGAGCCTGGCAGGGTCCTGGCTGCCACAGATTCCCACCTGGGGCAGCACTGGAGTCAGCTTGTCCATCGGCTGCCTTGGTGTAGGTTGGTGTCAGCTAAACAGATTCGTAGTACTCACCACCATCCAGAAAGTTCTTCCATGTGGGATGTGATTGCTGTTCTGAGCTCTCAAGTCCCCACCTACTCTACCTCTGAACTCAGACCCTCCAGGTATCTGTACCTCTTCTGTCCTTCCTGTGCTTGAAGGAGCGAGACCGGAAGAGAGGAGTAGAGGGGGAGGAAGGGCAGTGCTGCCTTTGGCAGAGGACAAGAAGCTGTCTCCCTTCTTTAATCTAAAGTTCCCTATCTCTCAGTCTTGCTGAAGGCAAGGTGAACTGGAAGGTGAATTATCTCTTAGGGATGAACCATTCCTTGCATTTCTCCTCCCCGGCCTCTGTCCCTAGGCTATGGGTGGAGGTGGGGGTCCTCCCAGTGCATCAGTAGAATATTCTATTGAGGGGTGGCCAATTGCTCTTGAAATTTACTTTCATTTCTAGCAGAGTGGCAGCCTCTGAGCTGGTGTTAATGTGCACAATCCGGTTATGCAGAACACGCTCTCTGCAAATCGGTAAATCATTAGTGGGATTAATCACTCTGAAAGGCTGGGGCTAGGTTTGAGGGTTTTTTTTTTTTTTTTAACACTTTTTATCTAGATGGCTGCAAAATTCACCACCACAGGGTGGGGTGGGAGCAGCGAGTGATAATTTTAGTCTTCATCGCCAACATTAGAAGAGTGACCTGCCTTCTCGGGCTGATGTTGACTTTTCGTCCTGATGATGGGGGGCAGATTGGGCAGCTTGGGTGGGGTGGGACGGTGGGAGGGGGAGTTCTCTTGCTTTTGTGTGGTACAGTGTTTATAGTAGTGTGTTGAGGGCTTGAGGTGCATATATGGTGACTGTATGTTAGCATGCTTGCATGGGTTCCTGTGTTTGTGCCTTATAGATGCCTGTAAGTATTTGGGTGTTTGTGTCGGGGGTATGTGTTCTTCGTTTATATTAACGTTTGTAGCTGTGTCAGACAGTGCTTCCTTTTGAGAGTGGTTTTAAAGGCCACACCTCACCTCCCTCAGCCTCCAGGTAGCTCTTGAGGAGAAGTAGGTAGAAATAGAGGGAAGTCCCAATAGGACCTGCAGGGAGCGGCTCAAGGTTAATTTACATATTCATGAGCCATGCCTCTCAGCTCCCCTCCAGAAGACACTGAGCCTAGTGGAGGCTCTCAGTGTACCACCTCTCGCTCCCCCATCCCAGGTCTAATGGCTGCCTCCTCCATAAGCCAGAATGTCCAGCAGCCCACGGTTTCTGAACCCCAGTTTCTGCGTAGTTCCTGATGGGAGCTGCGTAGCCATGAAGGGAAGGCTCTTTTCCTTCCATGTTCAGGCTGCCCCTATGAGGGCTCCTGGGGAAGGAAGGTCATTCTTCCAGCCAGGGCCACACAGGGCCAGCCTCCTTCTCTCTAGCTTAATGTAGCCCAGCTTTGGAGCAGCAATTACCTTCAAATGGCCCAGTGATGACATTCTTAGGTTACTGACCAGAGGTATGATTCCTGTCCAGTCCCAGAGGACAGGGTTTCAGGTAGGACTTAGTGGACCTAGTCCTTACATCAAACCGCTCCTTTGTCTTATCAGCACCCCCTACCCTCCACATCCCCTCGCCTCCTGCAGAGCCAGTTTGGGTAGCCTGGGTGGCACTGTTAACCACTCCGGAGATGGTGCAGAGGCCCGGTACTCCTGTTCACGCGCCTCACTCACTGCCCCACAGCATGTGCCTTCTTCCCCTTCATGCAGTAGCCTGGAGTCAGGGAGAAGGTTCGGCTCCTTGACCGTCACCGGTTGGGAGAGTCTGGAGAGAGTTGGCTGGGCTCCATGCTTTCTTTCCTCAGCTTTCTTGGGAAACAGGTGGAAGGTGAAAGTGGAAAAGGAAGATTTAGGAATTATGTTTTCCCTGGGACCTCTTAGCATCTTTATGTATCTCTGGTGGCAGACATCTGTCTGAGCTTAGGGTAGCATCTGCCTGGGCTGGAGACAGCATCTGTTGGAGGCTGGGACACCTGGCTGAGCCCAGCACACTATCTGGCTCCGGGACAGCTTCTGTCTGGGCCCAGGACATGTGTCTGAACCTGACACAGCATCTGTCCGGGCCTGGTGCAACATCTTCCTGGCTTGGGGGCAATGTCTGCCTGAGCCCTGGACATCTGTCTGACTTGGGGGTGTCTGAGGAGCCTGGAACAATACCTGTCTGAGCCTGGGGGTGGACCTGTCACTGCAGATAAAATCACCCTTGAGTCTCAACTTTGGTTTGTGGCTGAGAACAGAGCATGTACCACACTCACATCTCTGCCCTCCTTTCTACCCGGGAAGAGCTTTTAGGTAGAGTGCCTCAGTTTACTTCTAGTTATAGGCCCCTCGGCCTGCTTGCTTTGGGCACCTCAAGGGACAGCCAGAGCCTACATTCCGTTGGCCCCAGGAAACCAAAGTTAAAAGAGTGTGTCAGGGGAGCAGACAGGTCATGAAATCTAGGGGCTGGTTTAGGGCAATTCTCCCTTCTTCCAGTCCCTTCGTTGAGTCAAGCCTGAATGCTCTCCTAAGACACGACTCAGATGTGCCACTTGCCTCCTGGGAAGCCTTCCATTGCTCGCTGCTGTGTATATCATCTGGTCCAAAGCCCCCAGTGTTCCTGCCCCTGTCTGCTCTTGGAATCCAGCAGCAGGGAACTCCTACTCCTGTGAACACACCGGGCCCTCACCACTCCCTGCCTTTGCACATGCAATTCCCTCTCCTCGGAATGCCCTTTCTCTCCCCATCACATCCTTCAAGTCCTAGTTCAAGTGTCACCTGCTCCGGGAAGTCCTCTTGCTCCCTGTCTGGACTAAGCCACGACCTCTGCCCTGCTTTTACACTGTATTGTGAAGACACCTCAATGTTGCCATTTATAGGCCTGGGTTGTCATTACCCTTTGTGTCTCTGTCTCTCCCGTGGGACTGTGGGCTCTTGGGGGCAGCGGGCTCTGTCTCATCTCTACCTCCTGACACCCAGCCCGATTCCTGGTCTATGGTGGTACTGATAAAGAATACCTGTTGATTGACCGTGTGGTTGTGCTACTGTGATCTCATTTCCTTCTTCTTTTTTGAAATGCGTTGGGGGAGGTACTGGCTTTCAGTCTCAGAAGAAGCAAGCTTCAGAGTAGAGGGCGTGTCTTCTTATTCATACCTGGTGGGTTGACAGAAGCCAAAGCGAGCTGGGCAATGGGCCCAGAGCGCCCTGGACAAGGGCCCTTTGGAGCCAGTCCTGCCCATGTTCTTTATCCGTGATCCGGATGGAGATGTACAGGATCCAGAGATTCGATACATCTGTTGCTGACAGGAGCAGAGAAGAGCAGTGAAGGTCAGGGGTAGCATTGAATCCAGGCATAACAGCCTCTCTGCGGGCTGTGGGGATGGGACTAAATGTAGGCAAGAGAACTTCTACCTGGGTCTAAGCCCAGCTCCTTGAGGGCAAGTGTGAGAACTGAAGCCTGGCTTAGCTGGTGTGGAAATGTTCCAGGGTTCTTAGGTTTGCTCTTCCTGCCAGAGAAAGAATCATATAGGTTGTTATTAATATAAATGTCATGTCCAGAGAAAACTGCTGTCCCTGATCAGGTCTGCCTGGCACTTGGGCAGGTTTGGAGGAACACGTGTCCCCAGGAGAGCATATAGAGACAGACACTAGATAGGGAAGGCTGCAGAACTCTAGGAGGCAGCTGAGACGGGAATGCTTGTGTTATTCCCCAAACAGAAATACCTTTATTGTTTTTGCTAATGATAAAAGCAATACAAATTCCTATGTCAAAATTCTTTACCTTAGACATGTGTCTTAGATAAATCCTTATCTTAGAAACAGACAGGGGAAGTCCGTCCTCAATCTCTCTGCCTCACCCCTCCTAACTTCCTCCTATTGGCTCTGTCTTTCCAGAACTTGTTTGTATGGACACACACGATTTAATAGTAATGGCTAAGATTTGTTGAGTCTTTACTATGTGCAGGAATTGTGCCAAGTGTTTCTACCTGGGTTTATACATTGCATCCTCACCAAAATGTGAGCAGTTAGATGGAACTACTGTTCCCATTTTACAAATGAAGAGCCTGAGGCTCAGAGATGATATTAATAATAATAGCCCACATATATTGGGTGCTTACTATGTGCCAGGTACCATTCAAAGTACTTGACATGTTATTTCTTTTAATGCCTGTAGAAGCTAGTGGGTAAGAGGGTGCCTGGCATGTAGTAGGCAGTCAGTAAGTGGTGGTTGGGACTCCCAGCTTGGAAGTTTGAGAATCTCAGGTGATGAATCTGTGATCATCAGTGGGCCCCTAGATGGGGGTGGGGCTCTTGTCCCCAAAATGCTGAGCTATAGGCAGCCACCCCAGTGAGTGCCTGGAGATGCTAACTCAGCAGCGAAAGATGTAAATTCCTACCTTGGTTTTTTCATGATTTAGATGTATTTATTTATGTGCGTCTCTGATTAGTGTCAAAGTGTCTTGATGATTTTTCTGCTAGGCTACAGGGCCCTGCAGAGGGCATGGCTCAGTGGATGGCTGCAGGTTCTGAGTGTGCACGTGTGGGGACTGTTGGGTGGGGTGCACGTGACAGCGGTGGGTAGGTGGATGGTGGCCAGAGGGTTGAGTAGTGGGCAGACTGGAGTCTGGGACTCGGAGTGGGTGATTTGGGCAGCTGGTGTGAGAGGGGGATGTCTGTCAGCATATCACATGGTCCAGCTACATGGCTGGGACAGGGTCAGAGCTGCAGACACTGGGTGAGTGACTGGGGGGCCTCTAGGTGGCCATGATCTTGGAGAAGCCGGTCAAGCTTTCTAGGTAAGAGCTCAGACCCAATGAACCAGCGCAGGATCTGGGGTCCAGGGCAGGGCATGTGGTGGTGGTGAGGACTTGCCAACAAGGGAGGAGCTCAGAGGCTGGAACGGGCTGCCCTCCAGAGCGCCTCCCCCTGGTGCTGCCCAGGGCAGGAACCCCCTGCTTGGGGGCTCTGGGAGAGGGTGTGCTCTCTGCAATTAAGGCCTTGGGAAAATTTGCCAATCAGCAAGAATATTCTGTGTGTGCTGGCTGTGCCCAGCCCTGTGCCTGGCACCATGGAGAGACCAGTCCCAGCCTGCAAACTTTGGCAGGGGTGCTGGTGAGATAAGGAAGGAGGGGCAGGCTCTGACCTTGATTGAAGACTGCATGCCTGGCACCACGCAGCACTTTCATCCATAATCTCCTTTGATCCTCTCAAGGATCAAAGGCAGCGGCTGTCTTATCTTCTCGTTACAGAGAATGCAGCAGAGACTCAGAGAGCTGCAGTGACTTGCCCAAGGTCACACAGCAAGTGAGTCCAAATTTGAATGCAACTCTATCTCATTCCATAACCCAAGCACTTGGTCAGTTTGTTCTGCCCTGGCCAGGGGTGAAATAAGGATAATACCTACTTGCTTTTTGGTGTGAGGGTTAAATGAGCTCAAGTGTGTAGGCAGCTTGGCACAGTGGCTGGCACACAGCAAATGCTCAATAAAAAGTTTTTTTTCTCCTTAAGTGTTAGAGCTAAGATTCTTAAATCCTTTCCCAGTAGACTCTACTGGGACAGAAGTTCTTGCCAGGCTAGTGGTGAGGGGGGATGGTTGGGGATGGGGCAGGACATCCTATGTGGACTGGGCAAGCCCTTGTTGTGCATGGATATGGATGGCCATCAGCTAATGGGAGGAATCACTTGCCAGGCCAGAGCCCTGTTGCCTCAAGTGCTAGCCCTGGGTGATCTAGTTAGAACTGTCTGTGTGTGGGTGTGTGTACATACTTGGTAAGGGTCTTTGACTGGGGAAGGAGAGACAACTTTGGGGGTGAGGGTTGCTCTGTCAGCAGGCAGTGGTCAGGGCCCTCTCTCATGTCCAGTGACAGAGATCTGAATCAAGTAAGGGAGTGAACCATGTGAAAATGTGAGGGAAATCACTCCTGGCAGAGGGAACATCAAGTGCAAAGGCCCTGGGGTAGGAATAAACTTAATGTCAATGTTGTCTTAATAGAGCTAATATTGATTTGTATCCTGTAGTGTTCGAAGTAGAGGAGCTAAGTGGGTGCAGGATCCATTCATTCAGTCAGCCAGTCATTCATACATCACTTCAACAAGTATGCAATGCCCAGTCATGCCGGACATTATCCTAGGAGCTGATGGCTAACTCTTACTGAGTGCTTACTAGGTTTCTAAACACATACATTACTTCATTTAATCTCCACAACAATACAAGGGGTTGGGGAAGCCTGGGTAGACAACTGGACTCCCTTTGATTCCTCCAGTCTCTTTCTATTTCCCAGCCACCTTGGAACACTCAGCGCCGCCACCCACAAAGACCAGGATCCCCACAATGGGGGAGGTGAGGTGGTCCCAAGAATATCACAGTTCCAGCATCTTTCATGTCCTCTCTCAGCTTTGCCCAGGGTCAGGCCCTGAGCCTCTCAGAAGCCACCAGCAGACTGAAGCTGGAGAGGGTGGTGTGCCCAGGTTAATCCCATTCAGCTAGGCCTGCCTCCAAAGCTTCTTCTCCCCAGGGGTTCCCAGCTACAGCTTCCCTGTCCCCTCTCCTCCATTCAGCTCTGGCATAGCTCAGTCCTCAGAGCTCTGTTCAGAGAGTCTGGTCACAGCTCAGGTCGGAGGCTCCTGGCATGGGGAAAAGAAGGGTCCGTACCTGTTGTCTGATGAAACTGTCTCAACACACTCCCTGTGCTTTGTAACTGCGGGAGGCAGCAGGGCCGGTATTTCCGCTGCCTGGCTGCCTCTGACCTTTCCTTAAGTACGTCAGTGCACAGGTTTCAGCTGCGGTGGGCTTCTCGGTTTAGACTGCCCAGCCGTGCCCATGACCTGGACTTCTCACTTTCTCCTGCAGGAAAAGGGATGGAGAAGAAGAAACAGAAAAGTTGTTAAAAATTCAGGGGTCAAGGAAGGAGTCTGGCTCTTTAGTTAGTCTTTGGTGAATAAAGAAACCCAGCAAAGGGTATTTTCTGGGTGGGATGAAGGAAAAGGAAGATCTTGTATTGATGGGCTGTGCTAACCTGGAAACTGTGACTCCTTCCTTCCTTCCTTCCTTCCTTCCTTCCTTCCTTCCTTCCTTCCTTCCTTCCTTCCTTCCATTTGCTGACTGAATGCTTAGCAGGACCACCAGTTAAGTTATACTCTACAGAGCGTGTATGTTGAAGAGCTGGTCAGTGTTTATACATTTGTAACTCTCTCGTTTATGTATATCCTCTCTTCACCCGGTACTTAGAGAAGCTCCCCAGAAGTGGGGACCCCTCCCTATAGAGCTAAGGTTCTGACTTTGCTGTGGGGTTGTCAGCAATTGCCCTGCTTGGAAACTCTGGGGGGCCAGGGTCATGGGGATCTGGCCTGCTGCTCCTACCCCTGCTGGGCCCAGCCGGGAACCCTCCCAGTGACCCAGCCAGGAGGATGCCCCGCTGCTGCAGGGGCAGGGCCTGGCTGCCTGGCAGCCTGCCTGCACGCCTGCAGGGGCTCCTGGCCCCTTGCCAGCACCAAGCTTCGGAGCCGCGGAGTTGAGTCACTGCAGAGCCTCCCCTCGCTGCTGTAGTAAACAAACCGGCTGGGAGCCCGGGTCAAGGGGGCTGCTGTGTTGGCAACAGCAGCAGCCTCCTGGGGGGTTCAGGGGGGTGGCTGGGCAAACTTGGAGCTGAGCGCTGCTGTGGTCACTCTTTCTGCCCTCCGCCCTGCCCGGAACAGACCTGAGGTGGCTCTGAGCTACCCTGGCTGGAGGTGAAACTCAGGAGGGGCGGTAGACAAAGACCCAGAGAGAGGGGGTGAAGGGTGGGGGGAGGAGAGAGACGCACAGACAGACAGACAGACAGACACACACACACACACACACACACACACACACACACACACACGGAGAGAAGGAGGGAAGTGAGAGAAGGAAGATTCAAAGGGCTGAGAAGAGAAGGGGCAGGGGGGGAAGTCCAGGGCAAGGGGAGAAAGCAGTGGGTGCAGAGAAACAGCTCTTCCAAAGGCAGGAAGTCTGGAGCTTAATAACAGCCCCCTTCTATGTGGATGGCACCCCACAGTGAACAAAACTTTTCCACTTGCTTAGGCTCATTCAAACCTCACAATAGCCCAGCTGAGCTGGGATTGGAGTCCTCCAGCAGGATGGGGGCGGGGATGGGCCCCTTCGTGAGGAGCAGTGGGGGGAGGGAGAGCTGCAAAGCTGGCACTGGCAATGGAGGGCTGGCCGAGAGATGGGTCCCACCTTGTCGGGGCGGAGAGTGCTTTAGAGACAGAGCCCCCAGCCGGGCCGAGCTCCTCCCTGAATGGAAACTTCCCTGCCGACCTGCGCTTGATGCTCCTGCCGCCGGGACTTCGGGACTTCGTTGCTCCTCTTCCTGGGAGGGAGGAGTTCCAGTGTGGAGGCCTCTCTCCTGTCCCCCTTCTCCTGTCCCCTGGCTGCCTGATCAGAGGACTGCGGGCTGTTGACGGCTCGTACTTTAATCCATCTCCAGGAATTGCCTTTGGTAGAAGGAAAGTGGAAGCCTTGCCCAGTGTCATGCCCACTTCCTGAGTGCAGCCTGCACCCAGTGGGGGTTTGGTGTGGCCGCATTGCCCCCCAGTTTCTCCGGTACCCAGTGTTGCTTCCCTTGCTTTGCTGCCCATTCCGGAAAGTATTCACCAGTAAACCTCCTCCATGCAAGTCTCACGGTCGGTCTCGGGTATTTCCAGGGAGTCTGACCTGTGACACTGACTCCAACCATCGGGCCCCAGCTGGGGTTCAGGGCAGCTCCCCCAACCCCGTCCCTGTTTTCTTCCTAATCCTCATCCCCATCTCTAACTCTGGCAACGGCCTCTTCCCCATCTTCCGGTTGTCCTTCCTGCCCCTCGGTGCTGTGCCATCCAATACAGTAACCATGTGTAGCCAGTGGGCACTTGAAATGTCACTGGTCCAAACTGGGATAAGCTGCAGGTATAACATAGGCGCTGGATTTCGAAGACTTGGTATGAAACAAAGAATGTAAAATATCTCTAATATATTTTATATAGATGGCATATTGAAATGATAGTATATTGGGTGAAATAAAATATATTATTAAGATTAATTTATGATTTCTTTACCTTTAAAAAGAATCCTCACCCGAGGATATGTTTATTGATTTTAGAGAGAGGGGAAGGGAGGGGAAGAGAGAGAGAGAGAAATGTCGATGTGAGAGAGAAACAACGATCAGTTGCCTCCCATATGTACCCTGACCAGGGATCGAACCCACAACCCAGGCATGTGCTCTGACTGGGGATCGAACCTACAACCTTTTGGTGTACAGGATGACACTCCAACTAACTGAGCTACCTGGCCAGGGCTCTTTACCTTTTTTGATGTAACCACTGGAAAACTTTCAAGTTAAATTGCATGTGTGGCTTATATCATATTTCCATTGGACAATGCTGCTCTAGGGCCCACTATTCATCCAGCAGCTGCTCCTGTTTCACACAGAGTAAAAGCCAAGTCCTTACCATGGCTTTTAAGGCCCTGCATGATCTACTCTCTTGTTTTCTTGCTGGTCTCCCCTACCATCCTCTTCCTTGTTCCCTTGCTCCAGCCATACTGACTACCCTGTAACTCTTTAAACTTGCTAAGGTCATCCCTACCTCAGGGACTTTGCACTTGCTGTTCTCTCTGCCAGGAGTGGTTCCCCCACCTCTCCACATGCTCACTCCCTCATATGATTCAGATTTCTTCTGAAATGTCCCCTGCACAGGGTGGCTTTTTCTGTCTTGCAAAAATAGTTGCCTCACTTCTATGCCTTCACTTCCTGTCAATCTCTTGGGCAGACAGCATTTATCCTCATGTAATATTACATTATCTATCAATTGTTTAAGTTTTGATTGTGTCTCCCATTAGAATGTAAACTTCAGGAAGCCAAGACTTGGTCTCTCTTACTCACTGAAATAGTCCTGGTGCCGAGAACTCGAACTGGGATAGAATAGGTGGTCAATAAATATTGGCCAAGTGACTGAATCTTATAGATGACAAAACTGAGATCCAGAAAGATGAGCTTGTACCCAGGGTTATACAGCTAGGCAGGGCCAGGGCTGGAAACAGCTCAGCTCTGTCTCAGGCCAGAATAGGTATCTACCGCTATAGGTACCATCTGCAGCCGCTTTTCTTCCTCTTGGTCCCATCGCTCGGGCAACACAGGTGTCACCTCGGGCAGGGGGACCTGGCTGTGAAGAGGCAGCTGTCTCTGTTCTTCTGGCATCTCTGATTTTCTGAGTGCTGGAGCCTTCCATGCAGAGGGGCCCAGATGCCAGTTGGTCCTTCATTCCTCTGTGCACCCCGACTCACCAGCCAGAGGAGGACCTGGGACAGGGGTGTATGGGAACAGGGTAACTGTAGGAGAAAAGGCATGTGGTCTTCCCGGGCTCAGGCAAGGACACTTTCTGCCTAATGTTGAGTTTAGGGCATAGCGGGGAGGTCATGGCCATGAGTAAGGAGACAAAACTTCACAGAAGACAATGAAAGGGACAGATAGGAACCCTGGAAACCTCATGTGGGGTCTGGAGCAAATGGCAGAGTCCTCTGCCCAGAAAGCCACCTAAGGGTCTCTGCTGCTTGGCACATAGGGCAGCTCAGGCTTTGTCGAGTTTGCCTTTCACTCACCCGCCCACCCACTTGCCCAACCCGATGGGGGCAGGTGTGCTTTCTGGGCGCTCACCAGATTCCCTCTCCACTGTAGTCCTTAGATGAGCCACCTTGTTCAGAGTGAGCAGGGCTTTCGGGCCCGGGATGCTCGTCTGTCTTTTCTCTGCCTGGCAAACTCCTATGCACCTCTAAGCTCAGATGTCCTCTCCCTTGCCCAGAGCCCTCTGACTCTCAGGTGGAGTTAGTCCCCTCCTCTGAACACCCCAAAACCCCACTGTTCCTACAAGTATATAAACATTTATTGCTGGCTTTATAGTCATTGTATCACAGCCTCTCCTACTAGACTGCAAACTTCTTGAGGGCAGGTCTGTCTTACTCATTTCTGTGTTTCCAGCTTTAGGCTCGGTAGTGAATAGACCTTTCACTGCCATCATCATCTTAACCACCATCACCACCATCACCACCACCAATGCCACCAATACCACCACCACATCACCACCATCACCACACCACCACCACTGCCACTACCACCACCACAACCACCACGACCACCACCACCACCATCATCACCACTACCCATTATTAGGGCAACTGAGGCAGAGAGGACCAGAGCCACACAGGCCGCCTGGATCTCAGCGCAGGTGCATTCCAGGGCAGGGACAGCATTTCCAGACAGGGGGCTACCAGAGGGGTGGGGTGTCTCGAAGGCTTCTGAGACCCCACTTCTGGCCTGGAAATCCTGCAGGCACTTAGAGGGCTCTTGGAGATCACCTGGTTTAACCCCCTGGTTTTACAGATGGGAAAACTGAGGCCCAGGGAAAGAGGAAACTTGAATACCCAGCTACCATTTATCCAACACCTACTATATGCCAGGAATTTCACATCTATTTTTTTTGTTTGTTTGTTTATTTCCATCATTACTCTAGTAGTCTCTGATTTTGCAAATGAAGACTCAGAGGTTCAGAGAGGTAAAGTGATTTGTCTGAAGTCACACAGTAGATGGGCCTCGGACAGGATTCAGACCCAAAATCTGTTTGGTACCAAAGCTGGGGTTCTTCCTCTGCCCTCCATGGCCTCCCAAACCCCCAGGCCCCCTGCATCCAGGGTCAGGTGTTCCGCACTGGCCACAGCTTCTGCAGGACCCCGGCAGTGGTGGGGGAGGGAATGACAGTAAGTGAAATGGAGGGAGCACCAGGGTCTGGCCTTGAGTGTTGGGTGTGCATGAAGCGAATGGGAGAGGAAGAGAGGGGCCCCCCCAATACCTGCCCTACCACCTAGCCAGGCAGGACCCCAGCAGCCTGGCTTTCTCCCTCCCTGGGGGCTGGAGCTGCCTCCCCGCCTCTGCCTGCCCGCCAGATCAGGGGCAGAGCTGGCTTCATGTATTATTAATAGCACTGCCAGCCTTCCTGTTTTCACGCTGATAACCTGCTGGGGAGGGCAGGTGGGAGGGAGGGAGCAAGGTGGCAAACCCTGGAGCTCCGAGCGCCCCTCCCCCGCTAGCAGAGCAGCTCTGAGGGGGTGGCCCAGCCCCAAGTCTCTGAAGTTGGTTTCTGGAGCTTCCCTCATCGGAGCCCACAGGAGGGGATCAGGGCCCTCCGAAGGGAATTCACGCGGGAGGTTGGAACACAGGGCTCTGGGAAGGACCCTTCCCTCCCTTCTCCATCTAGGCTTCCCCAGAGGCAGAAGTGCTCACATCCTGAAGGCCATAGGAATCAGAACTGGTGTGTGTGTGTGTGTGTGTGTGTGAGAGAGAGAGAGAGAGAGAGAGAGGGAGAGAGAGAGAGAGGGAGAGAGGGAGAGAGAGAGATTGGCTCCCAAGGTTCCCTGGGACAGGGGTCTCTGGGGTCCAGCCACACATGGACCTCAGACCGCATCTGAGCCAGTCTCTCCCTGGCCCCTGCCCCATGCCCAATCTTTTTCCCTTCCAAGGCCCAATTTGAGGGCCCAGGCAGGGTAGAGATGGAGCTATTCCTGTCAGGGGTTGGGGTGGTTTGGGATGGACAGAGGCCATCCCTTCTGAGCCAATCTGCAGGCTGGAGGATACTTGTATGGGCTATAGACATATTTGCTACGTCTCTTCCCAAGTTCTTGTTCAGTGGCGTCACTGCGTTTGTTTGAAATTGGCCTTGGTGGGAGTCTTCACAGAAACTGGCAAATGCTGCAGATCGGGGTCCCCCCACCACAGAGCCCATTGTTAGAGTTTTACTAGCACAGTCCTGAGACCGCTCTGCTCTGACCTTGAACATGCCTGTATTTATTCTGCTTTAACTACTGCCCAGGCTGTTCCCTGGAATTCTTTTCTCTTCTCCTTTGCCTGTCAATTTTCATCAACAATAATAAAAGCAATAGTAATAATGGCTAACATTTATTGTATGCTTATTGATTCTGTTCTGGGTCAATTTAAAGAGCTTTGCAAATTCAGTTTATGTCATCTCACAGCCATCTGACGAGTAGACTATATTATTTCCATTTTACAGATGAAGTAACTGAGGCACAGAGAGGTTGAGGAACATCTGAGGCCACACAGCTGGTAAGTCGTAGAGCTGAGACCCATTTGTGGCTCCATGGACCTCTGCTGCCAGCTCCTGTATTGCCTCTGCATGGCTGCAGGGGCCGCTTGTGGGGTGCCCTCTGCAGGAGGCTTTCTGGTGGTCCTGGCATCCCAGCCTCCCTGGCTGATTTCCACTGTCATCTCCCAGGGGCTGTGCATTGAACGTGTGAAATTCTTCTTCCAAAGTTTCGGTTTCTCCAGCCTGGGGGCTCCTTGAGTGCAGTGCCTGGGTCTGATCCATCTGGTGCCCCCAGCACCTGACGCAGGAGCAAGCACTGAGGGCACCACTCACAGAGGTAATCACGGGAAGCGTTTGGCGCCGTGCCTGGCGCATTGTACATGCTTATGTGGACGCCGCTTCATAAGGGCTGGTATGGTTGTTAGAGACGAGCTCAGTCACCACAAAGTGCATCAGTGCCTTCGTGTACCAGGCCCTGTGCTAGGAGCTGTGGGTTAGAGTTGCAAACAAAACGGACACCCATCTTTGTCCTTTTGGAGCTTATGTTCTAGTGGGGGATTCATACAAGATAAGGAAATAAAATATAAAGCATTTAGTGATTTGCATCAAGGAGAAACAAGTAAAGCAGGGAAGGGGGATAGGAAGTCTCCAGGGGAGGCTGAAATTTCACTGGGTGGGGAACCTGTCAGACTTCTCTGAAAAGGTGACATTTAAGGACGTGAGGGAGCAAGCTGTGCTGCTTATTGGGGGAGAGCCTTCTAGGTTGTGCAAAGGTCCTGAGGCAGGGACTTGCTGGGCATGTGGAGCAACAACAGGAGGCCAGTGTGCTGGCAACAGGAGTTGGGTAGATGGAGGGAAAAATGTCAAAGGGTTATTGGGGTCAAGAGAAGCAGGTGGAGGAAAAGAAAGAGCTAGTGGGAGCAGTGAGGGAGGAGGCACGGAGAGGGTTAGGCTGGTCAGCAGCTTTGCCCTCTGCCCAGGGGAGGGACAGCTGTGAGGGGAAGAAGCTGAAGAAGGCTCTACTTTCTGTAGCTAAAAACACTCTTGCAGCTCTTGGCTGTGTCCTTGGCCCCCTGTGCACCCAGGGGAAACATAGAATTGCCTCAATTTCTCCTCTAGCCTCCTACCAGCTGCTCTCCCGCCCTGACCACAAGAAGGTCTTGACCTCAGGGAACTCCTGGGTCGGGTTTCTGCTCCCCTCTCTGCCTGCCACCCCGCACGGCAGGGGCCACTTACTCCATGGGCTCAGGTTCATTAGGTGCCAGCCCCTGAACTGGCCACCCCCGAAGCTCCTGCTTTCTAGCTGTTCCCCTCTCTGTTCCTGAGGTCCAGCTTCCAGCCACAGCCTACCCAAGAATGATGCAGCCGCCTTTCCAAAGGCAGTGAGACACCCAGGGTCTGGAGAGACTGGCAGTACTGGATGAGGCGGTGAAGAAAAAAGCCTGGCCAAGAGGGTGGTAGAGGGCTGTGGCTTCAGTGAGCACAGGGGTCTCCCGCTGATCAGGAGCCTTGGACGCCCCAGTGGAGGTAGTGCCTGTGCAGGTGACGCGGACTGGATTTATTTGTCCGGTGCTGCACCCTACCCTGGAGCCCTAAGTGCTCAGCATCATAAATAAAATCCACCTAATAAATCTCCTCTGTAAATTTTCTGCGTAGAATTTCATTACTCGTCTCGTTTCTAGTCACTACGTTTTAGTCCAATTTGGAGTTGTCCTGATGACTGTGTAAATCACGCCCGTGCTTTGGGGAGCGTGAACTCCAGGGAGAAATCACGCCTGGGCTGTCAGGGTGACAGCTTGAGCCTGAAGAGCTGGCCCCCAGTGGTCACCTGTGGGGTGTCGGCTGCTTGCACGGAGCTCCTGCTGTGCCCCTCGCCCTGGAAAAGGGAACAGAGCTAACGTTAACGGAGCACCTCGTGTGTGCCAGGAACTGACACACATTTAGAATCGTCATGCAAGTCCCACAAAGTAGGAGTTACTGTCTCTGTCTTAAAGAATGGGACTGAGGCTCAGAGAGGGTAAGTTACTTGCCCAAGGCTACACAGCTTAGCTGGTTTGTAACTGGCTAGTTTGGCTTTGAGCCCAGGTTTACCTGACTCCAAATGTACTGCATTCACTGTCTCCCAGCTTCATGGGTGGAGGAGACTGTAGAGAACTTAGCACGGTGCCGCCCCTTTGGCGAAACACTCCTTGGTCACTGGCTGCAGTCAACCCCTCTGTCATCCAGTGGCCTTCTACGGCTCCTTATCTGCTGTGCTCCCTCGCATGTGGCTTCCTGGGCCTTCCATTCATGGCCCTTTGCACACTTGCGATTATACATCCAGTTCTGTGATTGTGGGGTTGTTATCTTTCTTCTCTGTTAAAACGTAAGCTCTGTGAGAGCAGCAGCCACATCCCCTTGGCTTACCAGTGCGTTTCCAGAGCCTGGTACAGTATTCAGCACATGGTAGACGATTGATAGATTTTTTTCTTGAATGGATGAGTGAAATAATAAATGAATGAAGCGGTCACGCCGGAGGGAGCAGGGGTTGGAGGAGATGTCAGTATGTCAGGACCCCCACCATGCGGGTCGGTTAGCCTCCTGAAAGCCAGGGGAGGTCTGAGTGGGCAGGCACGGTTCTGGGGCTTCACGTTCAGGCTCAGTCAGTGCTGATCTCTGCTTCCATCCTAACTTCAACCCGTAACCGCAGACCCAACTCAAACCCCAACCCCGGCCTCAACCTCTTAACCCACCTCTAATGCTGATTTTAGCTCCTGCCTTAAACCCTTTGCATCTCCACCCTCAGCCTCCGTTCCAACCCACCACAGGCTCCATCTTCATCTTAGTCCCAACCCTACTCCCATCTCGAAATCGGTGTCAGTCTCAGCCCCAACTTGAGTGCAGAGCCAGCCCCCACCTTAGCCTCCACACCAGACCTCAGCTGAACTGTATAGCACGAACCCCAGCCTCGGCCCCATCCTAAATCTGATCTCAGAGTGAGTTTCAACCACTATCTCAAGGCCAGTTTCAGCTCAGTTCTAGCTCCAACCTCTCCCTCAGTAGCACTAGCCTGTCCTTTAAAGCACTGGCTCCTCTCATGTGTGGGGCAGGGCTCAGCCACCGTCCTGCAGGCCTGCCATCCCTTCCCTCACCTGCCTTAGGAAGGCAGGGGCGCTGTTGGCTCCCTGTGGGAACTCTAATCACTTTTCACACGTGTATCATGGTTACAATTCACAAACCACATCCCCGTCCACCAGCCCCCAGCTCCTCTAGCGGCTTGGGAAGATGTATGTGTTTCCTTAAGTTATAGGGGAGGAAATGGAGGTGATCTAATGCTTTAGCTGGTTTGTGGCAGAGAGGGTGCTATAACCCAGCTCTTCTGACTCTGTGTTCCAAGCTGTCCTCGTTCTTCTCGACCTGTGAGGAAGATGCAAGGGCTCCTGATTCCGTGGTGAGTTTGTGTGTGACAGCAGCGGACCCCTACTACTGCCCCCAGCACCCCAGGGAGGTCTCCACTAAGGGACGTGACAGAAGCAATCTCAATGTTTCCGACCCTGAGTTCAGAAGAACCTGTAAGGGAGAGAAGGTGAGAGAGATCGAGGTCGCCTGAGTGTGGGTGGGGTTGAGGAGTTAGGGATTAGGGTCTTGGCAGGGAACAGAATTCACCTCAGATGGTTTACCTGCAGAGACTGTAATGGATGTGTTACTTAGAAGGCGTGGGTGGAGTTTGGGGAGCAACAAGAGAGGCTGCCTGGCAATAGTTGGAAGCCCTTACCACAGTCTAGGGCTGACAGGCGAGGGGCAGGGAGGATGTTATTGCAGCACGAGGAGGACTTGGGATGCCGGTGCAAGATGAGTCATGGAGAAACACAGATGCGGCTAAAAAAATGTTGCCCAGGAGAGAAGGAGAGAAGGAGCAGGGAAGGAGCCCCTGACCTCCCACCCCTCCCTTCCTGCAGTCTCCCCCAGTGCCTGCCACCAGCTGAATCCAACCCCACATGCAGGGCCTGCGGTCCTTTGGGGTCAGCCTCCCGGGGCACAGAGGAGGGCTGAGAAGGGCAGGGATGGAATCTGGAGCAGGGGATCAAGCGGGGAATAAACAGCAGGAGGAGAAAAGAGACCGAGGAGCAGGTGGTCAAGGAGAGAGGGACAAAGGAGCAGCGAGAGGACGAGAGTGTGTGAGAGCGGCGGTGAGAAAGGGCTCAGCCTGTTTGTCTGGGCAGGTCTGCTGAACCCAAATCCGGCTTGTCTGCATCTACTCAAATACACTTCTGGGAAGTGAATGCCCGGAGCTGGCAGAGTGCAGAGAAGTCAGCAAATATGTGCGCGGTGGATTCCAAGCCTTCTGTTCCCAGCTCCTGGGAGGAGCAGCAGGGCCCTGGGTGTCCTCCCTCTCCCCTCTTGGCACCGTCTCACTGCTCCGATCCTGGGGAGTGAGTGGCCTCCACCAGGGGCATATGGAGACACGGGGAGACTCTTTCCCGGACAGGCCTTTGGTCCAGGGGAATACAAGTAACTCTGAGAAGTGAAGCTGGTCTCCGAGGCCCACACAAGTCTTCACACGCACAGCTTGATGGTACCCTCCCAGCACCTCCGGGAGGCATGCTGGGCGGGACTGTCGTTCCCTATTATAGGGGAGGAAATGGAGACTGATAGGGAAGGACTTTCCCGAGGCTGGGTTCTGAGTCAGTAGTAGAGCTCTGATTGGACCCAGGCTGAACTTGAACTCTGACCTCACATGGAGCCCCACCCCAGTCCCTGGCCCTGAACATGGCCTCCAGCTGCGCCTCACAGTACCTGGGCTGGGAGGGAGGTCAGAGGGGCCCAGGTCAGGGTTGCCCTTGAGTACCTCCATAATCACGCTGCTGTGGACCGGCTCCTTGAACAACCTTGAGGCTTGGAATTTTTCCTAAAGAAACTTTTATTAAAGGAAGATTTATGAAACTGCTTCTTCCTGAAATGCTTGGTCTGCTCTGGGCGCCATGCGGAGCCCTTTGTGTGAATTGTCTCGTTGAAGCCCCTGGACAACTTGTGAGTTCCGTACTATCCTCCTCCTCACCTTGTAAACAGAGGGGCTGGGTCTGAGAGGTTACACAGCTTTTACAGCATCCCCCAGCCAGTGCATGGCGGAGCCCAAATTCAAACCCAGGCCTCTCTGACTCTGTAGGTTTCCAGGGTTAGGCAGCACTGCCTAACAGAGGGCACCATTTGTGGTTCTTCCCTCTTCTTCTAAAAACAAACACTCTACAGATTTCCAGCTAGGAGGGGTCACAGGTCGGATTGGAGGGCTCAGCTCCTGGGTCTTCTGCTCTGGCCTGGGCCACATCTGGCAAGTCCTAGCTGTGTCCTATGATAGAAGAGACTGGAGAGAATGGCCTTCCTCAACCCCCAGGAGAAGGAGAGGGACACAGGGGACCTGTGGGTCATGAAGGAACATTACCAGTCTTGCACAGGACAAGATATCTGTAGTCGTTATACAACTGGGCACAGTCCACCACCTATGGCCATGTGTACAATGTGGGACCCCCCCAAAACTGGAATTATCTTCTAGAGGGCAGGCACCTGTAGTACAGGCTTCTCCTGCTAGGTGAGTGGTCTAGGAACCCATCTGTATCAGTGTACCAGCTGGCATTGTTGTGAGAGGTTGCGTTCGGCTTCAGTGAATTTTTGTTTAAAGATTCTTTCAAAGCGTTTGTCCATTTCACGATGGTGATTTATGAGCGCACCTGCCCACACCTCGCTGAGTGCTCAGCAGATTTTGACCCAAAACAACATGACTCTCATGCCCCACCCTCCCTATTCACCTGATTTCCCTCTGAGCAACTTTTTTGTTTGTTTCCTCAGATGAAGAAAGTCCTCAAAGGGAAACATTTTGCCGATGTGGAAGAAGTGAAATAAAAAACAGCAGAAACACTAAAAGGCATCAAAATCGACAAGTTCAAAGACTGTTTTGAGGGGTAGGGGGATGGTGGGGGGAAATGCAGACAACTGTAACTGAACAACAATAAAATAATTATAAAAAAACTGTTTTGAGCAGTAGAAGAAACATCTAGATAGGTGTATTGCATCACATGGATAGTACTTGGAAGATGACTGAAGTTTAAACATGTAAGAATAAGTACACAATTTTTAATAAATAAATTCCATTTTTTGCCTCCCCCCCATATTAGTCAGGGTTCTCTAGAAAAACAAAACAATATGAAACACACTCACACTGAGGTACCGGCTCATGTGAGCACAGAGGCTGAAAGTCCGGTGACAAGCCGTCTGCGTGCTGGAGGGTGGGGGGAGCCTGGGGTGTGGTCCCAGTCGGAGTCTGAAGGCCCAGGAGCCAGGAGCGGTCTGAGGGCAGGAGGAGGTGGATGTCTGAGCTCCAGCAGAGAGCAAGTTCGCCCTTCCTCTGTTCCTTTGTTCCACCCAGGGCCTCCGTGGATTAGGTAGGTGAGGCCCCCCTGCGCTGGTGAGGGTCGATCTCGTTGTTACTCTGTCCATCAACTCGAATGCTAATCTCTCTGGAAATGCCCTCAGAGACATACCTAGAAATAATGTTTTACCAGCTACCTAGGCATCCCTAATTCCAGTTTAGAGGACACATACAATTAGCCATCACAGCACGCTACACGCCTGTGAGAAGGTGCTGGGTGTGTATAAGCAGCCTCTCCCTGCCCTCCCAGTGCCATGCACAGCGCTAGGCACATGAATAATCGATGAAAGCTCCAGCTCAGAACTGTGGGGAGAAGGGAGAGGCAAAGGGCACTTTCAGGAATTTTGGGCTAGGGCTGAGCCCCCAGGGAGAGCCCAGGTCTCCTGCAGCATCTATTCCCCCAGGCAGCCCCTTCTGGGGCCTCCCTGTACATTCATGACTCTCTTCTTGTGTCCCTGCCCTAGAGGTTTCCAGAAGGAAGGGGACTCAAAACCCTCACCTTTGCCTCCGTAGGACAGCCTGAGATGTGGAGATGCTGAGCCCAGAGACCTGGCGTCTTTGTGATTTGGGGAAGCCCCTTGCCCTCTCTGGGCCTGCTTCCTCCTATGCAGAGGGAAGCAGTGGGCCTCAGAGATCCCTAGGATCTCTTCACACTGATTTTCCCACTTGCCCTCCAGCTCTGAGCCACGCAGCACCTTCTCATCCTGCTCCTCCCCTCCCATCTCCAACCTTCGGACAGAGACTCTGGCCATGGTGCTGAAGGTGTCCACGGTCTCCGCAGGGGCTGGGCGCCCTGGAGGTGAGCAACATACCCACCTCAGGATTTGCGATGGCAGAGAAAAACTACCCTAATTGAACGTGTACTAGGCGCCAAGTTTTCTGCTCTTCCCTTTACATGTATTGTCACAGTGACTGACTTCAGAGAAAGGGATTATTACGGGGAAACTGAGTTTCAGGAGCTGTGGGTCCCACACCTTCCAGGAAGCAGAAGGCTGCTCTTCTGACTTTGGGTTTCAAGTAGCCCCGGTTCCCAGAGATGGTCCTGGGACAGTTAAGGGCAGCTGGGAAAACGGTGACATGCAGCAATGGTTGGTAAAACTGTGAAGGAACGTCTGTTGGCATTGGTTCTGAGCCTGCGGCCAGAGATGAATGATTGAAACACCAGGCTTGTTAAAGCGAGAGCACATTTGATTTCTCTCTCCTGCACTGCATGCGATTTCGCTGGAGGGAAGTTAGCAATCAGCTAATTGACATTGAATTAACCATGAAACTCAGCCTGTGTCTTCTCTCTGAAGCGCTCTCCAGCAAGACTTTATCAAGGCTTTGAATTATTGATTATTACTTATAGCTCTGATGGGGTGATTTCCTTTTTATTTGTTTTCATGTTGGGTGTCCTTCATAAGTGTCCCTGAGAGTGGGGGGCACCCAGATGGTGGGATTTCTTACCAGAGGGGTGAGATGGGGGTGAGGAGACTGAGTCCAGAGTGGACAGGTCTGAACAGTCCATCCTGCCCTAGAAAAATAAGCCCGTATTTGTTAAAGCAGCGGGTTTTGTTTTTGCTGCTGTTACTGTAGCAAAGCCTAGCCTAACCTGACTAATCGAGGTCCTGAGGGTTAAAGTCCTTCCTGATACCTCATGGCACCAAGTTTATAGCCTGAATGAGCTGTGTTCCCTCCTCCTGCCTTCTAAACTCTAATGGTAAGGACTCTTATTGGATGTCTATTTCAGCACTGTCAGGTACCTGAATTCTTCCACAACATCCAAACCAACGGCTTTTTGGACTCTGCTTGCATATTCTTTCAACAGGAAAATCAGTCTGTCCTGAGGTAGTCTTTTAAAAAGTGCTTGGCTTTGACGTTCACCGTTGGAAGCGTCTATGTTCTTGTGTGCTCGTCTGGGCTCTCTGTGCCCCATGGAGCCTCACGGAGCCCCATGGAGCCCCACAGAGCGGTTTTGTTCTTCTCGTCCCATACAGTCCTTTAAGAATCTGAAATTACATATCTGGGGCCTCTTCTCTTCTAGGCCAAACATCTTTTCAACTCTTCCTTGTAAGTCTAGATTTCAAGTCCCCTCTTCAACTTGGTCTTCTCTTTTGTTGGGAATTCAATATGTTTGGGAGTATCTGAAAATGCAGTACCTGGAACTGGATACAGCCCTCCAGACATGGCTTGAGAATGGTAGAACTAAATAGAAACATCACCTTCTTCAGGTTGGACATTGGATCTTTAATGATGTAGCCCAGACAGGAGTGAATAGCTTCATTCTATAGCAGATGCATTTACTTCTTACTGAATTTATGTGCTCATATTTCCCAGCTTCCTTGTGGCTGTGCAGGGCCATGTGATCAACCGGGGCAGTGGTCTGTGAGCTGTGTTTACATGTGACACTCTGGAATGAAATGCTGAAGAGCTGCTGAGTGACATTCCAGCTCTGTTTGCTTGCCATGATGACCTGGAAGCTATGTGCTTCAGACAGTGTTGCTATAAGACGAGCAGCCTGGATCTCTGAGCCACTGCTGGAAAGGGAGCTGCCCTGAAGAGTTGCTGGACCCACAGTGGACTTCGTATGAGCAGGAATAAACTTTCATGTGTTAAGTCACTGACATATTTGCTGCAGTGGTGGTTGTTACTGTAGCACTGCCTAGCCAAACCTGACTAACAGGCCCACTGTGCTTCTCACTCACATTGGGCCTTAGGTCTCCCTCATCACCTATGTAACAGAGCAGGTGAAATCTGTTCTTCTTCAGCCAGACCTTGCAGTGATTCGTATCTATCCACTTTGAGCTCCTTCGGGTTAGAGAGCATGTTTTATTCCTTGTATCTCTCCCAGGGCTGGCTGGCCACACAGAGGGCATTAATCTTTGCAGAAGGAAGAGAGTAAGAAAAGGAATTCTGGGCCCATCAAGATGGAGGCAGAAAATATCCTCTTTGGAATGAGGCAGTGCAGAATCCAATCTCTACTTCCCCCATCGACCAGCTGTGTGCCTCTTGACTAGTTACTTATTCTCCATGCAGATCTACCACACAGAGGAAGTAATCCCAGTCTTTCATAATTTGAGTATGTAATACTATATCTTATTAAATGTGCCTGGCACACAGTGTAAGTTTTAAGTGCCAGAAGTCATCATCATCATCATCATCATCATTGTCATCGTCAGTGAGATCAGAGGAAGTTGCAGCCCCATCCATCCAGCTGGGAAGCAGAGAGGAGGGTCATCCGGGAAGGGTCTTAGCCCAAGGTGGTAATAGGTGGATATTTTGCAGATGCAGGATCAAGGAGACTCTCATGGGTTCAGGGCCAGACATCCCCCTGCAGATGCTCACATGCCTCCCTCCCCTTCCTCGCTGGACTTTCACTCAACAGATATGTTTGGCCTGAGGTGCAGCTTGTCACATCTCTCTGGTTGGTTCCTCTAGGACAATTGTGCTCGGTTCCAGCGGAAACCTGGGTGAGGGGATCGTGAAGCCACGTCTCTCTTCTGGCAGGTGCTCAGGTTGCAGGGGAGGGTGGGTGGCCTCTGGACAGATGCCACGTTAGAGATGGACTGCACGTGTGGGCAGATGTCATCCAAAGATGATGTGGGTGTGCCATACACACAGGTCACCCCAGACCAACGTCACCACGCATGCACATCATTTTGAATGCCCAATGGCCTTGTGGGTGAAGAGAGGGAGATTATATTCTTTGAGTCACAAGTCCAAGCTTTAACTGATATCTAATGTAACCCTCGCAATTCCATGCGATAAGGATTATTATTCACATTTGAGAGAGAGGGAAAGTGAAACTTGGTATGTGTTTCAGCTGGGGATCGAGTCTAGGTTTGCTTAACTTCAAAGCCTGTCCTCTTTTTAATCACCAACTACCTCCCAAGACTTGTCTTCTGCTCAGTCTTTCACTGTCCTTCACCTTGACAAATGTACAATTGCCTTTGCTCCCTAAAAGAGTTCAGAATCACCTGACATTGTGGTATGTTCTGATCCTCAGTTTCCCATCCTGAAAATGGGGATAATAATAGCACCTACCTCTGAGGGTTGTTCTGAGGATTAATTGGGTTAACATACACAGACCAGTTAGCACAGAGTGAGCATAATCGAAGCATGAATCATTAATACAATACTGGCTAACATATATGGAGTGGTATGTTTACTATGTCCCAGGTATGGTGCTAAGTGCTTGCTGCATTTAATTTCACCCTTGAAATGACCCTTGGGACAGGTGTTAGTACCCTCAGTTTCTGATGGGGAGATTGAGGCTTAAGAGAAGTTAAATGAGTTACCCAAGTTCACACACTGAGGAGATAGCAGTGCGGGAGTCTGATTCCTGGTCATCTGAGGCTGTGCTGTGTGAGGTCAGAGCAAGGAGTGATAGTAACATAGGGATAACTTCCATGTGGTTATCACATGCCAGGCACAGGGCTAATGTGTATCCAGTCTCAGTCTTCAAAAGTTCTACAAGGAGCTGGATTTTGCACACACGAGAATTAGAGTAAATATAGGTAGGTAATTTACTCAAGATCTCAACACCAGGAATCTGCAGTGTGGGGACCTGAGCCCAGGCTGTTGAAAACCCTGCACTCAGCCATGTAATTGCCTTAATGTCTGGGAAGATGTGGGTATTATACGTCCTGCAACTACATTGTGTTACTTGGATTACAAACTGTTTGCAAAATGCATACTGGAAACAAAAGGACTCAGGGAGTTTTACGAGGAAGAGATACATAAAGATGTATTAGGCAAAGGCCAATGCAAAAGAGGTAGGTGGTGAATTGCTGGCCTTCCAATGGCTCCAGGTGGTTTGGGCAGGTCACAACCAGTTTGATTCAGCTTTATCCAGTCTTGGCCAGCTCCATACATTTGAACTGGTCCCAACAGGCCTGGCTTGATGTGAGCCAGCTTGAATCAGTTAGATCTAGTGGCAGCCGTTTGGGATCAGCCTGAACTGGATTGACCTAGTTTAAGCCTGTTTGTCTCTTCAGGTTGACTTCCTGTTCAGCCTTAGAGTTTTGACTCCCTGTGGACGTTCTTCTCTTGGACTCCCTGGTTGGATGGCTTTGGTTGGGACACTAGTGAGAAAGTGTAAGTAAATTATTAACCTTACAGGGGCCAGCTCTTGGACTCTTGGGGGTCTGCAGCTGGAAGACCTCAGCTGGTGGGCTCTGGCTTGGCCAACTATGCCAGAGCACCCCCTCTTCAATTTCTCTTCCCACCCTGTCCCCGTGGAATCCCCTTCCCGCATGCTCTCCCCACAC
Source organism: Anoura caudifer (assembly GCA_004027475.1). Taxonomy (NCBI): domain Eukaryota; kingdom Metazoa; phylum Chordata; class Mammalia; order Chiroptera; family Phyllostomidae; genus Anoura; species Anoura caudifer. The sequence continues at coordinate 185,083 of PVKU01000588.1, read as the reverse complement.
TGTCCTATCCTAGAAGTTGACTTTTCCTTTTATTTCATTTTGAAGGTGCAGATTCAGGGGATCCGAACGTCCCTGAGCAGTGGGGCTTATCATGAGTGGGCGGCGCCCCCTGTACTGGGTGACTGAGGGTGTTACTCACTTCATTCTCAGACCCTGAAACAGATGTGACTTGCGCCACTACACTGGCAATTCAATTAAGCATTGATGTGCATGGGGGCTGGGGGAGGAAGGTGGGCAGCAAGGGCAGGTGCTGGCTAATGGGATGCCACATCGCATTATCATCCTGCAGGACCCATGCCCCTTCAGGGAGTGAGCAATGAACAGGTCTGGGGCACGGGGCCTCCATGCAGGCTGGACCCCTGTCCTGGGCTTGCTGCTCTGTTCCTAGCTGCACTGGGTGGCGATGCAGCCAAGGGACCGGTCAGGCTCAGGAAGAGTTGGAGATCCAGCTCCCCTGGGACTGGCCTCCTCCCCCTTCCCTGAGAGTGCCGTGCTTCAGGCTGTGAGTGTGTTGGTTGGAGAACAGGGACAGCCACCTGGTTGGGAGTTTGTGTCTTCAGAACTAAAAGGAACTTGTCTAACACACTTACCCATGGTCATGCGGAAGAGCCAGCCCACGCTCCTCCCACAGACCCGTGGGGCCCATTCTGTGTGTGGAGAGGGAGCAGGGTAGGGAGAAGGAGGGCCTTCTGCCTCCAGGCCAGGGCTTCTCGACCATGCTTTGCATGCCGCTCCCCGCACTGAGGGTGGACCCTGCTCCTGAGAAGCGGTCCTGCATTTCGCTCCCCGACAGCTGCGCGCTGCCCCTCCACTTATCATGAGGCAGGGCATGCCAGGACTCCTGGGACACCAGAGGGCACTTTCTGTCCCTTCTTTGGGTTCCAGTTCGCCAGGTCCTCTAAGGAGGGAGGGGGGCCACAGAGAAGGGGGTGATGGGTTTATGCATGTTAATCAAGGGGAGGATCTGAATGAACTGTCAGGGGTCCATTTCGTCCTGAGGTCAAGGCTGACCTTAGGTGCCCAGGGACCCAACTGAGCCCAGAAACGACGGTGTGCAGTGACTGCTGACCATGCCCAGGGACCAAGTGTGTGCAGGAACCAGCAGTCCAAGGAATGGCTGTGCCTGGAGTGACAGTGCCTGGGGATCTGCTGTGCCCAAGGGCTGACTGTGCCCAGGAACACCTGCTCTCAGAGACCCTGTGAGACCACGCTGTGTTTGGAGGGGGCCCCTCTGTGCCCAGGGAGCGACTTTGCTTACTGTGACCTGGGACTGATTATGCCAGAGAACAGCTGTGCCCAGAGGCTGACTGCATGTGGCCTGACTGTGCTCAGAGACTGTTTCGGGGACCAGCTGTGTCCAGAGATGAGCATTGCCCAGTGACCGGCCATGTTCAAGGGCGGCTGTACCTGGTGAACCAGCTGAGCCTAGGGACTGGCCCTGCCCAGGGCTGGACTAGACCCAACGAAGAACTAACTGGATTTGGAGTTCTAAGCCTCACGGTGCCCAGGTGCCAGCTGTGTCAGGAAACTAGCTGTGCCCAGGGACTATGGGGAGGGGGCAGAGACTCTTCTAGATGGAAGTAGAGTGCTGCCTGGCTGCATGGCACCATGCTGGGGATCCCCTGCCCTCACTGCAGGCAACCTCAGGCTCCCCATTTGGTGGGGACTAGAGAAGGAGAGGACACAGAGCTACGGAGCACCTATTATGTGTCAGCACATGCTGGGTGCTTCCTTCTCATTGTGTCGTTTCACCTCCCAGACGACAGCAGGAATGGCGGTTCATGGAGGTGGAAGTTCTTTTCTGATCTCTCTGACTCCAGAACTCTCAGCCGTGCCGCTATTCTGCCCATAAGGCTCTGGGCTTCCCATAAACCACATCGCCTCTCTGAGAGGAGGGAGAAAGGGAGGCTTCTCCCATTTTATAGAAGAGGAACCGGAAAAGGAGCAGACCCAGACATTCAGTCTACAGTTGGCGAGTGGACCCTGCTCCTGCCGGTGGCCCTGACTCTGCAGGCAGGAGAGGGGCACTTGGCAGGCCTGGGAGGAAGGGCTTCCTGCAGGCTGCATTCCTGGTTGCTGTCTTGGAGGCGGGCAGGCTGGGGTGTGGAGGCCGGCTGCCTCTTCACAAGCCCCCTTTCATGATGCTCAACAAGGCTGCTTCAGAGCCCAGGCTCGGCTGTGCAAACACGCACATCTGGGCTGCTGGCCGGAGCAGAGCAGCGGAACTCCCCACAGCTGGCCAGCTGCTCATGACCTTCTGGACAAAGGGAGCTTTGGCCCTGTGGCAGCTCCCAGGGAACTTGGGGCTCGGGAGGGTATAGCCCCTGCCCAGCCCTCCACGGGGAGCAGCCCTCTCTGGCTGCCGCCTGTCATTTTCAGCAGGACTGGAACTCTGATGCTGCCAGCATTTCCTGCTTAGGTCGCGCCCTTCTTCTCCCTCTCGGGCCAGCACCCAGCCAGGCCAGGGGAGAACAGACCGAAGGCTGCAGGCAGAAAGGGATTGAGGTGCAGGCACGGAGCCTCTGAGCCATCATCCCAGTCTGACCCCCTAGTCACGAAAACCACTCGTGAACAGCAACAAACTCTCACATCGTGTTTTTCAGGTTCCAGGCCCTGTTTTTGGTGCTTTACATATTTTAACTCATTTCATCCTTATTAACAGCCCTATGAGGGAGGCACTGTTATTATTCCCATTTTACAGATTAGACAGTTGAGGCACTGAGAGGCTAAGTAACTTGCCCAAGGTCTCAGAGCTCAGAAGTGGCAGAGCCAGAATTTGAACTCCAGCAGTGTGCATTCTTGACAATGATGCATATTTACAAATCACTACAGGGGCAGTGACAGGGAGTTGGGGTAGGGAGTGGTGATGTCATGGCGAGCATAGAAGTTGAGCTTAGGAAGACCGCTTTGGCTGTGGGTGGAGGGCAGATCTGAGGGTGTAGACTAGAGGCCTTCACATAGAGAGATGATGGCAATGGGGCCTCGATTAGGGTAGGGCAATGGGCATTGGGGGAAGAGGATGGGTTTGGGAGAACAGTGGTCCCAGGCAGTGGAGTGGGTGTGAGGGTGAGGGTGAGGGTGAGGGTGAGGGTGAGGGTGAAGATTGAGTTGAGGATGACATCCTGTGTTTGGGGAGTGAGCTGGTTTGGTCCTAGGTGCCCTCTTCACCTGCCTGGCAGGACCACCTTGCCTCTCTTGCCTCGAGGATGGGGTGGCCCGTGGGGCATGCTGTGCTCCTTCCCTCGCCACTGTGCTCCAGCTGCCAGGAGCAGCCCTGAGGTTCAGGGGGAGACAAGGTCAGTGGTTCAGTGCAGGGAGCCCCGAATTGGCATCAAACACGATGTAGATCCTGGCTCCTCCCTTGATAGGCTGTGAGACTTTGGGAGAATCACCTGTGTCTCAGAACCCCAGTTTCTTCTGAGATTGGGGAAATGGTACCTCCCTCACAGGGCCCGTGTAAGATGGGGGATGTGGAAGTTGACTGCAAAGGGAAAGGGCTGAGGAGCAGTTCTCGCTGCCATGGCATAGCATCACTTGGGGCTCCCTTTCATGTGATGGGGAGGACTCAGGGGGCCTGGACACTAGTCTCTAAGATATCATGTGATGCTGGACAAGGCCTCCATCTGCTCTGGGCTGTGCGCCCCCATGGGAGGTGGGAGAGCTGGGCCACCCTGCCAGGCAGGTGGAGAGAGCACTGCTGCCTGAAGTTGGCACCTGGGATGGAGCTGGCCAGAGAGGGCGTCTCCGTTCATTCCAGTTCTTTCTCTCACTTAACAAATGTTTAACTGAACATCTACTAAGTGCTAGACCCTGCCAGGGGGCTGCAATATGGTGATGAAACAAGGTCTGCAAAGTCCCCCCAAAGCTCACTTCACAGTGGGGGCGGAGGGTATAGTACAAAGGAAAACAAATCAACAAAGGACTGCAGCAAGGTGCGCCACGAAGATGAAACCCCCAGTGATATGAGAGAGTGATGGGGGGGCTTCTTTAGATGGGGTGTCCAGGGGCAGTCAGGGGGAGTCCCCCTAAAATGGCGACCGGTGAGACCTCGCTGATGGGAAGAAGCCAGCCTAGAGAAGCTGAGGGACCACTGGCCAGAGGAGGTGACTTGCAAGGAAGGAGGAGTGTGGTAGCAGAGGCAGGGAGAGGTAGGAGAAAGGCCAGCTCTTGTTGGGCTTTGCAGGCCCTTTTAAGGAGTGTGAACTTTACTTTAAGAGCGATGGGAAGCCTTTGAAAGGATTAAAGTCAGGGTATGACATAATCCGGTGCGCTGGTTTAAAAGGTTACTGCAGCTGCTGTGCAGAGAATGGACTGAATGGGGAAAAGAATTGTGGTGGCTGTCCGTCCACCCTGGCTCCCGCTTCTGCCCCAGTTACCACCCCACCCCACCACCCTGGGGACCACCCCTTGTCAGCTGAGGCATTACCTGCTCTCCACGTGCCTCTATCCCTCTTCCAGACCAGGGACTCCTGTGTGCCACTGCCTCAGAGAGCACCCAGACCCCTGAGGCCGAGGTCCTGCTGGCTGACCCAGGCAGGCTGAGCTGGAAGCCTGCAGGTAGGGATCCAAGTGCAGGGGTAGTGGGCGTGGCCTGGCTGCCCTGCCAGCTCCCTCCAGTGCAGGGCAGGCCCCCCACCCCCACCCCACATGGGGCTTTTGAATTAGAAAGTCTTAACTTTTTCTTTTAAATGGCAGCTCTGTGTACTGTACATGGTAATTAATACATTAGCATTTATGCAAAATACCATCACAGCCGGGCTGGTATGTCAGCTGCCTTCCTGAGCTGCAAAAATGTGAGCGCCCCAAGGTACCTCAGACAGGCCCCCACCCCTAGCAGACAGCTCCATTTGACCCGCTCCATTCGCTAGCATGTCGCAGGGAATGCATCTGCATGTGTGTGCCTGTGCACACTGGCCGGTGTGTGTGCCGCTTGTGAGGGTTGGTGGGTATGCCTCTGTGTCCTTGCGTGTTCATGCCCATGTGCTGCCTGTGTTCATATGAGTGCGTGCCTGAGTCTGCATTCCTGTGTGTTAGTCTGGGTATGGCTAACACACAGGAATGGCTGTGTATGGCTGTGTAGGAGTGTGGTTTCATACATGTACATCTCTGCACTGTGCATGTGTGCATTTTGGTGTGCCTACGTGCATGTCCGTGAATGTGTGCATTTGTGATTGGGGTGTGTGCATGGCTCTACATGTCTGCGCATGTCTGTACACACTTGTGTATGCATGCCTGAGTTCATGTTCCTGTGTTGGTGTGCATCCATGTGAGTTACACATGTGTGTGCATGCACACACAAATATTTAAGTTCATGTTCATGTGCATACCCCATGGACGCTCACATGTAAGCATTTACGTGTGAGTCATTAGGTGCTCTGTGGGGTCTGCTATTTGCGTATGTGTATCTGTGTGTTAGTGGGGTGATGTGCGTTTCTATACATGTTTGGATATTCTCATGCTCATTTCTACAGATGTTGAAGAGTGTGTGTGTGTGTGTGTGTGTGTGTATTGTATGAAGTGCTTGCTCAGGTGGTTCTGAAATGAAGTTGTGATTCAGTGGAAAGAACAGCCCGCTGGAAACAGTGACATCAGTGACATCCGGGTTAAACCTTGCCTCCACCCTTTACTAGCTCTGTGACCTTGGGACAATCTCTCTACCTCTCAGCCCCTCAGTTCACCCATCTGTGAAACAGGACTGATGAAACCTGCCCTTCCTGTAACAATATAAATATTCACTGGGCCCTGGATGCCCTGCACTTGAGGAGCTCCCAGTGCAGTGGGAGAGATGGACCCACAGACAGGCAGTGACCAGCAAGGTTAACGGCGAAAGCACAGGGTGTTTCAGGGACCATCGTTCAGCTCCGAGGAGTTGATAGGGGTGGGGAGGAGCTAGGGACAGTGTCTCTGAGGAGGCAAGGGTTGAGCGGAATCTTGGAGGATGAGTAGGACAGTGAAGCAGATGAAGAAGCCGAGAAGAGTGAGCCAGCAAGGGGACGCAGACTTGGAGTTGTGACGCAGCCTGACCCATGTGAAGTGGCAGGAGACCAGGAGGGGGTTGCTGGAAAGCGGGGAGCTGGAGCGGGTCATCTGTGTGTATCCCGGGCAGTGGGGAGCCAGTGAAGGCCTTTACGGAGGGGAGGGCCAGCATCAGAGCAGAAGCATCATTCAATCTTCTGCGGGGAGGAAGGACTAGGGAGGGAGGCAGGACAGAGGCCGCATCAGAGAAGACTCTGAGTGTCAGGCTCAGGAGCACAGATTCCCCCATCGGTGATGTGGAGCCACAGAATATGGCTTTTAAGCAGAGGAATGCCTGGTGAGTTTTGTGTTTTATAGAAATCCCCTGGGTACTGAATACTGGATCCTGACTGAGGGACGCCAGGGCTAAGAGAGGCCATGGGTGTGGTCTCTTGTGGCTTAGTTTGGGATAATGACTGTGCCGCAGATACCTCTCAGATGTATCTTAAGGAAGGGGTACCGAGTCTTTTTAAATTAAGGTATGCACAGAGCAGGCAGCAGGGGCCCTGGCTTCAACCCTGTGCCTGCCGTATCTTGCCCTGTGACCTTGACTTGGCCAAGTCAGTTAGTTTCCAGGGCTTTAGGTGGTGCTTGGGTAAGGAGACCTGCAGGATGTGATTGAGAAAGAAAAGGGGGATATTGGGAAGGACTTTGCTTCACTCACCCCCATGGGGGAGAGTCCCCTCAGGGCACAGGAAGGCCAGGAAGGGGGGGCAGCATCCTCCCTCCTTCCCTCTCCTTGTTGGGAGGGTGAGGACGAGGACAAGGACGAGCTCATGTATTTTCATGCTCAGCCCCACAGTCCCAGCTCACAGAGGCTGGGAGGCTGCTCTGGGGTGGGCTGACCTCGCCTGCAAGCAGACACTCTGCTATTGTTCAAAATGGAATTGGTCCCAGGAAGCTTGGAGCCTGCAAAAACTGCTATGAATTTTGCAAAACAGCTCAGAGGCGGTAAAACATGTCAGAAGAATCAAATGTGGAAATCCCTGTTTAGAAGCTGCACTCTGGACAGGGCATGAGGTGCCTGGAGAGAGGATGAGACGGGGCCGCAGCCCAGAATGCCCCTCCCCTGTTGCATGGTGTGTGGGGGGTGCCCAGCCCATGCATAGGGGAGAGGGCCCTGCAGCCCCCTGGGCTCAGCTTCTGTCCTGGTCATCTGGCATCCGCATCTTTTCCCAATGTACGTCTACCTTTTTTTTTTCTTTTGAAAGCAGTTTTACCATTTTGTAAAAAAAGGATACATATGCTCATTGCAAAAAATTCAGACAATGTGGAAAAGTTCAAAGAAAAATGTGAAAATCACCTCAGATTTCGCCATCCAGAGCTAACCTCGTACCGTTTCGGTGAATGTCCTTCCAGACTTCTCTCCGTGTGTAAAGATGCACAGACGTACACGTGTGCAGTGCCGCCCTGAGCGGTGGGATCAGCCGGCCCCTGCCGCGCCGTCACCTGTCTTTTCCCCTACTCAGCAGTGTGTCACGGGCCCCCTTCATGTCAGTGCATATAGACCCACCTTGTGGTTTTAATGCCTGTGTTACAGGTATGGCTGACCCCCCCTTTACCTGCCCAGTCCCCTGCTGATGGCAATACATGTTTTCCCAATTGCTTTGCTCTTGTAAACATCCCTGCAGTCGACGTCAGTGTACATATATCTTTGTGCATTCATTCATTCCTTCATTCCTTCATTCATGTGACAAATGCATATGGAGTGTATTCTACCTACCAGCCCAGTGCCAGGCTGGGGCTAGAAATGATGAATAAAACAACATGGTCGGTCCCTGCTTTTATCGAGTTTATGCTGTAGTGGGAAGGCAGGACATCCAGCCCCCCACCAACAGGGCAGACAGCAACTTTCTGCAATTGGTTTATGGCTGAAGCATTTACCCAAATAACTCTCCGATGAACAGGGGACACGAACGACAAAGGAAAAGTACCCATAGTATGAAAGACATGTATAGGCTCTGAGAGAGTAAGAAAAGGGAAGGTATCTTAGACTTGGGAGGCAAGGAGGACTTCTCTGAGGAGGTGACACTCAGGTTGACAGATGAGTGTATAAGAGGTAGGGGATGGAGGGGGAAAGAACGGGCAGGCACAAAGAGGAACTGAAAGAGGATTTCACTTAGAGGGAGAAATATTTCGATTATTAACATACAGAAAATTCCTAAAAATGAAATTGTTGGGTCAGGGTAAGCAGAGTTCGCATTTCGTCTTATATTATAAATTGCTCTCCACAAATGTTTTACGAATTTACAATCCCATAAGGGATATAAGGGGGGTTGTCACGAAGATCAGTAAGAGTAGTGCGGAGGGCTGGTCGCTGCTGTTGCCATTATTATTGTAATTATCTTTTCCAATCTAATTGGTGAAAAATGACATCTCATCTTTGTTTTTAACCAATGTGCTTCTCTTCGACTCTGCAGGAAATTGAGCTGTTGCGGGGAAATGAACTATCTTTCTTTCTTAAGTTACCTTTGTCAGACACCTTCCTGTGCCCCTTAGAGAGGCAGGAAATGTGCAGTGTCCCTGCCTGGTAGTCCCATCCGCCCAGCAAAAGCCCTGGGACTTAGAGGTGGCTCCTAATCCTGCACAGCTCTGGGTTTCCAAAGGCAGCTGCCAATCAGAGAGTAGGGGTGACTTCAAAATCTGTGTAAGATGGGCATCCTGCCTGTGGGGAGGGACCTACCGGGGGGTGGGGGCCCTGGAAACGGAATCCACATGCCATTAGGGGTGTTTAGAGATCCCAGGTGCTCCTGGGCAATATTAATGCAGCTATATGAATATTAACAGCACAACCATTAATATTAATGATAATAATAAACAAGTGTGAGGATTATTTTTAAAGAAGGCTGCTGCTCCAGCTGTTGCCTCCCTTCATTAAAAAGCATCTGAGGTTCTCTGCCTTCCTCTCCCCAGACCGTGTGCAAGACTCAGTGGCATCTTCATGACCTGCGCTTGGGCAAGGACTGGGCCAAAGGGCACTTCCGGCGCTTTGGATTGACGGAGAATCAGTGCAGAAGACCCCAACCCGTGCAAGGTGCTCCGGGCCCTGTGAACAGTAGGAGGCCAGGAGGGACGAATCGGCTTGTGTATGGGCAGCCAGCTGTGAAGACTCCACTTCTGACCCTCTCTCTTGGGTATAAAGCCCAGCCGTTTACATCCCCAGTGGAGTGTGGAGGGGGCTTGCAAGGGGCCAATCTCTTGCAAAGGTGGCTGGAGGAATTACCCTGCTAAAGTGGTCATGAATTATAGAAAGGAAGAGGGGGGAGGAAGGCCCAGAATATCATATGTGTAAATAAACCGGAGTGGCGGCCAGACATAACAGCCAGCCACCGAGCTCTCGTACCCACAGCGCCACTTCTCCCGCCGACCCACTCGTCCCAAGTACTACAGCGAGTCGCTCACAACCTCCTTCTTCAAAGGGTTTGTTAATAAGTCAATGACGGAACATCTAAAGGGGAAAAATATTTCTCTTTATAGTAGGAGATAATTGTCCCAGGAAAAAAAAAAAAAAACAACAAACCTTTAATTACAACTCACATGGAGAAAGCTTGATTTGTGGGCCGAGCCCAAATGCTGAGGAGCTGGATGTAAAATATTTGTAATATTTAGGGAACCTAGAGTTTTACATAAAAGTAAACAGCATTGCCTGAAGGCACAATTTCCAGCAACACAATAAAATGTGCAGTGAATTTATGGCGGCCATCCATTAGCTCTTACCAAGGCAACGTCGCCCCTATCTGTCGTCCATCATTATAATAGAGGGTTAATGCACCGAATTTACATAAAAAAGTCATATTGTCTGCATGAATTATTTACACTCGAAGCTGTTTTTACAGCTTGGTTTCAAGCTGGATTCTGGGAGAGATTCTGCCAGTAAATTACTCTGTGGAGACCTGGTTCTATAACTGTGCGGAGCCGGCAATGAAAAGAAAGGAAAATGGGCAGGCCCTGGCGGGTCGTTGGTGCTGACGCCTCTCAGGTGGGGGCTGGAGGCAGCCCTGGAGGCTTTGGGAGGCTAGGGGACCTTGCTGCAGGTGGGGCTCTGTCTCGGGGCCTGTGGCTTCACGGTTGCTGCCCGGCAGCCCATGTGGGCAAAGCCGGTTTGGGCCCAGGAAACCGCAGACATCTCCAGAGGTGGCTGAGGGCTCTTGGTGGCTGAAGCCAGAGGTCTTTTAGGGATCAGGGTCCTAGGGAGGGAGAGGAGCTGCTGTGTTTGTTGGAGCAGGAGCCTAGCTCAGCAGTGTGAGCATTGTAACCTCCTCGTCCCCATTGTGGAGATGGGAAGACTGAGGCCTCAAGAGGCACCTATTCAGGAAGCAGGAAGCCCGTTCACCCAGTGGGACCGGGGAATGTGGAATGTGTAGGCACTTCAGACTTAGGGGAGGGTGGGGTTGGGATGAGGCATCCTTGGGAGGACATACCAAGTCCTGTCTCAGTCCTTGAGTTTTCTAGGACCTTGAATTGAAGGCAGTTTTGGTGGTGGGGCTGGGATGCGCTGTCTTGTGGCACTGGGTTCTTACATTCTCTTCCCTTTGGCAGGGGGTCCTGGGGAGAACTGCTCCTGCTTGTAGGTGATGTGGTTATGGGAGGCTGGTCATTGCAGGGGAAACACACCAGGATTTTTAATTCCATACCAGCTGTGTAAACTTGGGCAACCCTTCTGGGGGCTCAGTTTCCTCATCTGTGAAATGGGATTTCTATCCCGTACTCTCCCACACTCTCCTCCCCCTCAAAATGATGAGAGGCTCAGAGGTGATAACATATCTGGGAGGTGTATGTGTTACAAGCAAGGTTACAGGTGACAGGGCAGCAAAGGGAAGTCTTGAGGTTAGGGTGGATAAAGGGACTTGAGGAGTGCAAGACAGACAGATGGAGAGAGAAGGCCAGACAGTCAGACACAAAGACATAAAAGAATCCTGGACAGAGAGAAAGGGAGAGACAAAGAGCAAACACACGGAAACAAGGAGAAAGGAAGAGAGACATCGAGGAGGGCAGAGGTAACTGTCACAGGGAGAAAAGAGTCAGGCAAACTTGGGGTACCAAAGGCTCTGACTTCTTGGAGTCCCAAGGATATTTCCCTGGCCACTGAACAGCTTGGCAGGGCAGGGTCTGCCTTGGGGCCTGGGCTACCGCTTGCCTGGACCCTCTGTCTCTCTCCAGGCCAAGAAGTGCTCGGGCTTCTTTCTGGCCTGTGGTTCCTCTGCTTTTCTATAGACAAGGTAGCCGAGCTGGATGCCAGCCCCCTCCCTGCCCCCGCCCCCAGCACCGGGAACGGGCATGTGACTGCTGCTGCTGTTGCTGCTGCTGCTGCACTCCGAGGTCCCCAGCTCCTGGAGCAGTCATCGCAGGTCCCAGGGGCTTGCAGACAACAAATGACTCCCTGCTGACGGGTTGCTGGCTGCACACCGCAGATAATCATGTAAGGCCAGGGAACCCCTCCTGCCCGTGCTGGTGTGATTTAAACCAGAACTTTGCTTTCATCCCCTGGAGAAGCCAGATTTAGATTATAAATTTCTCTGTCTTCCTGGGAGCACTCACACACATGCACAGACACACACCTGCGTACACACATGGAGGTGCTCACACATGGCAAAGTCCCCTGTGTGAATGCTCGCACACGAGTGCATCTGCCCCATCTGCAAACCACATGTGTACACACTCACATATGATCCTTTTGCATGCACGCACGCACATGCCATCCAAGGAACTCCTGGAGCAGGTTAGGGCAGGAGGAAAATGTGGTGGTGGCTGGAGCAGCTGGGACCTGTGGGGTGGGTGGGGGAGGGCGATGTGGACAAGCAATGCCGGAATTTGAAGAAGCTCTCCAAATCTTACCCCACTGTGTTGCCTGGAAGAGGGGAATGAGTGAATGAGTGAATGTGTGTGTCTGTATGAGTGTTCCTGTGCACAAGGCTGTGTGCTTATCTGTGGGTGTTCACAAGTGTGGGAGCCTTTGCTGGGTGCCAAGGGTGATGGTGTGTGGCCAGGGTGGGCCTGGAGTCATGCCCACTGTGTCAGTGGCCTGCTGCTGACTTAGGGGGAGCTGGTTTAGTTCCTTCCTGCTACGGAGGGTCCTGACAGTTCTGACTCTCCAGTCTCTTTGTGTGATCTAGAGGGTGGGTTTCTCTTGTGTCTGAGTGAGATGGGTTTGGGGGTGTGTGTGTGTATGTGTGTGTTTGTGCTGAGTGTGCCTATGCATGTGTTCATGCCTAGATGTGGTGTGTGTGTATGTACACGTATGGGTGTGTTTGTGTGAGTGTATTCTTCATAGCAGAGAGGATGTCCATGTGCCTATGTTGGTGTTGAGTCTAGTGTGAGTGTGTGATGGTGTGCGTGGGGAGCATCCTGTGGGTGTGTCTTGCTTAGTGACAAAATTCGGGGTGAAGATAGGAGGCCATCCTTGCTTAAAATCGCACCCATCCCCTCCTTCTTACTCCCTCTCTGCTTTAATCTTGTCCGTAACATTGACCACCATTCAACACACTGTATTTACTTAGAGTAGACCCCCTTATCCATGGGGGACACATTTCAAGGTTCCCAGTAGGCGCCTGACGCCCCAGATAGTACCAAAGCCTATATGTACTGTGTCTTTTCCTACACATACATACACATTATGGCTTCTCCGCGGCCATCTGAACTGCCAGCATTGCTACTCTTCTGCTTTGGGGCCATTATTAGGTAAAATGAGGGTTACTTGAACACAAGCACTGCGGTAACCATGGCAGTTGATCTGCTGACCACAGCTACTGGCAGCAGTCATGCACTGTGTCGATATGCCGGACAAAGAAAGGGGTGACTCAAAACAGCACCCAAGTTGAAACGTATAGGTTGTTTATTTCCGGAATTACCCATTAAATATTTTTGGGCCATGATTGACCATGGATAACTGAACCTGTGGAAAGCAAAACCTCAGATAAGCGGGGGCTGTTGTATCTATTTTGTTCATGGTTTCTCTTTTCCCTGCCAGGATGTGAGCTCTGTGTGGGCAGGGATTGTGGCTGCATCGTTCGTGCCTGGACCCCCGCCGTGGGAACGATCTTGGGCACACAGTGGCATTGAGGATATTCGATACATACTTACTGAATGAGTGAGCGAATGAATGAATGAGTGAGTAACTTTAGCATCTTCTTCAAGAGTTCCCTTAAGTGCCACTTTTTTCCCCTAAAAAAATGTGGTGACTCATAAAACACCATTTGTGGACCAGTGGGAGCCGATACCACCAAAGTGCAGAAGAAGTACAGAAAGCAAGGTGAAAGGGAGAGTGACCTTTAAAGAAAGAGAGTGTTGCTTACACTTTGATGGGGTTCTGAGGATGTGAGAGTAGCTTTTAGAGTGTCAGGAAGGGCGGTGGAGAAGCTGGAGTAGAGATAGGAGGGTTAGACGGTACTTGGAGGAGGAAGAAAAATCGCACTGGCTGGAAGAGGCGGTGGGGTCCTGCGATCATTCCACTAACTTGGTGCGGTTTATCAGCCTCCCTGTCGGGAGTGCTCCGGGTTCATGGCATTCGGAATCTTCAGTAGGTCTTTGGGTGTTTACGACAGGGAATATCTGACTTGACGTGGGAATCAATGTTCATGGAAAAATGTGGAGAGCTGGGCTGCCCCATATGGCGGCTGCTGGCCACGCACCTGAGACTGTCCTGCACCCTGAGTGTGCACAACACACTTAGTGAGGCCCCAGCCGCCCTACTTAAAATTGCTACCTGCCCCTCCCAAGCACTCTATCCCCTTATCTGGTTGTATTGTTTCTTTTGCCCTTACCTGCCTTCAGTGCACTAAATGATTTAGTAATTCACGTCTATTTTGTTTTGTTTTCTCCCTGTTGGAATGAAAAGCCTCACCAGGACTCGAGTCATTGTCTGGTTTGGCCACTGGTGAGTCCCACATGCCTAGAAGCATGCCTGGCATGTAGTGGGTACTTAATCAATATTTATTGAATGAGTGGATGGGTTTCTGTCTGTAGAGTGAGGGTATGAGTGGACTTGTGACTTTTTATTTTTTAATGAATGGCCTTGTAAAGTGAGTGCTCATGGTGGTATGACTGACAAGGGCTGTGTTTTGATTGTGGGGTGACCGCGTTTGGGGAGAGAATGAGCATGCTCCGAAGCCCTGTCCTCTGAGGCCCGGGAGCAGTTCTCTGACCGGGGCTTTGGGGACTGGGCTCCCTGCCTGGACATGGTTGAGGGTTTGCAAACAGATCCACGGATGGCTTCCTTCGGAGTCGTTAGGAATCCTTTCCTTGGCTGGCTGCCCTCTTGGTGGCCACAGGCCTGACCCCCAGCCCTGGCAGCTTCCTGAGTTCACTCCCTCCTTCCCCCATGGGCAGACCTGGCCCCCAGGCTTAGGGAAGGACGAAGACTGGTGGTCAGTGGTGGGCAGCCATGCTGGGTGGCTGGACGCATAATCCAAATAGTCTGGACACACAGTCTTAATAGGGAGAAGAGGCTTTGGGGTGCCCCTTGGGTGGGTGGGGATCCTGGCAATTGGGGGTCTAGGAGGCAGCGGTGGTTCAGAGGCATCAGGGTCTGCAGCAGGTGACTGGGTCCTGATGAAGCGCTGGGTCCCAGCTGGCCTGGTACTCAGGAGTCACGGGCGCAGGTGTCAAGAAGCTTGGGACATGCATGCGGAGGTCAACCCCCTAATCCCAGTCTTCGGGGAGCAGTGGGGTCTGTGCCTCAGTCCAGTCCCTTTCTATGTGGAGGTGGTGGTCACAGAACTGCTGGGAGATGGGGAGTGGCTATCCCTGTGGATCACAGTATCGGGACCCAAAAGGCGCTCAACCGAGTGGACTTCGGGCTGAGGTCTGTAAGGCAAGTGTAGGAGGGCCAGAGACAAAGGCCCCTCTAGGCCAATATTTAGGAAATAATGCCTAATGTTGAGAGTTTGGTGTTCAGGGTCAGACAAAGCTCTGCTTAGCTTTTACCTTTTCAGCTGCGTGACTCAGAAAGGCCATTTAGCCTTTGAATCCCAGTGTCCTCATAGGCAAAATGGGGCTACTTTTTATTTCATAGTGGGACTGAAAGGATTAAACTGTTATTATTATTGTTATTATTTTACTTAAAAAAACCCCTCACTGATCCAGGAAGGGAAGACTGCTTTGATGGGAATTCACATAACAAGGACCCAGGGGTGTGGCTGATGTTGAAGTCATGTGGCACCTGTGACACTTAGAGGAGAAGGCAGTGACCCCTGGAGCCAACAAGGGCTCACCGAGGCCAGGCACCTCTTCTCTGTCCTTAGCAGCTATGGGTGGTGGATGAAGAAACCGAGCTTGAGTGGAGTGGAGCAGAATCGGTTTACTGAGCACCTACTGTGTGCTGGATATACTTCAACACATTGTCTTAATCTTAGCAAGCTCGTGCACTAGACCTGACTGTCTTCATTCTGCAGATGAGCGACTGAAGCTCTGGGAAGTCAAGTGCCCGGCTCAAGACCCGTGGAGCTGGGATTCGAGCCTGGACCTATCGGGTCTTCTCTGAGATGTCACACTGCTTCTTAAGTCACAGGACAGGGTCTCTCATGACTCCTGAGGACATGACAGTGGCCGTTAGGGCACAGAGGGGCCTCTCATCTGGCTGAACAGTAGCCACAGAGTATTCACATAAGTGGAACCAGGTCAGTCTGTGAAGGGCTTTAGCACCTGCTGCGGGGCTCTGCCTTCTACCCTGTTCTGACCAATACCCACCAAGGGTCCAGGAGAAGACAAAAGCGGTGGGGCAGGCCTGTAATAGTAGAACGTGGTGGAACAGAGAAAAAGGACAGAGAAAAGGTCAGAGAGCAGAATGAGGACGCAGAAGTATCTCAATGGGCTAGAGTGACAAGGTGCTGAAATGTCACAGGAATAAATGCTGGGACCCATCTTGGCTACAGGAAAAATTGTAGAGAGGAGCAGCAGCTCATGAGAAAAAGATTTAGTAGTCATGGCCCATTAAGTTCAGTATGAGTCAGTGGGATACATCAATAGAGGTACGAGGTTTTCCACAAAGGAGGGGGGCCACCATCCTGGCCTGCTCTCTGCCATGGGGCAGTCACTATTGTTTGTATTTGAAGGTCATGTGTACTTCTGGGTTTTTTTTTTTTTTTCAGTTCTTTTTTTTTTTTTGGTGGGAGGTGGTTCTTAGAGGAGCAGAGCCCTTCTGGAGTTTGACCCTTGGATTCCATCCAGAACAGCCCTCTAAAATGACATCATCGAAAGAGAGAAAGAGGTTGCAGATTTTCTGAACTTTTGTTTGAGCAGCAAGTCCTGGATCTGATCTTTATGTCGCACTGCCCTTATTTGGGGGAGATGGAAGTGCTGGTCCCTGAATATTCTGAAACTGGGAGAGGTTCTGGTCCCCTTGGCCACTGGCCAGGTGTATCCCCTCCCCCCCCGCCCCAATCTCGGTGCCCTTATCCTGGTGGTCAGTGGTTTGCCAGGGCCTGGCAGGGCTGCTTCTCCTATGTTGGAGGCAGGTAGGCACAGAGAGCCTTGCAGTTGCTCACAGCGGGGCTGGATCCCCACATGAGCTGCGGTGTCACCTGCCAAGCTGAGTTCAGCACAGGAAGCGAGTGCCTGGCTCAAAGGTATACTGTTTAATTGGGAGGTTCTCTTCTCTCTGAAATGCACTTCTGGCAGCTGCAGTGAAGTGAAGCTGTTGAGCTTCCCTCTCATGCCAGAATCACAGCCACTTTTTTATGAGAAAGGAGGAGGGCTGCAGACAGTTTTGCTCGTTAAACACTTCCTTTCCTCTTAAATCTGTTTTTGCAATTTTTTTTTGCACGAACAGAGAAGTAAACGGATGATATTGAAATAAGCGAGGCATTTGTGATAAGAAGGTGAAAGCATATTGCTGGGGGTGGGGAGTGGGGTTGGATACGCCCCCCATTTCTGCACACAGGCTGCTCACAGCCTGTTGAGGATGGGAGTAAGGGAAGTGGTCATGCCTCTGTCACCTCCCAGCCCACAGCAGCTATCTTCTCCAAGTGTGTTGGGGATGCTCTTGGGAAGGGAACAATATATGTTTATCAAGAGCCTACTAAGTGCTGGGCCTGGGATATAGGTGAACTCATTCAGTCCTCATAACAACACTGGGGGGAATATGACCCATTTTTTAGATAAGGAAAGCTGAGGCTCAAATGAATACGGGTCAACCAGTCTGGGCTGTGTAGAGCTGGGATTTGAACCTCCATCTACCTGTCCTCAGACGTCACCTTCTTTTTGCTGAACTTTGTTACCCTGAGCAGTTGTGTATGGAGCTGGGGGTGTGAAAGGAGGAGGAGGCAGAGGAGAAGAAAGAAGATGCAGAGACATCAGCCAGCTCTGAGGAGTGGACATCCTACCTGGAGAGATGAAACAAGGTCCTGACTGCTGTGAGTGAACTGAGCCCCAGTTGCTGGGTTCTGATAAATGTGGGGGATTTGGGGGAGGGTGTGGAGTGTGGATGGGTTTGGTTTGATAACCAGGATGGACTCTCTGGAGGTGGAGGGCCTTGGCAGTTGAATGAAGGGGAGGGAATGGCCTAGCTGCAGCTTCGGCAAAGGCAGGAATGGCGAGAGCCTGGCTTGTATGTGAGGAGCTAAGTCAGGGCGGGCAGGGCTGGTTGCGGTGAGGATGTAAGTGTTGAAGTGGGTGGGCAGGGGTGGGGGTCAGGTTGGAGAGTGTGTTGCAGAGAAAGAGCCCTGAGATGGAAGGCATGTATCTGGGTCTTGTCCTGGCTCTGCCACTGACTTGCTGTGTGACCTTGGGCAGGTCCCTTTCCCTCTCTGGGCTTTAGAGTTTCTGTCTGTAAAATGATAGACTTGAACTAGAGGATCCCTGATGATCCTTACAGGGTCCCATGAAGAGAGAAGGTGACTGTCAAATCCAGAAGGCCTTCTTAGCATTAGAATAATGAAATGTTAGTGCTAAAAGGAATCATCTGTTGAACCATCTTAATTTACGTCTTAGAGGATACTTAGGGAAGGGAGATGGGAGAGGGAAGAAAAGGCATTTCAGGCAAAGGCTATAGCATGAGCAAAGGCACCAGTGGAGGTAAGACGTTTGTGTGCTGGTGCCGAAGAATAAATAATGTGAGTGGAGGAAGGGCTAAGTGATCAAACAGGTGAGGGAGGTGCAGCCAGACCTGGGAGGACCAAGGGGCTTCGATTCCACCCTTTGGGGCATGGGAAGCCATTGAAGGGATGAGACACACTCAGAGGGAAAGTTTTGAAAGATGGCTTTGGCAGTTTCCTTGATGATGAACTTGACAGGGGCTAGAGATGGGTCCTGGTCCAGGGATGAGTGCAGGAAGGCCAGTTAGGCAGCTCTGGTGTTGGCACGGTGAGAGCTGGTGACCATCTGAGGCAGGGAGCAGACGGGTATGCGGAGGACAGCATCAGTTCCAGAGGAACCAGGAAGTGGAATAGCTAGCACCTGGTGACTGATTAAATGTGGGAGGTGAGGGGCAGGGGGAGTCCAGGACTCCCAGGTTCCTGGCTTGGTGATATTCACCAAGACAAGAAACACAGGAGGAGGGCTAGGTTTTCTTTTTTGGGGGGGGGGGCAAGCTGATGAATTCAGTTATGGATCTGGTGAATCTGAGGCATCAGGGGAACATGTATGCAATGGTTTTTTTCTTTCATTTAGTCATTCATTATTTATTGAGCACCTACTATGTGCCATGGACAGCTGGACCCTGCCCTCCTGGAGCTGTCCATTTAGAGGACATTCAGAAAGTCTCCCTAAGCTGAACCCCAATCTGCTGAATTCCTACCCACTGGTTTTCTTCTGCCCTTTAGGACCTCTCAGGAATCTACCATCCTTCAGAGATTAGAAATTAGTGATTGTGCTCCCCACATTGTCTCTGGTCCAGGGAATATGGAGCTGTGGAGAGAATGTGGACTTTAGAAAATTGTACAGAAATGCATTTCAGCCTAAGTGCCTTTCTGTATGGTCCTATTTACAAGTGGGTTTAATAAAACCTCTCCTACAGACAGTGGTGTGCTGGAGTTGGTTCCTACTGGCTTTTTGTTTGGGCATTCAATGTTAATATTAGTTCCAGGTATGCAGCCTAGTGCTTAGACATGATATCACCTACAAAGTGATTCCCCTGTTAAGTCTCGTACCCACCCGGCACCATACTTAGTGATGACTGCATTATTAGCTATGCTCCCTCTGCTGTACTCCTACAGAACTGACTGAGGGCATCCCTTCCCGACTCCGTGTCCAGTGACATCCCAGCAGTAGCTCGCAGTTGACTGTGGTGGGAGTATTGACCCCACAGACACTGGCAAGTGCTGTCCATCAGGGCTCGCTGCTTCCTCCAGATTCTGGCTGGTGAACGTTTGCTGGCGTGCTGCCGTGTACACAGTCCAGGCTAGCATGGTGGGTGCTGAGCGCCTGGCACATGGCACCTGCGTATGCACGCACAATAGGTGCATCATAGTGAGACCATCTTCTCCTTCGACATTTCCCTTGTATGTGAAAAACTATTGTCTCATTTGTTCAGAGTAACAACTTCCCTTCAGCTAGGGACTGTCCCCTCTCTTTTCTCAGATGACGTGGTTCCAGTGAAAGCTGCCATCTTCTCACTTTCCTTGGCCTCCACAGAGGGCTGAAGTCAAAAGCACGTGAGGATTTTGGAGTCTTATGAATGTAGGCTTGAATCTTGGCTCTGCCTCCTGCTACCTACGTAATAACCCTGGGCAAGTTATTTAATCACTTCGAGCCTCAATTAAGCCACCTGTAAACTGAGGATGGCCGTGCCTCCCTCATTAAGTTTCTGTGAAGATGAAGTGAGGTAATGGGTGTGTGGGTGGGCAAGGACCTGGCATCGAGGTGGCAGTTTCAGTGAAAGCTTGACCAATGCTGGCCTCCTCCTCCTAAAATGTCCGGTGTGGACTTGGGAGACAGCTCTGACAATGTGGAGGGGGGTGCGGGGGAGGGAGGAATTAGGGCTGCATCCTTGGGAGAGATGCTTCCTGGTGGAACATGTAGGCCGGGAGAGGCTGTGGGCTGTAGGACCCTCCAAATGTATTCTGAGTGCAGTGGAGGGGAACTCCCCAGGCCGCAGTTCACCTGCAGATCAGCAGATAGACTCCTCTCATCAGCTCAGCTTGTGGCTTTCTGGGGCGGCTGTGGCAGCCTAGGCTGAGCTGATTTACCACCCCAGCCCCAAGCAGATTAAATCACCCAGAGTCATTTGAATTTTACCCGGCCTTGTCACACAAATCTTAGAAACTGCTGTCTGGCAAGAAAACTTTGTACTTTTTGGAGGAAGTATCAGAGCTCTAGAAATTGAGGTGAAGTAGGAAAAAGGAGGTGGTGCCAGGGGGTTTCTGCATCTTCAGGTCAGGCCTGAGTTGGGGAGTGGAGGAGGAGTAAGGGGTGTGTGTGTGTGTGCGCGCGTGTGTGTGTGAGAGAGAGAGAGAGAGAGAGACAGACAGACAGACAGACAGACAGAGAGAACTAGAGAGAACCTGTAGAGGCCTCTGGGGCAAAGTCACCATGTTGTCTCTGGCTGTGTGACATAGGGCAAGTCACTTAACCTCTCTGAGTCTCAGACAATTGTTGTGAAGGTCAAAAGGACAGGCTTGTATAAAGTGTTTTAATCAGTTCTGTGATTACTAATTGGGCAGAATAGACAAATTATTATGTCAAGAAGTTACATATGGCCGTGGTTACCATGTGTTGAGCAGAGAGTAAGATCTCTGGAGCTAAAGGGAGGAAACACATTATTGGAGGTCTGGGGCTTGACTTGGGTCTTTCTTTTTTAAATTTTTAAATATATTTTATTGATTATGCTATTACAGTTGTCCCATATTTCCCCCATCATTCCCCTCTACCCTGCACACCCCCTCCCACCCACATTCCCCCCTTTAGCTCATGTCCATGTGTCATAAGTTCTTTAGATTGTACATTTCCCACACTATTCTTGCCCTCCCCCTGTCTATTTTCTACCCACCGTCTATGCTACTTATTCTCTGTACCTTTCCCCCCTCTCTCCTCCTCCCACTCCCCTGTTGCTAACCCTCCATGTGATCTCCATTTCTGTGTTTCTGTTCCTAGTCTAGTGGTTTGCTTAGTTTGCTTTTGTTTTAGGTCTGGTTGTTAATATCTGTGAATTTGCTATCTTTTTACTGTTGTATTTTTAATCTTTTTTTCCTTAGATAAGTCCCTTTAACATTTCATAGAATAAGGGCTTAGTGATGATGAACTCCTTGAACTTGACCTTATCTGAGAAGCACTTTATCTGCCCTTCCATTCTAAATGACAGCTTTTCTGGATAGAGCAATCTTGGATGTAGGTCCTTGACTTTCATGAGTTGGAATACTTCTTTCCAGCCCCTTCTTGCCTGCAAGGTCTCTTTTGAGAAATCAGCTGACAGTCTGATGGGAACTCCTTTGTAGGTGACTGTCCCCTTATCTCTTGCTGCTTCTAGGATTCTCTCCTTCATTTTAATCTTGGGTACTGTAATTATGATGTGCCTTGGTGTGTTCCTCCTTGGGTCCACCTTGTTTGGGACTCTCTGAGCTTCCTGGACTTCCTGAAAGTCTATTTCCTTTGCCAGATTGGGGAAGTTCTCCTTTATTATTTGTTCAAATAAGTTTTCCACTTGTTGCTCTTCCTCTTCGCCTTCTGGTACCCCTATAATTTGGATGTTGGGACGTTTAAAGATGTCCTGGAGGTTCCTAAGCCTCTTGTCATTTTTTTGAATTCTTGTTTCTTCGTTCTTTTCTGTTTGTTTGTTTCTTTCTTCCTTCTGGTCCACTCCATTGATTTGAGTCCCAGTTTTCCTCCCATCTCTATTGGTTTTCTGTGCGTTTTTCTTCATTTCACTTATTGTAACCTTCATTTGTTCATCCAATTTGTGAGCAAAATCAACCAATTCTGTGAGCATCCTGATCACCAGGGCTTTGAACTGTGCATCTGATAGGCTGGCTATCTCTTGGCCACTTAGATGAATTGGCTCTGGGGCTTTGATCTGTTCTCCTGTTTGAGCCATTTTTGTTTTATTTGTCTTTTTTTTTTTTGGTCTAGTTGTGGCTGTTACATAGTGAGGGGCAGAGCCTTAGGTGTTCCCCAGGGCAGGGAAGCCCAGTTGCTGGGTAGTGGTGCTGTATGTGGGGGCGGGGTCTGAGAGGGAACAATGGCGCTTGCTCCACTCTCTCCCGGATTCTAGTCCCTTCCGTCTCTTCCCCTTCGCCTGGATTATCTGCACACGAATGTGGAACCACCTGGTCAGCCAGCTGCCTTGTGTGGTCTCACTGGGTCTGCCCTTGCCACCCTGTGCCTGGGGTCTTCCAGCCGCTGCCTGCGCACCCAGGTCTGCCAACCTCCACTCTTTCCTGCCGCCACTCTGCCGCCTCTTACTGGTCTGGATGAATGGTTGTCGGACTTCCGTACAGTTCAATTTTCTATTAGTCTGGTTGTTTTCTTGGTTCTAAATCTTTGTTGTCCTTAATTTTGGTTGTGTGAGGAGGCACAGTGTGTCCGTCTATGCCTCCATCTTGGCCAGAAGTCTGATTTGGATCTTAAAGGAAGCCTAACTCCCAGGAAAGTGCAGCAGAAGAGATTGTAGTGTAACTGAGGTTGTCAGTGTCCCATCCAACTTCAGTAGTGAGTATGTGTGCCTCTGGAGAGGAATCTTGATTGGTTTAGCCTGTCAAAATAATCCACCCCCTCCACCTGCGCACACTGGTTGATTGTAAACCAATCAATATGCATATTCCCCTGGTCATAGGGATTGGTTTAGATTGGTCCAATGAGACAGAAGCTCAGAACTTCTGTTAGATGGCTGGAGAAAGATCCAATCTCTGTCTATATCTGAATGAAAAAGCATGTGGTCCTAATTCCTGGCAGGTGTTTGGTGACCAGGACACAACATAAGATTACTGTCAACACAGGGAGGCAGGAAGAGCCTGGAAATCCACAAAAACATGGTATCCCAGCCCTGTTCAAACTGCACCTGAAGCCTGTTGCATCTGGATTATTTAGTTAAGGGAGTTAGGGAATCCAGTTTTAAAACAAGTTAGGACTTCATTTTTGTGTTCCTTGCAATGAAAAGCTGGTGAAAGGGCTGATGAAGGGCTCTGTGACCATGAGCTGGGGAGGGAGACCTGCGTGGTATCGGGCAGCCATTAGTGAGGAGAGAATATCTCGGCTGTAGTGAGGGGCAGGCAGGGGTGTGTGGTGGGCAGGGGCAGCAGGCGGCTACAGGGAGTAGGGCTCAAAGGAAGTTTGTGGTTGAGTGAGGGAAAGGCTCAGAAACAAGTTTAAGAATTTGGACTTGATTCTGTTGGCAATGGGGGATAACTGAAGATGGTGAGCAGCAGAGAGGGAGTGACAGCGATGTGAACAGAGGTATTTTGGGAAGATCAACCTAAGGGTAGGATATAGATTGGATTGGAAGGAGAATTGGGGGATGAAACGTAAATGTTATCATTTACTGAGACTGTGCATGTATATGCGTTATCTCACTTAATCCTTACAGCAATTCTGCTTCTTATTTTTAAAAACTGTGTTTCAAAGACCTTGAGTAATGTGGCTAGATCATATAGTTAGTAAACGCCAGTCAGGACTAGTAAACACAGGTCCTCTGACTTCCAAGGCTTGCACTCCAACTCCTCACATTGGTGATAAAACGGGCGACAAATTGTCATGGGCTAGAATAGCAGTCACAGGAGTGGAAAGGTGGACAATAGACAGTAGGCTGGAGAAACCCTAGATATGTTATTAGTAGAGTAAGAAACTAGAGCAGGGTTGCTGTTGTTATCAATACTTAAAAAAGACTTTTCCTAAAGGGCTAGATGTTGCAATTAGACAAGAAGATGAAATAGAACGTGTAAATATTGGGGGGGAGGAGAGCAAATAATCATAGGTTTTTGATAAGATGATTATCTGGAAAACCCAATTTCCCACAAGCAGTTAAAAAATAGTTTTATAAAATGGCCAGTAACAAAACAATGAACAAAACCAAATAGCTTTTTTATTTATAAAATGACTCTCTAAACGGTAGAATAAAGGGCCTCATCCACGGTATCAAGAGTAAAACAATAAATAGCACAAAATACCTGGAAATAAATTTTATAATAAATGTATAAAATTTACATGAAGAAAGCCAGAAAATTTTTCTGAGGTATGTGAAAGACTTGAATAAATCTGACATATACCTAGTTCTTTGGTGGAAAGATTGTAAGGATGTCAATTCTCCTTAAATGAACAAAATTAAGCAATCCAATCAAGACCCAACAGGATTCTTTTTTTTTTTTTTTTTGAATTTGACAAAATTATTATAAAACTAATCTGGAAGAATAAAAAATGAGGGTAATCAGGAAAATTCTGAAAAAAGTGATGAATATTTACTCTATCAGATAGTAAAATGTATTATAAAGGGACAACAATTAAAATTCTGTGTAAGAATGACAGATCATTGGGACAAAACAGAGTCCTAGAAATGGATCCAAGCATTTAAGGGAACTTTGTATAGGATAAAATGGGGTTTCTGTTGAGTTGGGGAAATATGGGATATTTTATAAGTGATGTTGGGACGATGGGCCCGCATTACAACAGAAGCTGGTTTTCTACCGTACTCCAGTAAGACCAAGCCACAAAGACCACTGAGATATAAATAAGAGTGAATATTTTGGTCATCTTAAGATGGGAAAGGTTCTTTTAAGCATGATGTGATATCTAGAAACGATAAAAGACTGACAGATTTGGATATATCAAAATTAAAAATGTAATACCTGAAAGACCATTAAAATGAAAGTAAAAAAGAGAGAGAGGAAACATACATGACAGGCAAATGTTTACTCTGCTTTCGAATGTACAGAGACCTCTGACAGCTCATTCAGAAAAATACAATGATCTCAGAGAAACGGGTAAAGGACGTGAACAGGCTATTCACAAAGAAAGTCATGACAGATGACCCAAGCTCATGAAGAGCTGTTCATTCACTCTCCCTGATCTCAGCAATGCCAATAAAAATGGGTGTCATTTGCCTTCTGTCGATTGGGCCAAACATCAACACCCAGGGCTGTCGAGGGTGTGGGCGGACAGGTGCTGGAGCCCTGCGGGTGGGAAGCACGTTGCCGAGCATTTTCTGAAGGGCAGACCGACAAAAATGAGAAATGGCACACCCTTACTGCAGCCTTCTCACTTGTGGGACTTCATTCCAAGGAGATAATTGCAAAAATGAGCGAGGAGACATGCACGTAGCTGTTTATCACAACACCATTTAGGAGAATAAAATCTTGACAACATTCTAAACGATCAGTAAAGACCCAGTTCAAGTACGACACATAAATACAATGAAATACTATGGAGGAATTAAAATAATTTTGTAGAGCTCTATTTATTGACGTAGAAAGATGCCTATGACATATCGTTGAGAGGAAAAGTAGGTGTCAGTGAGAACAGTATGTATAATACAATCCCTCATCGACAAAATTATACACATAGATTTCTATGCTTATGTCAGCTATGTCTGGGGGGCTGTTCACCAAAATGCGTGGAGTGCTTCTGTCTGGGAGGTGGGGTTTGGGGTGATTTTTACTTTCTTTTTCAGTATTGATTTGATTTCTTAAGATAATGAGGATATGTTGTTCAATCAGAGCAAATAATAAAGCTCTTTTCGTTTTGGAAATCTGATAAATATTAAATAAGAGGAATCAGCACGTGGTGATTTAATAGATGTGGAGAAGGAGCCGAGAGGAAAGCCAAGGATTTGATCCTTATGTGGGGTGGAAAACCCAGCAGGAGCTGGTTCTGGAGGAGCAGGGAGGCACCGGGTTTTCAGAGTGTTGGCTTGTGGCAGCTGGGCTGGTGGGCAGCAAGGGCTGCAATGTAGGAGATGGATCGCAAAGGCATGGGGCAGGGAGGTCTTTTCCCAAGGACCACACTGTGGTGAGGTCTCGGAGGGAGGGTGTGCTTCAGCGGGTACAGGAGTAGGCTGAACTGGGCCCTGGATCTCGGACACATTTTTGGGATGGGAGAAGTAACAGGATGAGTGGTCAGGAAGGCGAGGGACAGCCAGGGGCATAGAAATCCCCTGTCTCAGAATTCCATGGGGGCGGGGGTGAATTTCCAGAGAAAGGTCAACCATAGCTAATGCTGCCAAGGCAGTGAGACCAGGGAGCGGGCACAGGACTTGACAAATAGGAGTTTGTTCGGTGACTTCAGAGAGAACAGTTTTGGAGGGAGAGTGTGTGTGGGGAAGTGGGGGACAGTGTGTCATGGGAGAAAGGGTTATAGCTTGGGGGATCAGATTTGAGGGGAAGGGACTGAGTCTTGATTAGGGATGGCAAAAGCTGGCACACGAGGCACCCTGCCCACTCCCCAACACGGGTGGGCATCACTAATCATTCTGCCAAACCCAGAGGAAGCCTCAAAACTTTTCTCCCAACAGCCAGACCAGGGAGCCACAGCAGTCTAATGGACTTGGCCGGGGAGATGAACCTGCTTTCCATGCCTGGGCTTGAACACATACTTGAAGGATGATGAGAAGGAAGGCATGGAGGGGTGATTAAAGGTGCAGCAGAGAGGAGGCCTGGTGGATCCAGGGCCTCCTGGTGCAGGTGTGGACAATGGCCTCGGTCCCAGAAGACTTCTGGGCCCGGAGCCCAGGATTACTGGAGTGCTCTGTCTGAGTCTGAGTCGACGAGACGTTAAGAACAAATGTACGCTTTGGGCGATGCTGTGAAAACAGCCCCACTGTGTGTCAGTTACTAGTTGGCGGACAGATATTTGGGGGCTCATTGTGGCCTACCATCTGGCTGCTCAGGGAAGGCCAAGCAGGAACCCCATTTTGAGGAACACCTGGCATAGAGGGGGTCTGCTTGAGGGTCCCGATGCAGGGCCCGAGAGCAGAATAAAGAACTGAAGCTACATTGTGGCTTTTTGGGAGGACTTTCAGGAAAGACACTCAGTGTGATTCAGCCACCGTGTCCCCACTGGTGTTTTGATATCCTCAGTGGGAGCGTGGGGTCTGGATAGAGGAGATAAAGGCTCTTCTGCACTCTGGTAGCCAGCCCTCGTCCGAAGCAGTGGAGCAGCACCACACGTGGGCAGAACTCACCTCCGGAAAGCAGCCTGGATGGGGAGGGGCCCAGGCATCACGTCCGGTTGAGGAGGAATGCTTGAAGCAGCTCGGGCCAAGGTTTAGACATTTGCTTTTAACCTGCTGAAGCAGTGCCTCCTAAAGCGGCTCCTTGGAATCCTAGTTTCTTGAGGTTGTTCTACAGAAGAGGGTTCTGTGAGTAGATTTGTTCATGAACTGTAGCATCGCAGCCCAGTGCTTGTGAGCTCAGCAGAGGCTCTGAGAAGTCCCTAGCAGAGGAACTCTGACACAGAATTGTTTCAAACTTACTCAGCCGCAGATACTTTTCCCATTTTATATCTGTTTAGCTCCTGCAGGGCTTCTGGCTGAGCTGGGGCAGAGGGAGCGACATGCACCATGTGGTCCCAAAAGGCAGTGGTTTGCGCTGATGTGGGGATGTTGCAAAGAGACAAATTTTGGCTCAGTTCAAGAAGGAACTTTGCAACAGTTGCAGGTGCTTTAACCATGACAAGGACGGGAAAGGATTTCCCGTCTCTGGAGGACTGAAGCAGAGTGTGGACTTGTCAGGGATACTGCAGAAGGGGGCCAGGCTCCACGTGGGTGTCATCACCGTTTGCCGGGGTGCTATGAGCCCTGGGAGAGGGGCTCTTCGGCTACCCAGAGGTGGAACTGTTCCCTTCGAGCCTGTCGCCTGGCTTCTACTGCTGCATACTTGGCCCAAGAATACTTGGGATGCTTGAAATGAACAGCCTGTGAAGGTAAGATGTGAACACATAAATATCCTCATTAAGTCCCAAATACACATCCCAAACTTTACATAACAGGAGCAGCAGCTGGAGACGCCCACAGCCCTAATTGCTTTTCTGTGCTAAGAGAACATCCTCTCTCCAGCTCGGCTTCTTCCATTCATTTAGGTAATTACTGGAAGGAGCCAGCTGCGGCAGACGGGTGGGCAGGCGGGTTTGTAACACCACTGAGTGGGTGCCACCATGAGGATGGGACGCCACGGGATGCTGGAACCTCTCAGCTTGCTTCACGGGGAGTGTGGCCTGAGGACAGGGAGGCCAGCTGCGGAGCACCCATCCTGATCCCAAGGGGCCCCAGCTGAGCTGCTGGGGCAGGATTATCACCTCCCAGGGACTTGCAAACAGGATTCAAGGCAGCTAAGGACCCAGGACCAGGTACAGGCATGGGGATGGAAACAAATGGGAGAGAAGCACTCCGTTCAGCACGCTGCCTTCTCTGAGTCTCGAGCTGGGCACAGCTCTCGACCTCACAGCCCAGGGGCAGGAAACAGCCATGGGCAGGGAAAGGACTCATGTCAGGGCAAACTTTCAGGACTGAGGTACTGAGGACAGAGAGACGGACTCTGTCTTGGGGAAGGTCATCAGACACTTCTTGGAATAAGACACAGTAGGATTGGGCCTTGGAAGTGACTGAGAGGCAGGAGCCATCTACAGTTGGGATAGTCCCTTCTGCAAAACGGGGCCAAGGCTACTGGGGACTTCTAGGCCCCCAAAGTGACATCTAGTTTGCCCCCATGCCTCTTGGTCTCTAGTAACCACTCAGGACTCATGAGGACCCTCTTGAGACTTCTTTAAGGGTCTCCCAAGAGTGGAGCTCTTACCACTGGGACTCAGGTCCTTGGGGGTTGGCCAGAGTGGGTGACCTCAGTCAGTCAGGTGTGAGCTCTTTTTGGAGGGGCTGTGGCCCAGGCACCCTAACCACCAGGCTTCCCGTGGGTGGCGAGTGAAACTTTTCCTTCTGGTTCCCTCCCAGCAGCCAGCTCCATTCCCTCAGCCCCAAGTGGCGGCTCCCTGGGCCGGAAACAATGTGCTTTCTCCATGCCTGGGAGTGGAAGTCAGCAGTTTGGCACCGTCTGGCTGGCAGCCTCCACCGGCTTCCTTTGGCACTTTATTGGCAAAGGCGGTGACATTTCTTTCAGTTGGGTGGGTGGAGCTGTTATGCAAACTCCCGCTCTCCTTATTCACCAGATGAATATTCATGACTCAGGCAATCTGTAGCGGCCAGACTTTCCTGAGGGCGGCAGCTTTTCTTCTCTTCCTCCCTCTCTTTTTCTCTCTCTTTCTCTCCTTCCCAGCTCCTTGGAAAGCTGGAGTGCAGCTATATTTAATTTACAAATACGGAGCTGTTTAGCTTGCCTTTTGAGATGTAGGCATTGGGGAGGAGGTGCTGGCAATGGGAACAGTGGTTGAGGCATGTGGTCCCTGACCCTGAGTGGCCAGGCCCCAGAGTCAACACCTGGACCCCCATCTTGGGAAGCCTCATGGGTATGGGACTCCCTTTGAGCTTGTCATGTTGGTGCCCGCACGCCTGAAGGTGCAGCAGCTAGTGCCACCCATTCCACCCTGGCCCCTGAGGTCAACGTGGCAATTCTGAGGCACTGATGAGGCTTTCCTGCTCAACACCTGGGCCAGCCCCCCTCACCTGTCCCCTGCCTCCCGTGCTCTCCTGTTTGTCAAAGCCCACCAGACCCTGCTCCAAGCCCTAGACCAAAGTCCAGAAGGCACTGGGGCGTCCCCCAGTCATCGCTTTCCTAGAGAAGAAACCAATCCTTACTCGAGGTCCCATTCCTTGGGGATACACCCGCTCCCTTTCTAGAAAGGATGGCTACCTAACTTCCTTTGTCTCTTCCCACAGAGGCACCAGGAACTCCGGCAGAGAGGTCAGAATTTCCAGAATTTGCCTGGGAATTGGGTCTTAGCAAGGATGTGCTCGTGTATGGCTTATGTGTGTGTGTGTATGTAAATATTTACACACAGCTTAAGTGAGTCTGTATGCCTACATCTATGTTCGAGTGTTTGAGTGTGTGTCTGTATGTGTAAGGGCGTGAATGTGTATGTGGCGGGGAGTCTGGGAATGTCTGCATATGCGAATGCGCCTCTCCAGCTAGAGTTGCATGTGTATGTCTCTCTGTGGGTCTGGGGGTGCTGTGAGTGAGGGTGCTGGGGGGGTGAAGGTTTGTGTGTGTGTGTGTGTTTGTGAGTATGCATGTGTCATGAGTTGTAGATTTGCGTAAAGCATGTATGTGCCTCTGAGATGCTGGGGGGGGGGAGAGAGGGAATTAGGGTGCAATTCCTCCTGACCTTCATTCACTCCCAAACCTTTTCCTCTCTTCCGAGGTGGAGGGGGACGTCCCCTCCTTTGCAAGTGTTACAGATTCTATCCAAGGACGGGAACAGAAGGCTTCCCAGCACAGAGCGTCCTGAAATTACTTTATATTCCCCCCTCCTTGTTTCATCTAATCAAAATAGCAGCATCAGGCTCACCCATTCTCCATGCCCACCACTCGGCCCCAGGAGAGTCGGGGGAGGCAGGCCAGTCTTGTCTGACCCCCTTTGAAAGCCCCTTCAGCTCTGAGCCAAGGAGCTGTCTTCCAAATCTCGTTCTGCGGCCCATGCTTCAGTGGCAAGAGCCAGCTGCCTCCCTGCCTGCCAGCAACTGCCAAGCTCTTCCAGAACCCACATCCAGGCCCGGCCTCATTTACAAATATGCAAATTTACATCTTTTCTGGTATGCAAATGGAGACATGACAAATAGCTAATTAGGGTCAAAAGAAGCACTCTGAACCAATTAGTTGTAGGGTCAATTCCTTTCTGCTGGGAAGAGACTGGACCCTCCTGCTCCCCTCCGAGCCCTGGCTCCCCATGCCCACATACTCTGGCCTGGCCTGTCTGGCTGGAGTCGGGGACTTTCAAAGAGCACTGAAACTGGAGCCGTGCCTGCATCCCAGTCCCACCTCTGACTCTTAGCTGTGTGGCTCTGGACTCACTTGCTCGAGCCCTCGGTCTCTTTCTTCCTCTGCGAATGGAGCAATGACAAGTGACTGCCTTGTCCCTGATCTTCTCCCCAGTGTAGTGGGGACTTGGGAAGACTTGGATGTGAACTGCCTTTGGAAACTGTACTAAACTCCTCCGATAGGCACATCACTTGTCCTTTCGCCCTTGATTTCGTTGAATCGCCACATCCACCCTCTGAATCAGATGAATTAGTTGCAGTGAAAGGATGGCAGTAGGATTCATCCTGCGTGCCAGCTCCGGCCAATTATCGGTGTCTGCCTGGAATGCTATGTTGAGAAGGATTCTGAGGCCAAGTCTGGATCCCCAAAGAGGAGACTGTGATCAATTAGTGATGTCTGCTGTGGGCAAGTGATTGGACCCAGGAAGCTTACGTGCTGCATATTTACTGACCATGAAAGATGGAGCAGGAACCTGGGTTCCAGTCGTGTCTGCTCCCTTAGGTAAGCAACTTACCCTTCCGGAACTCAGCTACGTAGTCTAAAACAGGGGAAAATAAAACCTATGTGTTAGAGTTATTATAAAACTAAAGCAAGGGAAGGTTAGGCAACATCCTTTTGTCATCTGGGAGATGATGTGTATATTGAATTGACATGTCATGGGGCAGGTATGTGGTTTCATTTCAGAGGTGAGGGGCCTGAGGAATGCCGAGGGTAGGGGACTTGGGAAGAGGGAGCCTGCAGCCTCACCAGGCAGTCCTGCGTGGCAGCTGGGACTGCTCTTCTCTCTGCCACTACTGGATCCTGGCTCCTTCCCCACCACCCCCTTGCTGATGCCCCAAGCAGGCTGCAACAAGCCCTGCTGGCCTGGCTCCACTTCTAGGTGTAAAATTTGGCTGAGTCAGCACCTGGGAGAATGGGGCAATTTCCATCCTAGAGCCTGGGGCCTGGGCCAGGGCCAGGGGGGCAGATAAAGGGATGGTGGGAGGGCCTGAGCACCAGGGAGCTAGCCAAAGCATGGCAGCTGGCAGGAGTGGGGCACGAGAGGACCTGGCTTGAGGGCAGCAAGCTAGGGGATGCTGAGAACTGGGGCCTGAGGTCCAAAGAGAGCCCAGTCATGTTCATGTGCCTTTGTGTGTACGCATGTGACTGAAGATACATCTGGGAACATGTGTGCTTATAAATGGGTGTATATGCATCATATATCAGTACAAGAATAGGTGCATCCATGCAGCTGTGCACATCTGTGTGTCAAGGTATGTCTGCTGTGGGCAAGTATGTCAGCATATACCTACGTATGTGTGCCCACACATCTGTATATAAGTGAACCTCTTGCATGTACACATCTGTCAGTGTCCATGGATGTGTGCTGGTACCTTTCTGCCTGTTTCTGCGGATGTCCATTCGTACACATCTCTCAGTATCTGCACGGGCCTGTCCGTGTCGGTGCATGTCTTGACATCTCTGCATCTGTGGACGTGGTTCCACAGCCTTCAGCTAGCCTCGCAACAGCACCACTGTGCAGCGTGTGTGTTCTTTCTAGTGCCTCTGTGCCTGTCTGTGGGTCATGCACATCTGTACGTCTGTCCGCAGACACGTGCCAGTAGGTGGCTGTGCCCATATGTTGGTGCATTTCTGGGTGTGCACATCTATCTGTGAGGTATTCCTTCAGAATGCAGGCACAGCTGCATCAAGGTGAGCAGTGCCAGGTCTTCACTTTGGTCTTTCCTGTGTGGCTGGAGCCCCTGGACACTCATGTCCCTTTGCTGTGTGTGAAGGGAGCTTTGTTCCCATGTCCCCAGACCAGACCAGGGCTTGGTGCTTCTGGAGGACCTGCCTACCCTTTGGAGCTTATTTATCTCTCCCTTTGCTTTTTCCTTACCTCCTTTCCTTTTTTCTATTCTTCCTTCCTCCCTTTTTTCTCTTATTTCTTTCCTTCCCTTCTTGCAACTTACTTGAAGAGACTTGGCCGTGGGCTGCTATGGAGGTGACCGATGAGCCTTAGAACCTCACTTCAGCTTTTAGAGAGGGGCTCCCCACACCCCTCCCTGAAGTGGACTCAGCCACAGAGGCACACAGGCTCCTGGGACTTTTAAAATTAAGGTTGTTGCATCCCACACTGTGTTTTAATAATTGGCCAGAAGTAGTGCAGAACCAGAACCCCTGACTTCTTCTCCTTCCTTTTGGAGGAGCCCCCTCTGGGCCCTCCTGCAGCGCTGGTGCAGGACAGCCCCACCCGCTGCTAGAAGACCTGCTGGCTCAGACTTCAGAGCACCTCCCCCCAGCACACCTGTCTGCCTGTCCACGGTCTCTTCTGCCATCGCTGGACCTTTTCTGGGATTTGCCTTGGGGCTCTCTGTGCTCATGCTCAGCTCCCAGCCTTCTCAGGATGGGCCTCCCTGCTTAGTTATTTGGGCCACTCCCAGGCAGCCTCACCCTGGATATGGTTCTCCTCACCTGCTGGTTGTAAATATCTCTTCTAGCCCACCCTGCAGGGGCTGGGTCACAGGCATCCCTGTCTGCTGCAGGTTCCCTGGCCCGGGGCCTGGCCCACAGCGGTGTTGGAACAGGAATGCTGATGGAGGGTTCTGGTAAGAAACAAGGTGCTCTTGCTCGTATCTCCAATTATCCTCCTTTCTCCTTACAGGTTTCTCCACTCACTGACTGGTTTTGGATGGAATTTAAAGCAAAAAGATTGATTAAAAGGTGGAAATTGTATAAATAAAAATAAAAATGCTTAACACCAATAAGTATCATTTGGGCTTTAATGTAAAGAGAAAACATGTTATGGTGACGTTTTATGGACCATTCCAAATTAGCATGAAGCTCTCAGCTGGTCGGTGTGCTGGCTTTGCTCTCCTCTTGTGGGGTCTATGGCTGCCTGTTGTCCTTGTTGGGTCCCTGACAGGCACACGTGAGGTGGGGTGTGACCTTGGGCTCCCGTCTTGAAAAAAGCCTGGGTTGAATCTCTCACTGGCTGTGTGACCCTTCTGAACTCAGCCTCCTTTTCTGTACAATGGGGATAAAGGACCGGCTTCATAAGGCGGTTGGGAGCATGAGAGAAAATGGTGCCCAGGGCAGGCCAGGGGCAATGCCTGGTGAGGATAATTCCAGCTTTGGAACGTACTGAGAACCCACTACTTCCTTCCACCTCCACCATGTGGCAGCAGGCTGAGCACCACCATCGGCCCCCCCACCCCCAACTCCCCAGTGGCCTGTTTGCTGCACTGCAACTGCAGTGATCCTGTTGACATCCAAGTCACATCACATGACTTGTGTGCTCAAAACCACCAGTGGTTCCCATCTCACTTGGAGCAGAAGCCAAGCTCATCACAGTGGCCTCAAGGCCCCACAGGATCAGCTTCCCTACCTCTCACTCACTGTCTCTGCTATTTGTCCCCATCTCACTTCCTTCTCACCACACTACCCTCCTGCGCTTCCCCAGACATGTCAGCCACAGTCCTGCCTCAGGACCTTGGCATGTGCTCTGTCTGTTACTGGAATGCTCTCCCCCAGTTGTGGCTCCCTCGGTCATTCCCTTCAGGTCTTTACTCCAATGTCACCTTCTCTTTCTGACTTATTTTTATCCATGGCACTTGCCACCCTCTAGCAGACCATATTGTATTTTTCCTTCTTTATTTTTCTGTGTTGCTTGTCTCTCCCCAGGAGAATGGAAGCTCTTTGAGAGCAGGCATTTTTGTCTTGTTTCCACCACCTGAAAAGAGTGCCTGGCAAATAATGGGCACTCAATAAATCTTTGTTGAATCAATGAACTGCTCATCATTTTGGAGAGTGCCGAAGCTTAGGTAGGAGTGGCTGTCTACCCACATGGGCAGTCAAAGGGTATCATTCTCCGGCAGCTCCGGAGCTGATTCCTGACCCAGTCTGAGCGTCCGCAGTTTGTTCTCAGAGGCTGGCCAGTGGCCCGGGGCTGCCTGCTCCCTGGTATTCTCTACCTTTTCTCTCCATGCACCACAGCTGCAAGTGCATCATCCAAGGCTGAGGTGGTCCTTCTTGGAGGCTCCCACTCAGCTGGGCCTCTTCAGGGAAGTGAGAGCACACAGACTAAGGTAGGTAGTCCAGCTGGATGCTGAAGGGCTGAGGGGCGGGGGGTTAGCTACTGGAAGGGCTTGAGATGGGCCCTCAGGCCCAGGGAGCAGCATGGACGGACTGAGCGTGTAGGGAGTCCCAGGTGTGCAGGGGATGGGGCCAGTGGAGTGTGTCAGCCTTACCTGGTCAGAACTGTGGAAGCCAGGGTTGGGTTTGACTCATCTTTGTCTGCCCTTCCAGAATGGAGCTTAGCCCTCCCTAGGTGTCTGCTGGGTGGCCTGTTCAGCTCAGGTGTCTGGGATATGGGTGGGCTAGTCATCTCAGGGCCCAGAAGAAACATGGTGGAGAAGGTTAGACCTGGGAGCAGGTCTTGGCCAGACCCGCCTTCACTTTTAAAGCAGTTTCTTCAAGACATGGGAGGAGGGTTTGACCAGGGCTGCAAGACATGCCTAGGCTGGAATGGTCTCCTCAAACCGGACACAGTCACGGCCAGCATGGCTTTGCTTGGCTTCTAGAACAGACTTTTAAAAACCATGGACTTCAGCAGTCTGGTGAAGCCTATGGACCCTTCTTGAACAGCATTTTCAACTGCATAAAATAAGATACACAGGATTATGGAGGACACTCATGGTGTCGAACTGTAGTTCTAACTGTGGGCTCCAGGTTAAAATGCTGTGATGCTCTTTGATGACAAGTATTCCACTCTCTGAAAACAGAGCAGGGACCCTGGCTTCTCCTGCACACTTTGGATGGGGCGTGGGGGTGAGGGGGAGGTCGGGAAAGGTGTTTGTGCATAACTTTGCAGGGTCCTGGGGTAGAAGGAGCAGCTGTGTCCCACCAGAAGGTGGAGTTTGGACCCTTGTGGGGGGAGCCCCAGAGAGGGCAATGGCTGGGCTCCCCAGGGGAAGGGTGAGCTCCCCATCCCTGGAGGTGGTGATCTGGAGGCCCACATTTGAGGGATTGTGGGGGGAAGCGATTGCTGCTGGGGAGGAGGATTCGGATTGATTTAACCCAAGGTCCTCTCAGAGGTGGATCCAGAAGCTGCCCATGGCTGTGGGGTCTTTCACTTTCCAGGAGCCTGGCGCCACCCAGCCGCCCTAGGATCAGAGAATGGGCCCTTTCTGCCGGCCTCTGCTTGCCTGGCCCGGGGAAGGAATTTGCCTCAGAACCAGGAGCTGGTCTTGGTGTTTTGAAGACACTGGGCTTCCGGCTGGGTTTCCCTCTTGCTCTTGTGAATCTGCCCCCACAAAGCCATTCCTGGGGGTGCGGCACTGTGAAACCAGTCTCCCCCAGTTGTCTAGAGTTTCAGTTCCGAGGCAAGGATGGAGTCCGTCTTTCTTACCTCTGTGGCACCATCACCCTCCCCCACAGTTTTGAGGCCCTCAACAGAGGCCCAGAGAGTCTTTGAAATAGTCTGGGCCTGACCCACTGTGGTGTGGATGGGGCAACTGAGGCCCAGAGAGCAAGCACTTAGCCCAAGTGCCGGGACCGCTGGGTGGCAGAGTTGGTTCTGGAATCCGGGCACCCGACTCCTTCCCACCGCCGAGCAGAGGCGGTCCAAGTGGGGGAGGCTGCAGGAGGAAGACAGCCTGCGTCCCCTTTGACAAACACATCATGCTTCCCACCTAAACCACCTCTGTGGGTGGGAGCCGGGCCGGTCTATTAGTTTTCCCCTGCTGTCCCCCGAGGGTGCATTTGTCTGTTTTGCATTTTTTCCAGGCTGTAGTTAGACAACTCCTGGTCCTGGGGGGAGCACAGCGAAGAGAAATGTCAGGGCGACACGCCGCCAAGATAACATTAGCGAAATATCAAGTCCTTTATGATGTCAGGAGGGATTCCTTCCCGCTGCCGAAGCTGCCTAATGACATCATAAAATAGGCCGGCAGCCGCTG
This sequence comes from Anoura caudifer, assembly GCA_004027475.1. Lineage (NCBI taxonomy): Eukaryota > Metazoa > Chordata > Mammalia > Chiroptera > Phyllostomidae > Anoura > Anoura caudifer. The sequence goes on along the minus strand of PVKU01000588.1, from coordinate 148,353 downwards.
CATTCCCCCCGAGCCATCAATCAGGCCTGTCTGTGGAGGGCCCCAGCACTTTGGGGGTGGGAGTTGCTGGTTTTAAACTCAAAGGAGGCCCCAACACAACTGCACTGTGATGAGCGGAGGGGCTGAAGACACCCACAGACCCCAGAAAGGGCCAGACCCTGGGGGCAGTGCCCTATCATGGCTGGTCTGGGCACCAGGGGCAGGCATGGTTCCGAGGCCCCTTGGGGATCCCCGAGGCTGAGCCGCCCGCCTTGGCACAGCGATGGCTCCCCGGGAGGCCCGTGCTCAGCCCAGAGTACTTCAGTGGTGCTGAGAGAAGGGGGCCTAGGTCCAGCCTTTCTGTTTGCCAACATTGTCAAGGACAGACAGGGGTGTCGTCGTCTGGAGCAACAGGATCAAGAGTCATGTACAGAGACAGAGGGAGGAGGTGTTTGAGTCCTTTGTCACTGGTGTGTGCTCCTGCAGGTTTGGCATGTTTACGGATGTGTCCATGGATCTGTAGACAACTGCAGGTGTTTGCAATGAATGGGTCGTTCCCATCCAGTTTGCCTGGGTGTGCCTGCAGCCCTGCTGCCTGCCTCTGTGTGTGTGTCTGAGGCTCTGTCTTTACGCCTCTCTGCATGTCCATGTGTTTGCACTTACGTGTGCCAAGTGCCCACAGATGTGGGCAAGGAGATGTGGAAGGGAATGGAGGACCGAAGAGAGGAGGGGGTCCCAGAGGGTGGGTGGGGACATGGGGTGTACATGTCTGAAGCGCTTCTCACCACTCACCACCGTGGGCTGAGAACTTTGTGTGTGTATTAGACTCACCCAGGGAGATAGTAAAACCTGCCCCCACCCCAGTCTTGCCTCAGATCAGTTAAATTGGAATCTCCACAGACAGGACCTAGGTTCTGGGATTTTTTAATGACTCCCCAGGTGGTTCTAAGTTCAGCCAGAGTTGAGAACCAGGGTGTGCGGGACCTTGCTGTTCCAAGTGCAGCCCGTGGGCTAGCACCATCAGCCTCACCTGGGAGCTTCTAAGAAGTGCAGAGTATCGGGCCCCTCCCAGACTCCTGAATCATAATCTGCGTTCCCCCTCCATTAGCCGTGCTTTAATAGCATTCCCAGGTGATCTGCACATCTGTTAAAGTTTGAGGAGTACAGCGGGGCTTCTAGCTGCTTCGGATCTGAGTTTCTGGTTCCGTAGGTCTGGGGTGGGGCCTAAGAATGGGCTTTTCTAACAAGTTCCCTGGTGATGCTGATGCTGATCTGGGACTGCACACTGAGAACCACAGGCTTAGCTGCAGTACGAAGGAGGCAGATGGGGAGTGTGTGTGGAGAGCATGAAGATGGGATGGCAGGAGAGAGGATGTCTCAGTCCCCCGAAAGTGTGGCCCACCCTCATCTTAGGGCCTCAGTTTCAGGGACCAGTCTAAGGATGAGGGTAGTAAAGAGAATAAGAAACGTAAGTTGGTCTCTTGAAAGCTTCTGGCATTTGTCCCCCATTTCTGATCCACGGGGAGCCTCCTCCTCACCCCACCATTCTGTTAGAAAGAAGGATCCAGGGCTGAACACTATTCCGGTTTCCGAGAACCTCAGGCTGAAGCAGCATCAGGCTTCCTCAGAGCCTAAGCTCATCAAAATGCTCATGTGCCTTTTTGGGGGTCCAGCACACAGTGAGGGCTCAAGAATCGAAGCCCCCCCTATATTCATTTGCCTGGGACAGTCTCAGTGTATGATTCTCCTTCTTTCATTCTCGAAATTTTTCGTAATAATGGTTTGCTTGAAGTGCAGATGAGGAGGCCCAGAGGGCAGGGTGGGAGGTGACTAAGTGTGTTCCCCAGGGGAAAGCCCTCTGGGAACCTACTCCCCACCCCGACTCCCAAGCTCCCTCTTCCTGGCCTGGCTTCCTGGGTGAGGGAGGGACCTTCTCAGGACACCCAGCCTGGTGGAGGTGGTATACTGGGGAGCAGACCTCTCCCTCTTGGTATAGCCAACCCTCTCTGTCTGCCTGTCCATCTGGTGGGTGGCAGGAGGTAGGGCAGAGGTTGTGGGTGGAGCCTCAGACAGGCAGGCCAGGCTCAGCTGCAGCCTTGTCTTGCCTCCGGCCTGATTAGCAATATCAGCACCTCTTTTACCTGCATCTCTGAGGAGTAACCCGAGGGCTGGGGGAGGAGATAGAGATCAGCCGGAATACCAGAGGTATGAGGCAGGCATGACCTCACCCAGGGTGTGCCTGCTCTCTGAGCCCTGTCAGGCCACCCTCCCCACCCGCTCCCAGGCACCCCCAGGCCGGCTTAGACAACAAGCTCCAGCCGGCCATGGCAGAGGCGTCCCCACGCACTGGGCTGGGTCGCAGGCCAGGAACTCTGCAATTCTTCTGAGAGCAGACTGTAGGCTGCCTGGGGGCGAATGTTGGGGTCTTTCAGGGGATCCCTGCTCTTCCCTGGCTCCCTGGGGCTGGGGTATTTGGGGGAGTGGCAGGGAGGGAGGGCTGGGGTGGAGAGAACAATTCAGGACTGAAATTGAATGCTAGACTCAGTTGTGGTCCGGAATGAAGGAGAGTTGGGACTGCCGAGCGACCATGGGAGCTTGGACACCTGTGTTGATTTGGGTGGGAGGTGGAGATCAGGAAGAGTTAGGTCCAGATGTGTGGGCCAGCGGGGACACCTTTGTGTGTCTGGCCATGTGACAGCAAGAGCTGATTTGGAAATCAAAGCCAGAACAGCCCAGAAGAGACTGTGAGAAGTATTCGCTGAGCCAAATGTATGAGAACACCCCTTGTTGACTTCAGATCGAGCCCAGTGAGGTGAGACAGGTTGTCAGTGTCAAATAGTTCCCTGTGGGCTGTGAGGGACTCGGAGACCCCGGGCAAGGTCTCTAGCAGAAAGTATCCCTCACTCCCGAGTACCTAGAGCAGAAAGTGAGCTAAGCAGAGGCTGTGAGCACTGATCCTGAGCCTGCTATTTGGGGGCTGCCCAGGACCCCTCTCACTGTCCCAGCTCTGCCCTGTCCCTCAGTGGCTCCCACTTAAGCCTCCAAGTACGCTCAGGTCCTTCCCATACACATTCATTGCCCCACTTGGTCTACAACCACACCCACTCCAGATCTTCTGGTGGGGGGTACCCACCACCTCCATGCGCATCACTCACAGGGAGGAGAGTGGACCTCACCCAGGAGTGTTGCACAAACAGCCACTTGAGACACCTTTTGGATATGAATAAATATGTCCACCTGTGAGCTGCCGGCCTTCTCTGGCCATGCTCTGTGTCTATGGGCTCAAGAGGACCAAACTCAGAAGGCCAGACAGCATTTGCCCCAGTGCCAAGGCCACAACCCTGCTCTTTATAGCACCTCCTGGTGGCTGCCTTTCCCTGCCTCGTGGATCTAAGCTGCTGCAGGTACCCCTTTCCTCCATGTGCCTGTATGGGATATGGCTGTACCGCAGTGCCTATCCTGGGAGTTTTTAAATTCATGTCAGCAAATGTTTCCTGGGCTTTCCATGGGCCTGGCCCTCGGCTCAACTCTGGGATCCAGAGACAAGAGTAACTCACCGCTTTCAAGAACTGGAGCTGAGCAAGATCCTCAGGCTGGCTCCCACTCTGTCCTGGAATTCCACCCTCCCTGGGCCCTTCCCACCTTTTACTCTCCTGTTGGCCCTCACACTTCTCTCTGCCATGTGACAGTCACCCTCCTCTTCCTCGTTCTCTTCCAATCCTGGTTTTCCTGCTTCATACTCACTTTGAATGGATGTCATCTGAAATGGCCTGGTCATGTCCTCTGGGTTTGAGAGTAGCATCAGGAGTATGTGGGGAGGCTCAGGGTTCCCCCTGGCAGCTCCCGCTCCTTCGTTGTCCAGCTTTGGCTCCGGGGGACACAGAGCCAGGCGGAACCCAGGGCTGGGGTGAAGGTTGTCCCTGCTGGGTTCTGGGTAAGGCTCTTGGCTTCTTGAAGGCCTGAAACGTGGTGGGAAGTGGGCACAGGAAAGAGGGAGAGAGAGAGAAGAGGGGGGAGGGGAGGGAAATGAAGGGAAGGAGAAGGGAGAGAAAAGAAAGAAGAGGGGTAGAGAGGGGAGAGAAAGGGTAGAGGAGAGAGAAAGAAAGAGAGGAGGGGAGGGAGGGGCAGAGAGAGGGGGAGAGAAACTGGAGTTAAAGTCACAGAAACTGAAAGTAATAAGGACAAACAGACCAACAGAAAGAGATTCTGGCTCAATCACCAGACACTTCTAAAAAACAATCACCCCTAAAGGGTGGACTTCGGTCTCTCTCGGTGCATGATTGCACAGCCCTAGACTGGTCAAAAAAGGGGGGCCTGGGTTCATGCCCTGGACTCTTACTGGCCTCAGCTCCCCTCTTGCTGAGATGGGCTGGGGAGCACCCTTGAGGAGGAGGAGACCCTGAACAGCGGCAATGAGGTTCCTCGGAGGGTGGCCCAGCCCAGGAATTTTCCCACTCCCCTTCAGGGTCCCCTGCCTTGCATTGGTCCTCATGACCTCAGCTCAAGCTTTCAGGAAGCTTCATTAGAGATGGGAAATCAGCTTTGTGGGGAAGTTTTGAAAATTCCCAGCAGCCTCTGGCTCCACCTCGTGTGGGCGGTCTTCAGCCTTTTCTCAGACACTGGATCCCTGGGCCTCCCTTCTGTTCCCCCCTGGTGCCAGCGGGATCCTATGAGCACCCTTCCTTATGAGGCTGCCTGCGGTGGGAGTAGGGGCTCAAGAGAAAGAAGAGTTGGATCTCTCCTCCTTCCCAGCTGAACTGCCAAGAAGTTCCTGGGCAGTTGCTGATCGGACCCAACCAGCTTTGCAAGCCTCCCTGGGCCTCTCCCCTTTGCCTTGGCCTGGGGGACCACTCCCCAGCCCTAACAGGGCCCAGGAGTCCTGCTGAGAGCCAGGAGCAGTCTCTTGAACTCAACAAGAGATGCAAGGGCTGTGGCAACGTCCATGTTATCCTTTTACTCTCTGCAGCACGTGCCTGCCCCAGGACAGAAGGGCCTTGGCAGCCTCCAGCCTGGTTATCTGATTTGGGGGCTGATGGGGTTTCTGATGGAAAACAATATGGTAATTTCAGAATGTTCCTGATTAGATGAAAATGATATTGCATCAAAGTTACTTCCTTAATTTATTCAGAAAATAACAGAGAATTTTCTCCTTAGATCCTTAATTAAACCGGAGCTTCCACAATTCAGGCAAAGCTGCTGCTGAGCTCCAGGTGTCAGGGACAAAGGCTGCTCCTGGCTGAGTCTCCCAGGGGCTGCCATTGGCTGCAGGGCCAGGGCAGGTCTCCCGGAGCAGGCTGCCTGCTCTGCTTGCAGGGAGTGCTGGCAAGTTGAGATGAGGCTCCTTCTGCTGTAAGTACCTGGGGGAAGCCAGCCTGGAATCATTCCAGTCCCTTTCCATTTTCTCCAACTTCATCCTGTGAGTCCTCAGGGACCCACCGCCACAGGGACTCAGCAAACGGGTGGCAGAGCTGGGCGCCTAGGTTGTCTTCAAGACACAGAACAGCCAGGTGAGCATGGACGATACTGAGAGGTTCAGTTATGATCTGCACTGGGCGCAACTTGGGAGGGTTGATGCACCCAAAAAGGCTTAACTGAGGGTAGTTTGATTTGAGAGGTGAAACATCTGGATCTTATTGACAGGGAGAGGGAAGCTATGGTTATTCTTAGCTGAAGGAGCAAGAGAAGGAGGGACAGAGGGGCCCCTTGCCAGAGCTGTGGCTACTGTCACAGCCAGTGTCAGAATGCAATGAGTTAGAAAGAAATGGGGTTACAGTCTCAAGCTCTCTCTTTTCCTGCTTCTGGTGCTGCCCAGGAGCTGGACTGGACTGGAAGCTGTGGGTGGGGAAGCCTGGGTGACACCCCTCATGTTGGTGGGGCTCCTAGGGCACAGAGCAGGGCAGAAAATGGGTTTGGGGACAGCAAACGGCTAGTACAGCCCCAAGGTGATGCTTCAGAATTTTCTAGCACATTCCTATTCACTTTCCTCATCACTCTCCATAACAGCCCTATGTACAGATTCTTGTCTCCTGAAGGGAAAGGGCTCAGAGAAGTCGAGTGGTGTCCCAGACATCACACAGTAGGGAGGTTATGGATTTGAACTCAGTTCTGCCTCAGTCCAAATCTCCCCCTTTCCCTCTGAAATACAGGTGTGGATGCATGAAAGTGGTAGCCTCCGCCGGGTGCTAGGAGGGCTTCCTGGTGTGGAGGGGCCCTGCGTGGAAGCTTCCACGCGGCTGCGGGGGAAGTTCTGCCTGCCTCTCCCGCATGCCGATCTGGCACTCCTCAGCGCTCCGCAGACGGCCCACAGCACACCACCCAGGGAACAGGCGCTTCAAATTCTGGCGGGACCTCCTGTCCCCTGGTCTAAGGTGAGGGCTGGCCGGGGTCTGCTGCGGCAGGAGCTGGCCAAGGAGGCAACGCTGCTGAGTTGAAGTCATTTTAGAAGGAACTCCTCATCCTGCCAGGGGCCATCCCTACTTGCCCACATGCCTGCACCAGCCTTACTCCTATTTTCTCAAGGCCCCAGCCCCCCAGCCCCCAGGGAGTCAGAGACTAGCAGGGAACTGGGTGTGCCTAGTCCTCTGGGCTGTGGCAGGAACCTGAGAAGGACCTTAGGAGCTCCTGCCTTTGGATTCTGATGTGGCAAAGGTGTAGAGAGGATGAGACCAGGGCCCTGACTTGGTGGCTGCAGAGGAACTCAGGGTGAGAGGAGAGTTTTGAGGGTAGGAGGCTGGTGTGAGCATGAGGGTGCTTGTAGGCATGTCTGTGTGTGTGTGTTTATGTGTGTGCATCCTCATGTGTCTGAATACACAAATCTGGGCATACAAGTGTGTGAGAATGTGTGGGTGGGGAGAAGGGGAAGGAGAGAAGAAGAGGGAGAAGAGGAGGAGGGAGGAGAAGAGGAAGAAAGGGAGGAATCTGTCAGGGTCATCAGGGATCAGAGGGGTCAGAGGAAGCGAGGGGTTAATGGTGATGATAGTAATAGCAGCCACCATTTATACAACACTGTAGGCCAAGCCTGTTCCAAGCCCTTCGTGCATATTAACTATTTTAATTCTCACAATCAATTTAAGAGGTAGGTACTACGATTACCCCATTTTATAGATGGAGAAACTGAGGCACAGGGAAACTCAATGATGTGTCCAAATATTACAGCTCTGAATTGGGCCCAGGCCCGAACCTTAAGCACCGAGAGGTGTGGCTCGTTGGCACTGTGGCCGGCTCTCTGTCTCACGCGCAGGGCCGGTGGGCCGCTGCTTCCCTGCTCTCTATCTCTGTCTCACGCTCTCCGTTCTCAGCAGGACTTTTAGGGGAGAATGTGAAGTTGACCCCACAAAGCCTGAGTATCAGACAGGTGATCCTAACTGAGCCAAAGCAGGGGGAGTGTCCAAGGAGCTTGGATTTCAGAAGGCCATTCATTCTGGGTGGTTGGTGTAAGGGGCGCACAGGTGTGAGGCAGAGAGGTGAGCAGGGGTGGCTTGTGAAGGGTCCTTGCAGGTCAGGCTAGGATGTGAGACCTCCATCCTGAAGCGTAGGTGGTGGGGTTCTCGGGAAGGTTTCACACAGGAGCGTGGCTTGGTCACCCTGGAAGTCTCAGTCTGGCTGCGGTGTGGCTTAGAGAGAAACTGGAGGCAGGGAGGCTGGTGAGCAGAGGGATGCAGTGATCCAGGTGGAGGGGTGATAAGGCCTGGGCTGGGGTTGAGTCGGGGTGGAGATGAGGGGATGCAATTTCGGAGGTAGAAGCCTCAGTGTTTGGCGGTAGACTCAATGTGGTGGGGGGAGGTGAGGGAAGGAGTTGTTGAGAATGAACGACTCCTAGGTTTCTGGACACCTGGGTGGATGGAAACCACTGGAAGAGAGTAGCTCCTGCTGCAGCCATGGGGCCCTCAGGAGGGCAGAGAAGGCTGCAGCCCTGGTAGCCTACACATGGTGCCCATAAGAGGTGGCAGGGTGTTGCCTGGCCCTGGAGAGGTGCTGCTCGGCCCTGGGTTTTCTCTCGGTGAGTGCCATCGGCTGAGGTGGCGGGAGTCAGAGGCATGGCCTGGACAGACAAATAAAGAAATGGCGGGGGGGGGGGAATGACATTGATTTCTCCTTGGATATTTCTCATTATCTTTAGGTGTTCCCATTTCTAAAATACCCGCACAGGGCATTGTATACACGTAGAACTATATGTCATCCGTTCTTAAATTGCAACTACCAGAGAGGGCCTGTTAGGATGGTCAGAACACTTATTCTGTGGTCATTTGGGAGTTCAAATTCCAACTCTGTAACTGTGTGTTCTTGGGCAAGTCACTCTACCTCTCTGAGCCTTAGTTTCCTCATGTGACAATTAGGGACCATTAAAACACACACCTCACAGGCTTGTTGTGAAGATCAGATTGATAGATGAGCCACTATACCCCGCAGTTCTAGTTGTGATTATTCCGATCTGGGCAGGATGACGTGGAACAATGGTTTGGCATTTCTCCTTGCCCAGGTCTCATGGGAGCCCTTTCCCCTGGTCCCCACTCTTCCCACAGGTAGGGGACATGGTACATTCTTTTGGGACTTGGAGGGAGGAGGTCTCTCAGACTAGAAGGGAGAGGCCTCTCCGGCCAGGGAGGGGCAGGCTGGGCCTTCACTGCCTGGTACCCTTTATCTGTCAGGCCCTGCCCCATTTCCCAGACCTGCTTTTCTCCAGCAGTCCTGGAACCAGACCTGGAGCCAACCCAGACGCAGGCTGAAACTCAGACTTCTGCCACCCCTGCCTGGGACAGGATCTGGACCTGGCATTTCTCAGCCCTCTCCCTGGCTGCAGGCAGCTCCCACCTCTGCGGACTGGCCCTCCTCCTCAAGGCAGCACCTCAGCCCCAAGCAGCCCCTGTGCCTACAAGCTCCCCATCCCTGAGTTTGCTCAGATGCCCCAAAGGGGATTCTGGAGTGGGGGGTGGGGTGGGGGGGGGCAGCATTGCGGCACCCCCTTCAGCCTGGTGCCCAAAGAAGGCTGGGGAGGAGATGGCTGCCTCTCTTCTCTTCCCCTGCCAAGCCCTGTCCTCGACCCCCCAAGGGGCCTGAGCCCCAGGGCTGAGCTCTGTTCCTACCCCAACCCCAACTCGGAGAGTTTGCTGGCAGCCGCAGAGATGACTTTGGTGTAGTTTCTGTGGTTTAATAAGCTACAAAAACGACATTATTTTAAGCCAATCTGGATATAGCACAAAAACTCTCACCCCGTCTGTTCTGTGAAACTCAGATACCCTGACGAGAACACAGCTCACAACCAACTAATACAATATTCTACTGGGCTCGCTGTCAGCGGGCCCCACGCGGGCGCTGGCTCCCCGAGGACCGCCCAGGCGTGCGCACCGCGGGCCGAGGAGGGAGGAGGCGGACGGCCGAGGTGGGAGCCGCGCTGGGACTGGGGGTGGTGCTGGTGCTGCCTTTCCTCCCCTGGGGAGCCGGGCCGTCCACAGCCCCTCTGGGCTCCCCGCCCCCGCCATGGGGACGCGGAGAGGAGAGGAGTGTTTCTGGCCTGCTGACAGCAGCTTCGCTCCCACAACTTGCATATGTCTGATTCCGAAGCAGGGAAGTGTGTCCAACACACCCAATGCAAAGACAGGTTGTTGAATATTTTTTCTCTCATCACTAAAAAGGATTCCCTGCTGGGTGCAATCAAGATCCATAAACTGCCGGCTTGAGTCGGTGTGAAAGCAGTGCTCCAGCCCAGACTCCCTCACTGGCGCTAAATGCAGGCTCCGGGCGGAGATGCGCAGACATCCGCTCGCAGTCTGGCCTTGCGACCGGCACTTCCCGGCACATTAGGCAGCGCGCTTATTTTGGGCTACGCTTCAGTGGATTAACTTTCAGTGTAAAGTTTCGGAGCTCCGGGCATCGTCCTTGTGGCGCTGACTGCCTCCTCTTTCGGTGGTTACCAACGTTTACAGAGCCAGAGGCAAGGGTAGCTCAATGCCACGGGTTCTCAGCAGCTGCAGGGGTCAGCCCTGGGAAAGGAAGGCAGGGCAGGCAGAGGCCCCACTGGGGCTCCTGGCAGCCAGGGGAGACCGCCTTCCGTACCTGCCTCAGGGTGGACCAGAGGTCCAATGCCTAACTCCCCCTCCAGACAATCAATTTGCAGGCTTTGGAGATCTTGCAAAGTTCCCTCCAGAGGCTGGTCCTGGGTGAGAGCCTCCCCTCTTCTGCTGCTAGTGGCAGGCCTGGTCACCCAATTGCCCTTCTCCAGCTGGGCCTCTGGCTCCCTCCCCACCCTCCATTCCAGGACCGAACATTGGAAGTCGGAATCCTGCTGTTTAGGTAAAGTCAACGGTGCTGCCTTTTCCATTTGAGTTGCCCCTTTCCATCCCTCAAGTAAGGAGACAGGCAGAAAGAGAAGTGGCAGGGTCTTAACTGGGCCATAAGAGGGCCCTCAGGGAGTTGAAGGGGGAAGGAGGGAGGACCTGAGGGAGAGGAGAAAAGAAAACAGGATCAGCCCCAGACTCCCCTTGGGAAGGAGGAGCTTGGGCTTCTTCCAGAAACTGAGAGGCCCTCCCCGCCATGGCCACCCACTGGGAGGGGGGGTGGTCCGATCCAGTGATTTAAAACTCTAGTTCCTATGAATTATTAAGAAGCAACTAAAAATGTAATCTCCAAAAAAGTCCCCTCTCTTCCCCCGGTATTTCATTTTCTGGGGGCAAATGATGTATCATTTAAAACCAGAATGAACTTCAGAGACAGCACGCAGAGTGAAGGGCAGCGTAGCTGGAGTGCCGAAGCCCTGTGGGGTGTGGAATCTATTATTCACTCACTAATTTTTTTTTCCCCTTTACTGCCCTCCCACCCCACTTCCCTCTGGCAACCACCATACTGTTGTCTGTGTAGGGTGTGGAATCTATTATTCATTCACTCATTTATTCAAAACATAATCGGTGCTGACTTTGTACAACCTACTGGACTGGGGCTGTGGGAGGCACAGGCGGTCTCGGCCTAGGGAGGGAGAACAGATACATACCCATTTTTCTGTTTTTCATTTATTAGCACCTGTTATTAGCCAGGCCCCGTGACGGCATGCCAGGCACAAGCAGCGGCAGTCTGAGTATAAAAAAGAATGTGAAAAGGGCTGCGGAGGAGAGAAGAGGACTTCGGAAGAGGCAGTGCTGTCCGGGTCCCCTCTCTCCCAGCCTGGAGCCAATGCTCAGTGAGGGCTCCCAGGTCCACATCCTTCTGAGCTTTCCACTGACTTGCGGAGGCCCGTAGGGATGGCAGCCTTTTGCCTCAAAGTTACACCAATGCAAAACCAAGTGAGGAGAAAAGATGAAGGACTGGGGCAGTTTTGGGGAGCCTGGGATTAAAAGCAACTCTTCTCTCATAAATCATAAATCACTCTCTTCCTCTCAACCCCTCCCCCACACCCTCCCACTCTCCCTCTCTCCAAGAGATCAGCACATTGCAAAGACAGGTTGTTGAATATTTTCTCTCTCATCACTAAGAAGGCCTCCCTGCTGGGTGTAATCAAGAACCATAAACTCTCCTCGCAGCTCCTGTCGGTAGGAATCGAGCCCTGCTTGGCTCGCCTGGATTTGGACGCACTCAGGCCCACTGACGGCAGTGATGGTCAGGCTGCTCTCCCAGATGCATCCCATCCTTGGAGGGGCTGTAGGAGGCAGGGCTGGGTCTCCCAGTGTCTCCACCACCAATGCAGCAATGACTGGGTTTGAATTCTGGGCACCTCTCTTGAAAGGTCAAGAAGGAGAGAAATCGATGCCTGCAGACAAGGAGTCAGGGCATTGACAAGTGCCACTGGTGTTCCTTGGCCTTCATCCTGTGTCCCCAGGTCCCTGGGGGTGAGAGGGGGGTAGGAAACCAGAGGCTGGATGGCCTCTCAGACCTGGTTAGGATATTTCCAACAGGTTGCCTGACCAGATGGAGTCGTTTCTGTCTGGCTTTTAGAATAGCCCTTTCATGATGGAAGAAATGACATGGTGTTGCTCCAGAGGGCTGAGAACAAGTTGGGGGTGGGGACTGGGGACAGCTGCCACGAGGGAGGAGAGGCACCAGGGAAGCTAGGCTGCTGACTGCTTAGCTACTAAGTGTGCTCTTTGTCTTAAAATCCATTGGCCAATTGGGAACAGTCTTCAGATGCAAAGCTGGGAGGAGCCTTTCCACCTTCCCTTGACTTTCTACCTCTGATGTGACAGTCTTCAGTGTTACTGCCACTCTGAGTCCCTGGGTCACCCCTCCTCTTTGACCTTTCTATGTCCGCTGTGACCTTTCCAAAACCTTCATAACTTCTCCCTAAAATGTTTTCATGCCTCCCCATTGTCCACGGAAAATGAGCCCTGGCAAATATTCAGGATGCCCCCAATGGTCCTTTCAGCAGCCCTGCCCCAGTCCCCCAGCTGGCGGCCCTTCCGCACACCAGAGCAGGTCCCCAAATGCGTTTCATGTTTTCTCACCTCCAGGCCCTTGCATTTGTCATTCCTCCTGCCAGGCCTGGCCTTTCTTCCTCATCTTTTTAGTGGACTCACTGTCCTTTGAGGCTCAGGAGAAATGTCCCCTCTTCTGAAGCACCTCCCCTGACTCCTGGGTTGAGGTAATCTGTGCACTGGGGGCAGTTCGCACAATTGAGCCCTTAACATCTGTACTGTGTTCATCCAGACCAGTGTCCCTGTCCCCACCGGCCATGAGATTCTCCTCTAAGGGTGGGGCCGGGTCTGATTTAGCCCTATGTGCCCGGGGCTCAGAACCTAGTTTGTTGGGGTGAACAAAATCAGAAGTTTCATCACCAAGTTTCAACACTGCTCTCTGTCTGCACCTGCCTACCTGCGTACCTGCACACCTGTGTGCTTGTGGACTTGTGGGGGCATGTCTTCCTGTCCACACTTTCCCTCTCCACCCTCCCAGAGAGGGAGCTCCTTGAGGGCAGGATGCAGCCCTTTTATCTATGAAGATACAAATGCAAAGTGGACACTGGTAAAGACTTGTACAAGTGGGTCTGGATTTTGCTAAAAAGGACCTGCTTCAACTCAGCCTGGGAGCTGCAGGAGCTTTCTATGCAGGGTTTTTGTTGATGGTGATGGTGTATCTTCCCGTGATGGGGCTGGAAAGTCGCTGTGCAGGGTTTGGATGCTCAGTTTTCATGGGGGACGTCTTCCCATCTAAGCTGGGGGGGGGAGCTGCTGCCCTGGAATCTGCAGGTGCAATCCTTATGCAGACTATACAGACCCACGAGAGCTAGTGGGGGCCGGCCCTGGGGCTCTTCTCCCAAGGCTGCCAAATGCTGTAGCTCTCCAGGAGAAAAAGGGGCAGCACTTGTCCTGCTGCAGCCCCCTTCGCCTCTTGTGGGAGGCTCAGAGCAGAGCTCAGAGAAAGCGAGGGTTTCCTCTCGGGCAGACAGCATGCCCGCTCCTCCCACCTTTGCAGAGGCCACAGAGATATTGCCCACCAGCTTCAGGGCTCTCATAACTCTTTCAAGACAATCACTTTATTTATATGAGTTTGTTTTAAAAAAACCCACAGATGATCCACCGTGGGGACCTCTCCTACCGCCTCAGCTTGATTCTCTCCTATTCTCCGAGTCCATAACTCTTAGTCCTTTGATTCTCCCAGTCCACAAACTATAAAAATCTTATTTCTATAAGGTCTTTTATGGTTACCAAGATAGTCAATAGTGTCATTTTCATTCATATCATTCTGCAGGGAAGTTAGAGGAAACGAACCAGACAGAGGAGAGCTATAAATAAGGCTCAGCTACGCAGGGCCCCAAGTGGATCCTGCTGCATTCTTTTACAACGACTCATGCAGAGAACACACACAAAATATCCACATGTGCACACAAATAGGCACATGTATGTTCACTCATGCACAGAGACAGATGCCCATGACTAACATGCACACAGAGTCTTGCATGCATGGGGCTTGTACACACACATGCATGTGCATGTATGGCTTATACAGTTTGGCACGCTTAGGAAAAAAAAAGCCCTCTGGAATTTGCCCGGCTTTGAAGGGCCGAGAGCAGGCAGCCAGCCACTCTCGTTACAGTGAAATGTGGGGACTAAAGCAGATGAGTGCAGAGAACGCATTCCAAAACCATGAACTGCGGGGTTGGGCACCCAGCCACCCATGAGCTCATATGAGGGAGCTTCAGAATTCTGGCCAACACAGGAGTCTGTGCTCCGCGCCAAGTGGCAGGGGCAGCCACTCAGGCAGCCCTGGGGATGCCCGGGCAGCTCCCCAGGCTCCCTCTGACTATCTGTTCGTGTCATCGGAAGGCTCAAACCCTCATTCCTGCAGGACAGCAAGACAGCTTCACAATTCTGATTTGTGCCTAGCTGCTGCCCAATTGAACACCTGTCCATAAGACCACAGAGGAGAAGTCCAGGGCATGACACCGGAGCAGAAAGCCCGAAGTCTCAGACAGAGACTCTGTTGCACAGAGTTCAACTCAGAGGCAAGTCTGTGTTGAAGGCAGGCAGCTCAGACCCAGCCAAGCAAAGGTGGAGGGGGCAGGCCCAGGCCTGGGGAGAACTGCCCACCTTCCCCAGGTAAGAAGTCAGGGCTCATTCCCTGGCCCCTGGAGTAGGTGGGGGAAGAAAGGGGCAGAGCGACTGGTGCTAGAGAACTGTGTTCTCCTCAGATAACTGCTGGCTTCTTGTGCAACGGTGCAAAGGAAGGAACAACCAGCCACTGGAGTCAGAGGGCCTGGGTTCTAGTGCTACCTATTCTGTTGCCCTGCGTGATGCTGAGCAAACACCTACCCATCTCTGGGCCTCTGTACCACGGTGGGACGTAGGGAGGGATGAACGCTTAGGCCTCTCCTAGTTTTGGAGATGCAGGTATGGATAGGCTGGACCCCAGGAAAGGAGTGTCTCCTTAGTTTTTCCATCTGGAAAATGGGGATACTGATTTTTGATGTTGACCACATCCCAAAGATGTTGTGAGGAGGGCTGGCCCAAGGTCCAGGAGTTCAGATGAGTTTACTTGGGACCTCGTAGGTTTGGAACTTGTAAAGGATACAGCCCATCAGGAAGCTGGAGACCCTGAAAAGGCTTCCCTCCTCCCAGCTTTCTCCTCCCTTCTTATTACCCTACCCCAGCCCCACGCCCAGCACTCCCCCAAACGCTGAAGAACTGAGAATGGGGCCCAGTGCTCTGAGCTCAAGGCCTTGGAATTCCTCTGTTTCCCCTCCTGCCTTCTTCTAGGGAACTATTAATTGTAATTTAAGCCTCCCAAGTTAAAAGCAGCATGCAGATTTAAGAATTCTTTCATCCCAATTACACATCGTTTCTGGCTGCACTTTAGTGCCAGGCTTTTATCTGTTGTTCTGGGGAATCACTTACCAGCCAGAGCAGCGGGCTCCACATGGATTACTTCTGATTATGCTTAATGGCGAATGGAGAGTTAACCACCTTGTCTCCCCTGAGCTGTGTCGGCAGTTTTCCCAGCACTGCCAAAAGCAGCAGGGGAGCAGAAGGGCAGGGAATGGGGGAGCTGCAGGGAACTCCGGGGCCTGGAAAGGTCTGTGCAGGGCTTCGAGGGACTTGTGTGGCTGGCTCTGGGTGGCTAAGGGAGCTTCTACCCTCACCGTCCAGGTGACTCAAGTGCTGTGTTCTGGACATGGATAGCAGCTATTTTTTAGTTGACACATTTCAGAACTATTGGTGTCTACAGTGTGTCAGGCCCTGAGTTGGTACCGTTTTCTCACTCACATCAGTGTGCACCCAGCTGCTAGGGCCACTGTGACACTCACATGCACACATGCACACTCTAGAGCGTGCCCAGCCCCTGACTTGCACTGCCACACTCACATACACTCATAAAAGCATGGGCATATACACACAGAAGTATGTACACACATATACACACACTCCGGGAAGCATGCACACATACACACATTTATAGAAGCAGGCACACACAGAAGTATGCATACACATGCACACACACTCATAGAAGCATGCACGCATGCACACATGCATGCATTTACAGGAGCAGGCACACACACAATTTGCCTATTCACACTCATGCATATTCACAATCAACACTTCCACACCCAGGGACAAATTATTTGCATGGAGCCCTTATTCTTATCTCCAAGTACACTCTCAACTCAGTTCCACACGTGTATGGTTTGAGTCTTGTTCATTGTCACATGAAACCTTCTCTGTCTGTATGTCTGTCTGCCATTCACTGAGTTAGGCTGCCATTAAAGCTTGGAGTAGATCTTGTAAGGTCAGGTGACAGGATTATAGAGTGAGGTCCCTGTGCCATCGAGTCCCCCACCATCACCTACTTCCACTGTGCCCCAATTGGATTGTACTGTGCCACTGAGCTCAGCCAGCTGCTCAGTCCCAGGGTTGTCACTCTGTAAATCTCAAGCACAACACATCCAAAGTGGAGCTCCTGATCTTTCCCCAAACCTGCCTTACCTGTAGTGTTGCCCCATTTCAGTTCTTGGCAAGTCCTTCCTTGCACTGCTTTGGACAAAAATACTCCAATTCTGATACCAATTCAATGTGCGGGGTTTTCCCTATACCACCAACTAATTCTCTGATACCAGCTGGGTGTCTTACAATTCACCTCAATCCTGACACTATCTACCTGGAGGTAGTATCAGATCTCACAGGTTAAGGACTCACTCCCATGAGACTGTCCCCCCTTCAGATGCCACTTGAGGTTGTTACTTGTGTATCTGATCAATCATCTATACATCTGTCCATCAATACATCTATACTTCCCAGAACCCATCCCCCTTGGGTTCAATTAATGTGCTAAAGTGGCTCGAAGGAAACCAGTTTGCTTAGTAGATTACCAGTTTATTACAAAAGAATCTAACTTGGGAACAGCCAGATGGAAGACACATATAGGGCAAGGCATGTGGAAGGGTGTGGGGAGTTTCTGTGCCCCTTGGAGCGGCACACTCCCAGCACCATATGTTCACCGACCCAGAAGCTCTCTGCATTTCAACTTTTTTGGGGGTTTTTGGAGGCTTCATTATAGGCCTCATTGGTTCAATCATTGGCCACGGAGATTGAACTCAATCTCCAGCCCCTCTCTCCTCCACTGAGGTGGAGGTTGAGCTGAAAGTTCCAACCCTCTATTCCTGTGGTTGGTTTCCCTGGTAACCAGCCCCCATCCTTAGGTTACCTAGGGGCTTTCCAAAAGTCACCTCATTGACATAACAAAAGACATCTCCATTGTTCTCATCACTTAGGAAATTCTAAGGATTTTAGGATCTCTGTGCCAGAAACCAGGAAGAGGCAAGAGAGCTGGGGCCTTCACAACCCCTTGTCTACCAGACATTGGATACGGGCTGCCCTAATGGAAGGGGAGTGACCTTGGGTGAAGCAGGTGGCTTCTCTGAGGGCAGTACTGGAGGAGAGTGACTAAGCTGAATGCTGTGGGCCACAGCATTCCCAGCACTTTGGGGACTGAGTGCTTCAGTTCAGAACTGGGGAATCTGGGCACCACAGTGCAGCATCCACTACACCTTTTAACATACATAAATGAGTCAAAGTAACTGTATTATAGTTATTTCTCCTGCTAGAAAGTGAGCTCCCTGGTGCTTCCTAAGTGCCTAGAACAGTTTTGACTCACAGTGGGCCCTCCATACATATTTGCTGCATGAATGAATGAGCCTGCTCACGATCAACATCCTGTTTGCCTGTGTCATGAACCTTACTGGAATCACAATCCCAGTTTTGCCGCCAACCGGTTGTGCAACTGTGGGCAAGTGGTCGAACTTCTTGGAGCCTCTGCTTCTTATCTATAAGATGGTATAATAGAAGTATCCACCTATAGGGCTTTAGAGAGGATAAAATGAGTTAATGCTTGTAAAGCTCTTAACAGGTGCCTGGAACAAAGCTGGTTTAGGGGAGCAAAATTTCCCACCCCAAGATGTGTTCCTTCAGCATAAGGATTATTTAAAAGAAACAAAAGACTCAGGAAGAACCTTGACCTTCCTCCTACCTGTCTAACAGAATTTAGACAGAGGACCTGCTCCAGGAAGGGAGCTATTCCTGTACATAACTATGTATATGTCTTGTAATATGAACTAGATGTGGTAGACAGGGAGGAACCTAGCAAAGTCTATTTGCTAAATTTCCCTCCCTGTCCCATTGTCTCTGTATGGCCCAACAAACATTTGTTTACCAAACGTTTGCTCTTTTCATCTTCTTGTGAATTGCCTTCCTTCCCTTTCTCCTCCTCCTTCTTAGAAGGTCCCCTTCTCTTTAGCTCAAAATGGCATATAAGCCTCAGTTGTCCTGCTTGTCTTTGGAATTTCTCATGTTTATATGGATTCCCCACACATACATAATTAAATTTGATTTTTTCCTATTAATCTGTCTCATGTCAATTTAATTCTTAGGCCAGCCAGAAGAACTTAGAAGGGTAGAGGAAAAAATGTTTTCCTCCCTAACATTGATTGATTATTGGTAATCAATAAATATTATCTGTTCTTAATAATGATTTTAGTATCTTCAACTCTCCTTGTTTTGGGTTGCTGCAGAATTCTGATTAGACTTAAAGACAAAGCTGAGACCCAATTGGGGTACCTACTGGTGTACAGGTAGAGGTGGGCTCTGTTTCTGCAGGTCTCATTTGCTGAGCTCAGTTTTTGGCTCATGAGGACAGGTATCCCATCACAGGCCATGGAAATCTCATCATGTACCTGAGGGTGTATGTGTGTCTGTATACCTTTGTGTGGAGATAATGCAAGTGATACTCAAAGCCATAGATTCCTAAAGGATAATTTCTTTTAGGACCCCATAGGAAGCCAGTGGTAACGTAAGAAATGTCCAGACCTGTAGAGAACTTTTATGAGAGTTTATCTGAGCCAAACTGAGGACATATGTCAGGGAACAAGGTCTCAAATGTTCTCGGAATAACAGTTTTAGAGCTTTTTTTATGCATCTGAAATTAAGGTGGGAAAGTAGGGAAGGTTATATGGAGGTGGGAGAGAGCAAGGCAGGGATTCCATTATAGGCTAGTTAACAAGATTATGTGCTTTCCTGAGGGCGTTGTGGCGTGTTTCAAAGGTGTGTCAACCTAGATGAAACAATGGACAGGGCTTGCTTAAGGTGAAGATAAGGTCTATCTTTGCCTTACCCACCATGACCTGCCCAGTTAGGAATTTATGATCAGCTCACCCTGTGAGGTTACTTTCTATAGAACAGCTTTTCTTCATCCACACCAGTCATTAATAGGTTCTGGAGAGGTCAAAAGAGTCATCTCCACACCCCTGCCTTCTGCTTACTCTTTTCCTTCTGCATGAGCTTCTCCCTCATTGTTCCCCTGGATGAACTTGCTTCCCAGTCTCCAGTGAGCTCCTTGTGGTCAAATCCAGGGGATGTCTACTACTTGGCCTTAGCAACAACTGTTACTGATCACCACTCGCCATCTTGCATTGGTTAAGATATTCTCTGGGTATAGCGGCTGCTGAGGTATGGTCCCCAGGTACCTCCCTCAGGGTTGAGGTGCTCATTCTCCTAGCCAATGGGAACAATGGTGGCCAATAGTTTTCGGCTGAGTCTCTTTCCAAGAATTGTCTTTGGCCCAGGGGAAAGGGCTTTCCCAAGGTTATGCCCCTCCCTAAAGGCAGTTCAAATTCAATGGCTGATTATTCTTGCCTCATTTGGGGACATCTCGAAATGGCCATACCTGTTCTAGAGTTTGGACTGACTGAGGCCTCTGTTGCAAAAGTATCACCTTCTGCAACCGAGAGTTCCACAGGAGTTCAACTTCTGCTTTTGCCCATCCTATTGCCCTCCCTCTTTCACAGGTGGTGTTACTGAGATCAATTCCCAATAAGCCCTCTGCATGCAAATCTGCATTTTCAATGTGTTTCTAGGAAACCCGACCTCCTATAGCTGGCGCTCAGAGTGGTGCCTAGGAAACACACTCAAATAGCATTTTGGGGTTGTATCACCCATTGGCTGGTCGGTCATGGTCATAAGAAGCCCAGCACTGCGGTGAGGAGAAGTACTAATGGCCCCTGACTGCTCTAGTGGTGCAAGTGTTAAACTGGCACCAGTGGCGAACTCGGGATGGGGTACTGGTGGAAAGGAACACACTGGTGGGAGCAGTATCACAGACACCGAGAGGCTCAGAGGGTGTGTTGTAGTAATTAATGATAAAGACTAAGGAATCAGATGATTGTGGCTGGGGGCTATCAGCGTTGGAAAAAGATAGCAGAAGGCTGCGAGGGTGATTAATCACCCATTTAAGGTCAAGTGTGAAAGTCAGAGGACCTCCTTGCCATCAGATAAAGAGAGTTTCTTCTGCAGCCAGGGGGCAGAAAAAAACTGAAGTTTGGCCCAGGAATTAATTACAAGAGTAGCAGATTTCCAGAGAAAATTGAATTCTCCACAGAGAAAGTTGGATATGCCTGATCATTCAGGGCCTTGATTGGGGAGGAGTGGAGCCCTAACTTTTGGAACAGGGACACATGGGTTGATGCACTTGAATGTCTTGAAATCCCAAGACACGCTGAGCCCTCTGAGGCAGCAGAGTGTCCTTTGCCTTCCCCATGCTTGAAGATGATGCGGAGGCTTCTAACTTGCAAGGTGCCAAGCATCATGTGATGCCCCTACCCCCTGACTCCAGGGCCTACTCCTCCTGGCAGCGCATCATGACCTGCCTATTGAGTCTCTTCAGGACTTGGTCAGTGTACACAGGCAGGAGCCAGGGGTGTAACTGTTTTTCTCTCCTGTACCATGGACAGTTTCTCTGTCTCTATTCTCTACTCTGCTGCCACCCAAGGAATCTTTCTAAAACATACCTCATCCTGTCTCTGTCCTGCTAAGCAGCTCCTTTTTGCCTCTGGATAAAGTCCACTTGGAATATATGAATTCTTCTCTTTGTACTTGCCATGCATGTGCCCACAGCTGAGCCCTGGTTTTTGCTGTTTCTTTTGCTTGAAAACTTCTTCCCCTTCCTCGCTTTACCAGGCACTTCCCTGTCCCCATTTATGTGCCACCGGTCACCTTCTGTAGAAGATACTGTGTCCTCCCAGCTCCCTTCTTCAGGGCTGGCCCCTCTAGCCTCAGCTACTAAGAACACTGCCTCTAAGGGCTCAAGCTGCACCCCTGCATGGGGACTGTCCTCAGCTGCAGGGAGCCACCTTGCCTAAGGTGAAGACCTCTCTGGGGCCAGCCCACGGACAATCTTAGCTGAAGAGGGCAGAAAGGCCCACATCTCTTGTCTCAGTTTGGAACAACTCTGAATTTCCTCCCTATCCAGAGCTGCTTCTTGATTGGCTAAGGCCTCAGTTGCAGCCACATTGCTGGTCTAATCCCAGCTTCCTCACTTCAGTGGTGTATCTCTCCACAGCACCTCCTCCCAATACTTCCAATAAACCTTATGCAATTCTGTTTCAAAGTCTGTTTCCAGAGAACCCAAAAGAAAACACCTCTTTTTTTTTTCTCCCTGAAAACCCCTCTTAAAGTATTCTTAAGTCTGCTTATACTGGGCTCCCTCAGAAGCCTGCATATCCACCTATTTTGTATCTTTCACTTATCTGTTGCTGTGTAACAACCCTCC